>VMOF01000379.1:22985490-23026841 GCA_011764245.1 Trialeurodes vaporariorum
AAGGAAACCGTCCGTTCACATAGTTGCTGGTGGCTCTGACCGCCGGCGCCCGCGCCCGCCCGCTCTCACCGCGAGCGAATAGAGATTTCAATTCTCGCACTTTTAAACGCCGTTGCGTGCATCATCAAACGTTTATAGTGGTTTAGTGAAGTATCGTTGCAATCATAAACACGGAAAAGCATGTTGCCAAACACACTGGAGGAAAATGTATAGTTTTGGCTATTCGGAATAGTAATAACAATAAGGGACAAGGGTACAGTCTTGCGATTTCCTCCAAATCCTGACATTTTCCAACCATTATTTTAAAGTTCCTAGAAGGAAATCCTTTCTATTTATAAAAATTAAAATTTTCTAAGTGGCGTGCGGTACCGTATACCAGCAAAATAGGCGTTGTCTGCCCTGAGCTTTCCTGAGTTAGATTTATAGGATTAGATTGGAATCTCCCATGCGTTGCGTATAGCTTCGCCACTGTTACGACTTTGTAACAAATGAATAAACAAGGCAATTACCTCTTTTGGGATAAATAATAGTCCTTTTAATGTTTAATAATAAGAGTTGGCCTCTTTTTAAGAACTGACTGATAAAAAGTGATGAAGATTATATATTAAAAGAAAAGGGTTTCTATAGAAACAATTTTTAACAGCCACTAAGCCCGATTCTAAGAGTGAATTTTGTGATTTTTTAGTGTATTCTTCGTCATTTGTAAAGGTTTTTATGCAAAAAACGACACTTCAATCACCCATTGCAAAAGTTTGGAAGACTCTTCTATTGGTGCTATTGATTGATGGCTCAAAAGATCCATGACAAATTATAAAGGTGCAACTATATCGTTAATATGTCTCTAAACTCGATTGCGGGAGGCTGTATGGACCTTCAAATCCAATCGCTCCTTGATAGGTTTTCATAAATTGTAGCTTTTGTACTCATGGAGCAAGTTTGGCAACGGTACATCCATCAAGCGGTACGTTTGTAGAATCGAAAAAAAACGGGAGGAGCTGCGCCGCCGTTTTAAAATTGCGTCCGCGCTGAGGCTCTCGTCATACGCGAGACGAGAGCCTCTTGCCTCATATTGCTAATCACACTAGAAATTAGAAGGACCGCAAGATACCGGGATGCAAGTATGTGCAAGCCAGTGCTGTCATATGTTGGGTTGCAAAATCCGCGTATTTTGGAATTTAATCAAAAGGAAGTACGAGTGTGGTCCTTATGGTCTGAGGCCTCTGTGACCTTGGATGCATCTGCATGGCAACAGTTGACCTAACTTCAACTTGATGATCGCAATGCGTTACGGTTACGAGAATCAATTTTTCCTTTTCCATGAACTTTGACAGCTTCTATTGACTGATTTTGCCACAAGATTGCGGCTCATTGATTTAAACGTATGAAAGCCCATGAAAATAATGACGCAAACATTGAAAACTTTCAAAATCTAAGAGGATAATGGTGGTTTTAATGGTGGGGGCTAGGACACGCATTTTGAATTTGCAATTTGAAACGTCGCAAGAAGCATGTGGATTTTTTTTTTTTTTTTTTTTCAGAAGAAGAAGTACAATTTCTGAGGATTCTGGGAGGAGAATCTTGAAGACTCTATGCCTAGGCACGCACGGGAAGAAAAGTTAGGTATAATTTACGATACTCGCGCACGAAATATTTCGGCGCCAGCCAGAAAGTATGATAAACTTCATCAGAGTGTAGTAAGCTTTACCGGTTATCACATGACATAAGCAATCGGTTATCCTAATTTTACTGTACTAGCGACATTGCATTTACCATACTATGGGAAAGTTTACCATACTTTCTAGCTGACGCCAAAAGCTGCTTTGCGTATGGTAACTTGTACCTTACTTTTTTTCCGGGCGTTTTAGTCCGAGGAGTGGGGGAAGGGGGTAAAAAAATACCTGCAAAATTAACGATGCGGTACCGCTAAAAACTCACAAATGGTGGCGTTTGGCATCAATAATGGGAGATTCCTATCTTATAATACTGTAACTACATCGAAAAGAGACACCAATGACTGACGACTTTCCTTTGACACCGACGTCACCAGGTGTCACCGTACCATTAATCTGATGTGGATCTCTACTCTGATGTCTAATTATACTCTGTGAATTCTCCATGTCATCATAGAGAGAGTGACGGAATTAAGACAGAAATCTTTCATTATTGCTGCCCTAAGCCGCCATTACGCTCCCACATTAAAAAGTATTTTCTGCCTTTGGGAGTGGATTTCGTGAGTTTGTTCTGCTACAATCGTTATTTCTGCGGGTTCTCACATCTGAATCGACCCTTATATCGCTTTTAGCAAAAGTGTGCAACAGCCTCATTTTACAAAGGAAATAAGAAAGTGCTTTATATAGATTTCCTGTTGATCCTTTCTTTCCGGGTGGACATGATCACATGACAGCGCAGTGTATGTAAATAAAATTATAGTATACACAGCTTATTGAAAGTCCGGCGTCTGGTATCCGCAAGGAGAAAGAGCGAGCCGATTTGTAGTGGTGACTGGCGCGAGCATCGATTTACGAGCATGAAATTGTGAATCCCACCGAGCAACGCGATTCGCGCATCGGCCCCCGGTCCGGCCCTGCACGGCCCAGTCACCAGTCAGATCGCGCGCGCGCATGCAGCTTTGAAAATGGGGTGAACGAAGGCCTTGGGGAATGGGGGACCGTGTGGCGTGCGTGCAGGGTTGCCATATCCGAGGTTAAAAAACTCATTATATTTTACACTTATTCTTATGGAAATTATGTACGTCTTAAAGCCTCTTTCGTATATACGTATGGCAACACTGCGTGCGTAAAGAAATCGCGCGCGAGTGCGAGTATTCGAGTAAAGGTATTACTCCAGACATACTTGCAGGGCTGCCAGATCAAAGGCGGATTCAAGGATTTGCTCTCTCTCTCTCTCTCTCTCTCTCTCTCTCTCTCTCTCTCTCTCTCTCTCTCCCTATCCCTCTCCCCTTTTTTGAACGCAAGGAAATACAAATTTCCGGAGTTGCCTCTGTACGTACCAGTTGGACGGGACTTACTTCAGGAATAAGGAAAAAAGGTGGAGGTAGAAATGAGAGAATGTTGTCTCATTTTAAAATGATAATTTAAATTCATAGAAACGGGGGAGGGTCTACTTTTGTAATCCAATGAACTTTCACATTTTCTAAACTTTGCTTGCTGACGCTGTTACTCTTAATTCAAAGACTCTGAGTAACATGACTGAATGGAAATAAAGAATATACAACGACAATGCTTGTAAAAATGGCCAGAATTCGAATAAAAAATTCCGTCAAAGAAACAGGGGCCTCAAAGAATAAATCTAATAATATCTAATAATTAATGGACCCTAAAATAAATAATACGAATCGTCTTTTTGAGAAATATAAAAAAAAACAAACGGTTGCGAGAAGTCGCGCAAGCATGGATTTCCGATACAACAGGGCCGAATTTAGGTTGCAGGGGGCCCCGGGGCGGCGGACCTTTGGTGGGGGGCCCCCTCCCGGTAAATCTTAGGAATAATAAATTATAAAGTCCCTACTTTTAAAGGCATATCGAGTAAAAGAAGTAAATTATAACCTTGATAAAAAAGTCGTTAATCATTTCTAAAGTTTCGTTAGTATTTTTTGTTTCTTAATTTTTTAAGGGTTATTTTACAAAAAGCTTCACTTTTAACATTGCCGGACTGCTGCAGTATTGTAAAGATAGAAAAAAGGAAGTTCATCAACCATCATTACCAAAAAAAAAAAAAAGGACCTGCTTTGTGGTGGGGGCCCCGGGGCGAGCGCCCTGGTCGTCCCGCATTAAATCCGGCCCTGCGATACAAATGACCGGAGCAATAAGGTGCATTGCACCTAAATCCTAAGTCTATACGTCTCTGGGTAGATAAAAATTTAATTCGTTTTAAGTCGAGATCTGGCAACATTGCACGCTCGTACTATCCAAGAACGAACTTGTGACTATTTACGAGAGAATACCCCTCCCTTCCCCTCAACATTCCCTCCTCCTCTTGCCCGTTTCATTTCACCGGCCTTCACCCCTTTCTAATAGAAAGGGAGAGAGGGGAGGAATATCGGAGTCTGACCGTACTGGACCAGACCAGACCGGTCGGCAGCGCACGGTGGTGCGGGAATTTTGAATTTCCTGGATAATGGGTCGGTATTTCGCATAGTTTTGCTACAGTAATGCGAAGGATAGAATCTAGTGTAAAATCCCGCGAAATTCACATTGAGAGCATCAATTAGTCTCAAAATCCACTCTTAAATCCACAAAAGACGTGTAAAAGAGAGCCTATAAGATGATGCACCACGAGCACCTAAAGATGGCTGAATACGGCAATTTATGCAATATACATATGTTGGTTAAAATGTAAACAAACGAGTACTCACATTTTTGGTCAATTTGCTTGTTTTTTCTGGTATTTTATTACTTTTAATTTATTTTTTTATTTGGTTATTATTGTTTGTCATCCTATGGTGAATACTTATATGTATTACGTTCTGAGTCAATTTGGCGGAATTGTGAAAAGGAAACGCCGGGAAACTGGTCTGCGAACGAGTAAATCGAGTGACTTTTTCTCATAAAGTTTCGAATAGTCTAGTTTAAGTATGTATAAGAATTAAAAATAATAATAATAATATTAATAAAAAATAGGATCAAATTATATAATTTCAGTTTTTGTGAAATTCCGTTAGGCTCCACGCTAAACAAGTCCCCACATATTGGGTAGTCTCGTGATCAAAATAAGGGTTGCAGCTTATTCACTGTAGAAATCCAAAGCTCAAATTAATTTTTACTTTCCAATATTTCCATTAAAATTAAATATGAAAAATATAGTGATAGAAAAATTCCAAAGATTATCGGTCGGGCCCGCTTTTCAATCCTGAAGCGAACCCTAAGGCCCAAGAGCAATATTTTCAGTGTATCTACGTTCCACGACAGATAGAGTCATTATCTTTGTTTCAACGGATCAATCTTTTGGTGCGAATTCTAGAGCTTTGCACTTCTCACGTCTGGCAGATATCCATGATCTGATCCATTGCGCGGTAGCCAGCTCAAGCGGCAGGTAAGAACTACACAGCGAACATACAGTGATGCCGGATTTGAAGTAAAAATCCGTTCATTTTACATTGATTCTCACCGGGAAATCTACAGATTAAATCCGTATACCTGGCAACACTGCGAATATACTCTCGACTCGCCATTCACGGCACGAGTACGGTGTGAGTATCAGGTGAGGGTTGGGGGTGGAGGGCGGGGGGCATGTTGGGGCATTGCGGAAGCAAAGTGGCAAGTGGCCCGGAATCTAGGCTAAGTGCGGACGCCCGGACGGATCTGAGACGCAACCTCCACTGCCCCACTGCACTGCCCCCCCTTTCGAAACCCCCTCCCACCCTTTCAGAGCAACAGTTCCGCAGGCCCTGTTTCAGCCTGGATTGGACAGGAGACTGGACAGCCAGCGATCCCAGCTGCGCTTTGTGTAGTGATATAGAGTTGTTATTACTATCAAAGAAAGTATTTTTGCAAGGAGTGGTGGGCGGAGGGGGACAGGGAGGAGAGAGAAGGGGGACAGGGGGCAGACCGTGGGCTTAGAGCTGCGTGGCTGAAAATTGAAACATTTAAAACAGGGCTGCCGTTTTGCAGATCTCAAAGGGAGGCTAACAACAACAATAAAAAACAATTTTTCTTTTCAAATTTGGTTTTTTGTTTTTTTTATTATTTTTTCTTACATCGTCCTGAGCATTTAGGAGCGATTTTTATGGGGGTTTGCATGTTTTAAAGTACCATCAATTTTGGAACACCTAAATCTTTCATGATTTTCTCCCATCTATTTTTCCCCCGTACATTTCGCTCTTAAAACTGATTTTTCTAATTTTGTCTGCATTACTTTCATTTTGCTCTCCTGAACAGTAATTTAGTATTTTTGTCTTTCGGTACACTTTTCTCAAGAACTATACTCAACATGAAATGCTCTATTTTGTTTTAATTTCTCGTCAGAAGTAGATCTCCAATGTATCAACCACATTTTATTGAATGGGTTTCATTCAAACAGTTTCAAGTAGCGAGACCAAAAGGCTGATTGTTTACTTTTACTTTAACGATAGACATGCACAAGACTGCGTCTTTGACTGACGCTATTGGTCCAGAATTGTGATACTAAAAGTTGACTGCTGTTGCTATGGTGACCATAGATAATTGCCTATTTTTAACAGCTAGAGCTCGTCCCAGAAGTGTAGGCACACTTAGACCGTAATCTTTGGCGAATTTTTAAGTTTCATTCGCCTTCAAAAAAAAAAAAAACAAAACAAAACAAAACAAAACAAACCAAAACTTAAAAAATTTGATTTTAAAGCGTTCCTCGACTTTGGAAAGCATCGCTCGAATTCATTTTCATGAATTTTTATTTTGTAACATGAGAAATAATGTTGAAAAATTCCAAAGATTACCGGTTTAGGTGCTCCTACACTTCTGAAACTCCCTCTACCCATACTTAACGTATACAAATAAGCTTCATTGCTAACGGATAATTGAACTATGGTTACCATAGTAACGGTCAAGTCTCACATTGCCCGACCAATAGCGTCACTCATAGACATAGTATTAATCTTCAACACCACGCCCGAGTGTTTTTATTAACACTAATTGCGATTCCAAAATGTTAACATTTGAAAATTTAATGTTTCCTCATCAAGCGCCTTCAATCCATTGTGTATGCAAAATCAGCACCGCGGAGTAGTAATATTTAACTACCTCTTTAATTGGAGCGAGAAAATATTGATTTGTCTTCATAACCTGGTCTTGAAAGGGTTAACTATCGGTTTGAAGTGGAAGTAAATGATCAATCTGCCAGTATAGCGGGCTATAGCGGTGGTATTTGGCAACAATTTTCTTCACGCCATTTGATTCTATGTTTAACAATCGATTTCTGATAAAGCGCTGCTTCACTTTCAAATCGATTGTTTTACAGACAATCAAATGGAGGGATAACATTGAGGCCAAACAGTAGGAGCCGTCACTGTAGTCCGCAAGAAATTTATCTATTAAATGATTTGAATGGTAACGATGTAGGACTGTTACAAACGATTGTCCTTTCGTCCCTGAAAAACACAGTATCAAAGTGAAAATCTGGCAAAGGGTCTGAAAGTGACAAAAAAAGGCAAAAGTTGAACTTTAAACTCCCCCCGTTGATTTTGCCCTCCTTCCCTCCCGCAATTTTCTTCTGGATACGCCCTTGCTTGGAGTTATACTCTCACGCTTGCATGAGAGCCCATTCATAAACTATTGAACCAATATCGATAAAATCGATATTCATACAGCTATTTCTCGAGCCTACCTTTATATCCAATCTTCAAATAACAGTCAATTCCCACGCGATGTCTAAATAACGCGCTCGGTCATTGCGCCGGCAAAATGCCGCGTCAGTCCTAACTCTTCAAGACACTCGACGAACGGACCCGTGATCGAATGCCGAGCTTAATACAAATATGACAATTCCAAGGTCATACTGATTTGTGAGTTACTCATTGCTCGCGCGGGAAGCAAGCGCAGTCCCTGTCCGCAGGCGATTACATGCGCTTTTTACTCACGGGCAGCGCCCAACGCTCACCGCGGTGCTCACTACAGCTTCCAAGATCCTTTAATATTTCATCGCACATTGAGTCAAAACATGGAATATTCTGGACATTCACACAAGAATAAAAATCAAGGTTTTAAATAAAAAACCAGTGCCCCCAGTATCTTTTCGTTCGGAGCAGTGGCGGCTCGTGCTACTTGGCAACAGTGTCTCCGCTCCATTTGAATCTATGTAAAACAATCGATTGCTGGTGAAGCGCTGCTTCACTTTCGAATCGATTGTTTTACATACAATCGAATGGAAGGATGACATTGTTGCCAAATAGCACGAGCCGCCACTGGTTCGGAGCCGTAAAAGAAAAAAACGTCATTCGTTCGGGTAGTGATTTAGTCTGTGATTTCGCAGAGAAAAACACTCAAGTAATTATTGACCACCGAAGTTTTCAGTTTCAGAAACCAAAATGTTCGGTCGTGAGTACCTAATATTTCATTAGAATTACCGAAGACTTCGGTATGGGCGAAATTTGGGTATTACTTATCGAAGCTTCGGTATTTCTAATAAAGTATTCGATACTTACGACCAAATATTTTGGTTTCTGCGACCGAAATCTTCGGTGATCAAAATAAATCAAATATTCAGTTCATACAACCGGAGGCTCGATGGAGCGCTTGCAAAATTTGCCTTTAAGCAAATGAATATAGTTTCATCTGATGTGTAAACCAGCGAAAATCACGAAAATCACGCACTATAACAGGCTAAAATTCAGTAATAAACTCCGAAAAAGCTGTCGCGGAAAAGAGCGAAATGGCGGAGCTACGCAGTAGAGGCTCTTGTATCATCTGTCACTTACTCTATACGGAAACATAGAGATATGATGTCTCAACTTCGATAAGAATCTCCCCTGATACCTGGGTCCCTGGGTAGCTTCACCACTAAGCCCGATTCTGAGAATGGATTTTGTGATTTTTTAGTTTACTCATCGTCATTTTTTCAGGTTTTTATGCAAAAATCAACTCCTCAATCACATGTAGCAAAAGTTTGCAAGAGTTCCAAAGTAATCATCAATATAGTGTTTTATTGAGATTAAATAGCTTCCTTACATGTGCCTCAAATTGTGCACAGTCCCTTTTTTTCAAGTTTCTGGGGAAAAGGTTTCTGATCCTTTTTTTCTTTCTTTTTTTTTCTAAGATTCTTCTTTAATCTCTGATTTATACTCTTTCCTCAACTGGTGGAGTCTCCGTTACTGATCAAAAAATATCGCGTGTATTCCAATTTTTTAACGGAGATTCCACCGATATTGAGAAAATAATTACAGATGCGAGTTTTCGAGCATTATAGTCCAACGCGGATCTGAACTGTGCATTGTGTAATCTTTTGGTTCATCGGTGAATCAAAAAATGTCGTTTATAATATTCAAAACGCGGTATAGCTCTGAAACCGCATTTTGATAGTCATCACTGCTCTCAAGAGATAGATATGAAGCTATCGTTGTTTCATGTTTGAAAAAAAAAACGCCATTTCCAATCCACTGAGAATCGTTCGCGTGAGTCAGCAAAGCCGCGCGTTCTGTTGTCAGATTTAGAGCTAAAACATGCATTTTCTGCATTGATTTAAACTGGGTATAAATTACTTGAACTCGTCGATATGACAACATTGTCTGCGCCAGAAAGTCACGATTTCAAACACAGATCGTTGTTTGCTCAGACCAAAAAGCAAACTCTTTCGTTTCACAAACATTGCGGCTACCGTGCTACCAATAGGGGCAATAGGAGTAGGTAATAGGTATCCCACGAAGACTAAGGAATCGAGTTACAGACATTTGTGAGTCAAGATTTAACTCTATTTGTGAGTCAAGATTTAACTCTATATACTTCCAGATCGTAGCTGGTGTAAAATGCGTAAACACCAAACCGACCGGTAGGGGTACCTACTACCTATCTAGTGTCTACACCAACTTTCTTCAATGGTTACTGCCACGCGATTGGTCGATTCAACGTGCTGTATCTACAGTATTAAAGGGGTCTCTCCACCTGCGAATTTAAAAGCGCGAATCGACTGCTTGAGCCAATGGGCTTCTTTGTTGTCGATATACATAGGACTCGACCTATCGACTTCAAGGCAGCTCATTGGCTCAATCAGTTGATTCGCGCTTTTAAATTCGCAGGTGGAGAGACCCCTTAAGGCTTTGATACACGCTCAAATGGATTTGATCAAACTGCAGAATTGCCAACCTGTCACTTATAAAATTCAAATATAAACTTGACCAAAATGTTAAAAAAACGAGTTTAATTGGTTCGGTTGACTGAAATCGGTGAACAGATGACACACCATCTATTTTCAAATAACACTGCAGTTCGACGGGCCGTCAAGCTGTACAGTTGTTTGACGAACGGAACATGCATCAACAAAACATGCAACGGTTGGCTCACCTGCCGTTTTTGGTGGATTTCGGCTCATCGATTATTGCTTGTTTGACTGTTCTAATTTGATCTTGTACAAAGCGTTATATATAGATGGGTTTTCTGGAACATGCTTTTGAGACACTATGCACGGTGTCAGCCATGCTGGGAATATGGTATGTGAGAATTTTCACACAGGCTCGGTTTGTTTGCTTTTTATTTTTGATCCTTTAAATTTTGAAACAAAAATTCGGGACGTTACCATTTTTGAAATGAAAGTGGAGATATTTTGGAGTAGCTATATCTGCATGTTCTGTTCTGCATGATCAAACAATCACTCCAACATCAACGGGGAGCCTAAAAACTCATCATAAAAGTCTAATAAAACTGGTATGAGTTGTTGAGTCAATGTTTTGCTCCAGAGGCAAAATTTTACCTAGGTAATAACTATAAAAAGTACGCTTGTATCAATTGATTCCATCAAGAAAGTGGTTTACTCCTCCCCACTAAAGTCTATTATAAAAATGCGACAAAATGTTTGAGTCACCGTGTGGTACCATTTTTATACCTACCCACTTATATTTTTTCTCGTACCTTAATCGTAACTATAAACGCCCGAACAGATCCTAACTCTAAATAAATCGGCGGTGAATTTGATTGGAAGGAAAGAGTTAGTCCGCTAAAAACACCACCGTTTCGTTTGGGATGTATATTTTGAAATGTCTTGCGAGGCACAGATGTAATATTGTAAACCATTCTGATCGAATAAATTTTATATTACTTCGCCCTACTTATTTTCCTGTCACCGCCGACTTCACTGACACCGAGACAAATTTGCACAATGTTTTGGTTTCTTGTATACCTACATAGCTTAGCGGATAGCGTTCCTTCAACTTTAGTTTGTTTATTTGGCAGGTTGCTGATGTCCATGAAATTAAATGAACTTCGCTTTTGATGGCGTTGAACTGCGATTCGTCCCACTCGAAGCAGTTTGTGAAGAGGATTTTTAAATGTATCTCTTTCAATGTTATCGATTTGTTCCAAATTTTGTCGGGAATGATTAAATGTGGCTCACGAATAATTATTTAAAGTTTCAATGTGACAATTTTTGAGAACTTATTTTCAGAATGATAGCATCTAAGATTGGAACGCAAAAAATATGTTCTTGTAAATGAAGACTCCATGAAAAGAACAAGAAATGTCACATAAATCCATTTTTGTTTTTAAATTGGAGGATAGAGGGAAGTGACCCTTTGGAGGTTATTCTTTCTCATATAAAAATCAACATATTTCCATCCACCTTATTTGATTGTCTTGCGCTTATGTAGATCTTTATTCAATTTGTTGGTACTTTTGTATTACGTTTAAAGTAGATGACTGTATGAAAATTGTAATTTTATTTTTTGTAACGTTATCGTCTTCCCCCTGGAATCTTCGAATTTTCTTCATCTTCGCAAAAAATGGGCGAAGGATTGAGCCGCACTCACTCACACACTTGCACTACCCTCTGCACACAGGCATAGATTCACAATAAACTTTGTGTGTGTGTGAAGACAACTGAACTCAACACTGATACTTATACGGGGAAGTTATTTAAAGGACTAAATAAAAACACTGAAAGCATATCAAATGACTTCAAACAAAAAATTTAAGCAAATCTGAGGGTCATAAGAAATATACACTAAATTGTTCCCAAAATACCCAATACGACAAGTGCAATGGAGTCTGGAAAAAAATCGTGGATTTCAGCTCGCCCTGGCTGCCATCTTACATACGGCCAACAGTGAGCGCCTCTACATAGTAATATATTCATACATTGTATGCAGCGAGGCGAAAGGAAGAAGCTTGCCATGCTACATTATGGCGCACGCTTACAAACTGCCATTCACTAATCTTATATCCTCAAGCAAGCATTTTTGAATATACCTTCTGCGATGACTGTGATGCAAAAGTTTTTTTTCTTTTTGACACTTTCCCTTCATCTCAAGAGTCCAATCCACTCAAAACCAATCGGAATTTAAAATGTTGAGAAATCTGATGTAAACAAGAGCAGCCAAACAATAATAATAAAACAAGAGCTGCCGATTTATCTGTATTTAATGACGTTTTATAATTATTTCACCGATGATTTTACCGATTGACCAATAGATTGCACAGTTCAGTCCAGTTTATGACTCTATAATGCACGCAAGTACTCGCATCTGTAATATTTTCTCAATCAGTGGGATCACCGTTAAGTTACCAAAATACGCTCAACGTTTGTTCAAAGTCATTGACATATAGACTCCGTCGGTTGAGGAAATAGTATAAATATCAGAGCATTCTCCTGCAAGAGAGTCATACCTTGAACTGAACAGTTTAATAAGTTGGTCAACCGGTGGAATCATTGGTGGATTAAAACCTCGTCATTAAATATTCAGTGGGGGGGGGGGGGGGGGTACCTCTACGAACTATTATAGAATAAGTCGGCAAAGGAAAGAGAGAAAGGTCGGTTGTTGGTGGCATTCGTGGCCTTCGAATATTTTCGACAACTTTTTTCACACTGGGTCTCGAACCCGCATCCTCCGATTGCAATGCGACCAGACGCAAAGGTTGCGCTTTGAATCACCGCAGGGCGCGCTGCGAAGCCGCGGCGCGTCGAGGTTTGGCCGACTTTCGACGCCCTGTTGTGTGTTGACTGTTGATTGTGAGTGTTGAATGCGCCTCCGTGGTGAGCATCGCGTCTGATGCAGGCCGTTGACCGTTTTTATACTTGTCTACTATAAAACTAACTATGTCGATGATTTTTTTTCTCTTTTCACTGAGCCGCGCGCTCATTATTGGTCCAATGGTCCGTTGCAAACATTTATCCCTAAGCAATGGGGCTCTTGCAAACTTTTGCTGTAAATAAATGAATAGTCCCATCTAATGTAAAAACCAGCGAAAATCACACAAATCACAGTAAGAAAATCTAAAATTCAGTAATAAACTCACGTTATTGCTTTAACGACAATATCGTAATGGCGGTTCAACGCAGGTATCATGGGAGATTCCTGTCTAATTTGTCACTTTCTCTACGGAAACACAGAGATAGGTCGCAATTTAAATAGGAATCTCCCATGATACCTGCGTTTCTCCGCGATTAAGCCCGATTCTGAGAGTGAATTTCGTGATCTTTTTGTGTAATCATCGTCATTTTTACAGGTTTATATGCAAGAATATACTCTTCAATATTCCCTGTATATAGCAAAAGTTTGCAAGAGCCCCGTTTTGAACATTTTATCTTTAATGTAAAATTATGAGAGAGAAATAACAATTCGCGCACTCAAAATTAATAAAATACTAACCCATAAATGCAAATAAACAAAAGAAAAAACTAAAATAATAATTAATACATGAAAAAACATAATTAATAAATAAAATGGGACGTTTCAACGCAAAATTTCTCCCATCATCAACCAAAAATCAAAGAAAGAAAATAGGAAAAACTTGTGAATGAAACAATGTTTTTTTTGCTGATTTTGGGAGCAATTTAGACCCGAAACGTCTCATTTGATTTAATAATTATTTTTTAGCTTTGATCCCGTTCTCTTCTAATTTTTTGTAATACATTTTCGGGCTGCTTTTCGTGTGTTATTTATTGTGTGTTTATTTTTTGTTGTTTATTATTGTTCTAAATTTATAAACAGAGTGGACTGGAAGTCACTTACCAGAGCTGCAATTTTGTGTATTCATATTCATCTAATTGCATTTTTTTTTTCACCGATGATTCCATCAGTTGACTTAAAGTTTATACCCACGGCTCAGTTCAGTGACTGAATATAGTGGACAAAAATACTCTGGATCTGTAGTCTTCCCTCAGCCGATAGAGTCTTCATCATTGACTTGTCATTGACAATGGGTATACATGTTTATATCCTTATAGATCCATACATATCCATACTCTGTATAGGAAATTGGTAATGGATGCTTATGTGCCTGTATGACCCATTTTTGCCAGGGATATGCTCTACATTGGACTTATGCAGTTATGCAGATAGTTTGGTCGATAGCAATACTTGTAATTTCTCAGGTTTGCAAAACGTAAAACAGAAAAATAATGTAAATCCTGCAATCTCTGGTCTTTGGTTTTTTTTTTTTTTTTTTTTTTTTTTTTTTTTTGGAGAGAGAGAGAACAATAATTATCATTTGATGCAGATGTGGCGATTATCTATACGTCGAAGCAGAGGCCATTCACAGTGACTCCATGAAACAATGTAAGGACGAAGTAAACGAAAAAAAGCGTGTCGGATCAAGGATTTAGGTACGGGAGATCGGTTTTAATCGGCTCGATTGTTATGCGCGGGGTCCCCTTCTAAAAAAATTCTGCCGCGATTCGATGCCATGGTGGCGACGCGGCAGTGGTGGCGGTCGGTGCTTTACAGCAGGACGAAAGTGGTCGGGCGATTTTCTTTCATAATTGCGCGCATGTTAATCGCTCTAGCTTTGAATTACTGTCGGCAACAACAACAATGACAATTTTGCAATTAACGGAGATAAATTATTGCGATCGGACTGGAGCACAGTGAATTGAAAGGAGTTTCTATGGACACGCGTCCCAGTGACTAAATAGTTGGCCAAAATCACGTAGCAAGCTTTAGCTATATATACAGCAATAAAGAGGTCAACAAATCAGTAGACTGACAAAAAAAGAAGGATTGGTTTGCCCTACTAATTATTAGTGAAATTTGCGCAATCAAATTTAATGCTTCTACTCACCCAACAAATTAGGTACTCCAACCAATAAATTGGTACTCTGTACCAATAATTTAGTACCTGGTACGAACTCAAAGTAGAACGACACACCTCCTTCGTCCAAGACCTCCTCCAGATGGCTTTGGCTTGAGAATTTCTTGAGATTTTTCCATTTAAACAGTGTACAAAGAACGCGCTGACATCAAAGGAATGAGGCGTTTTGGGGACACTGTTCCTTCCAAGGTAGTACATCATTAGCTACTTCGGAAAAGTTCATCCAAAACGCACCATTTCTTGATGTCCTGCGCGCTCTACCTCATTCCTGATACATTGTTTAAATGGAAAAATCTCAAGGAATTCTCAAGCCAAGGCCACCTCAAGGAGGTTCTTTTGTTGAGTTGCTGCATTTGCATCCTGTAAATTGTATCGATTGGCCAGCAATGCAACCTTCGGGGGAAGGGGGGGAAGGGGTGGTCACTTCTGGACCAAAGTGATGAGGAAGGGTTTCGGATGTTTTCAGAGTCACCATTAGGGAGGACACTGGGTAAAGCAATAAAGAGGCTGATACAGTGGCGTCGCGTGCCATCTGGCAACAATGCAACTGCTCCATTTAAGCTCATTAAATACGTCGAATTTTCCTTGTGCACTCCCCCTGAATTCGATCTTTTACATGAGTTTAAATGGGTAGAATACATTGTCGCCAAATTGCACGCGACGCCACTGGCTGATACATGTTATAAATACTATCCAAAAGTGAGGCAGCATGGACGATCTGATTCTGGGTTGTTTGCCTCATATTTTTTAACCTTAAATCAAAAATTGTAATCAATGGAGTGGGTATTGGTTTTAAATTACATAAGTGCAATTGTTTTAGAGTGGCTATCTGGACTCATAATTCCAATACAACTATCCACGTGAGAAAATTTTGCTTGCTTCTAGCTGTCATGTGTCAGTTTCTTCATCAAGCAAATCCTTCCAGAAGAAACAAATGTATCGATTTCTGTGTCCAGATAGCCACTCTCAAAACACTTGCGCTTTCGTTTAAAACCTATTTCTGATATATTTGTCACAATTTTTTTATTTTTAAATTTAAAGTGTAAAAAACATGAGGCAAACAGACCGAGCCTGTGTGAAAAACTTCCACCTATAAGAGATTTCTATCCATCATGGCTGCCTCCGTGCTGCCTCAATTGTATTTTCTCCATTTCTATTCACCAAAAAGGTCGAACGCTTCAGTCATCGGCGATGACCAGGCATTTCGACCTTTCTAATGTGTTTAAATGGGGGAAAAGGGAACGTTATTGCCAAATCTCACGCCTCGCCACTATTGGTCACCATATATCGCTTTTCCTTTAGGTTCTTGACACGTAGGTCGAAGCATTTGACATTTCATTAATTCTTAGAAAAAAGTTTGCAAAAGAGTCCCATTATCATAAGCAGGCTGTGGCTAATTGTTCTTTCACGACTATTCATAACGTAACCCACGGTCGCTCCACGGAGCAACATCACGAGCCAGAAACCAATCCTGGGTGCGCGGAGTAGAATGACCCCTTTTACTCCAGGTTAATAGTGAAAAGGACATCCGTCTAGCAGCAGTCGGCATGGCTCCGCGCGAGTGAAATTAAAAGAGGGGGGGGGCAAAGAAGGGTGCCACTATCTATGTCTTGTGCCAGGTCCAAGATCGCCCCCGTGGGCCCGTGCTGTGCATGCAAACGCGCGTGCCATTTCAGTGCTGTCAGCTTGTGCAAAGAAATCTTCTATTATATGGATTTCAGATGAACAATTTGTAGATTTTTCTGCACATTCTGGCAACCTGAAAAAAATGCGATGAAATTTTGACATCCTGTCCAGGAATATCTTCAAAAATCCTACTTATATCAATAAATTTTTTTTAAAGAATCTGAACAGTCTAGAAACGCTGCAGTAATCATGATTGCCATATTGTGCAAATAAATCTTCTAAAGTGCTTATTTAACTCGGTTAAACATTTAAAAAATTGCTGCAAACCACTGACAATACTGCTGTAATCATTCTCTGAAAAAAGGGCTAGATTTAACTATTTGCTTAGTGAAAAGAATGGACGACACTTAAAAATTGTTAGTTTTAACTACCATTTGAGCTAGTTAAATTACCTCCGTCCTGCGTTAGTTAAACAATTTCAAATAGTAAAACCAACAATACTTTTTAAGAGTTTTCCATACTTTTCTCTAAGCAAATAGTTCCACAATCTCACATTTTAAAGCAAGCTGGGCATCCTTTCTTTAGAGCATAATTACAGCAGTGTTGTCAGTTGTTCGAAGCAGATTTTTGAATGTTTAACCATATTTAAATGAACATTTAAAAGATTTATCGGCACAATATGGCAACCATGATTACTTCAGCGTTTCTAGACTCTTCAGATTTTTTAAAAAAATGTCCATTGTTTCAAAAAGGATTTCAGAAGATATTTCTGGACAGGGCGACGTCAAAATGTCTTTGCCTTGAGTACCTTAATTAACCACGCACTCTATTCCTTGATACTCCATCGCTTAAGATCCGAGTGCTTTATCACGCGGAGTTTTTTAAAAAGCAAAGTGTTTAACTCTTGAGGTCTTGAGAGTTGAGACCAAGAGTTAAACATTGTCATTGACCGGTTATCACCACCAAGTTACGAAGGAAAATCAAATGTTTACTCGCTCAAATTAAGTGGATAGTTAAATATTCCTACACAGATGTGCTGATCTTGCATACAAAAAGTGGATTGTAGGCGTTCTGAGAAACGTTATTTTTCATTGTTAACAATTCGGAGTCGCATCAATTATTGTTGATGCCAAACTGGACTTGTGTAAGGCAGATCTAGTCACATAAACTATAGTGGCGTAGCGTGCTATTTGGCAACATTGCAGTTTGTCCATTTAAACCCATGAAAAAGATCGAACGATAGGGTATTCGGTGAACACCTTCGCATTCGACCTTTTATACGGGTTTGAATGGACCCAATACAATGTTGCCAAGTTGCACGCTACGCCACTGACAGAAACGAGTATACTCGGGGTTGGTTTTGAACGGGTTAAAGACCGTAATATATAATTCTGAAGGTCACTGGTGAATTAGATGAATATCTTCACCAAAGGCATAGTTTGAAATTCGGTAACGTTTTTACTGTCCATTTAAACCTATAGGTAAGAGATTGAATCCGCCGTTGTTCACCAAGTTTCTAATAGTTCGTTTTTTCCATATAGGTTTAATTTAACAATTGAAACGTTGTCACAGAGCGCGGGGTATGTCACTATGCTCTTTACCGGCGTTTAAGTCGCTAGTGCGGTCGGTTAGTACCAAATAAAGGCTCGATCATTCACGTTCGGTTATCACAACCAAATTTGGTGGGTTTATGTATTTTTGGTCGTACACAGAAAAGACAGAAGCAACTCGTGGAGCTAACCAAAGGTTTTGTACGCCTAACTATTAACTAAAGATACTTTGCTGGGTGAACCCAAGATTTGGTTGGCTCAACTAAAGTCTTTCGCTGGGTAATTTTTCTGCCAAAAGTTTTGTCAGCGCTACCAAAATGTTTTTATCTGTTTTTTCCGTGTAGAATCCGCATTTCACAGGAAACACTCGATCCGAGTGCGTGTTCAGCCGCCATCTTGGAAAATGGTTTATAGGTTTTCGGGTTTAAGAGGTTTTCCAATTTTTCGACCCAATGTGCAGTGAGAATGAAGGCCAAGGATGAAGGATGAAGAACAAGTAAAGTGTACATCCGAACGGATTGAAGAGGATTCTTTTTATATCCATGCTTTCAATACATAGTTACCAAGTCACTTTGCAATCACATCAGTGGGCGCAGTATCAAAAACACCAACATGAATCCTCGCTAGAGAGGGCTAAAATGAGTGGGTTGCCAATTAAAAGTTTTATCAAGGCATTTGACATTCTATTTGCATTAAATCATTGGGTTCCAAAACCTCAATGTGATAAAAGCTAGCTTGTTTGGCATCCATCACGAGCAATGAGCATTCAATCGAATACTGCAGTGGCTGAATGATACATACAAATTAATTCTTTTTTTCACCTTTTTGGCATTATAATTTTACTCCATGGTTTGGTTTTGGTCCATGGTTTTACTCCTTTTCGTTTAATCGAGTTTTACGAATTTGGCGGGAAAATCTCAGACAAAACATAAGTACTTTTTGTATAGTACACAAGTGCGGATATATTGCAATAAAAACAGCTTGGAACTTTAATGTTTGCTTTTAAAATGAAATCCCATTGGAATCATGCCACCATTTAGATGATTTCATATAGGTGACTCTTTTCCAGATTTCAATCAGATGGATAGCGCCCCTAGTTGCTTTTAGAGAAATTCGTGTTTTTAGCATTTTAAATTGAAACCCATAAAGGTAAACGCAAAATCCAATAACGTCAGTACAGCTGCAAACTTTTTTTAATGGAAATTTTGAGCCCACAACGAGCAAAATGCATTTTTGCTCCTTGTTAACCGTGGTTAATAATTAAAGTCGTAAATAATGAAATTCGTTTCGCCATAAGCTCATATAGAGAGTGCACTCCTTCGCACTCATTGAGGCTTGTGGGAATTTTTGTATTTCATAATTACTGGCTTAATTTTTGTGTATTTCAGGTTGAAACTTTCAGGATATCTTCCTGAGGTATGTTTACAGGTGTTTGACATTCCTAAAATTTGTACTTTTGGCGTAAATTCTTCAATTTTAGCCAAACAATGTTGACTTTTTGAGCAGCGCTACTGGCGCTATCCATCGGTTTTAAATCTGGATAAGCTTCTCCTGGAATCACCTTAAGCCATAAAATCTTGCGATGCTCCAGTTCTTTTCATACTACGACGTATTATAATTGCATCGCTTCGATAAAATGTGGAAAAAATTAAACTGTAAAATGACCAGCGGCAAAGACAGGGAGATTATAGGAATGCTGAATAATGACCATATTTGGTTTGTTCAACCTCAGATGTTTTGTCAAGTTTACTCAGAGTTCTAAAGTCCGCAATCGGTTCGTAAGAAGTGTGATGGTCCTTGAAATTTCGATAAAAACTTTAAAACTCGACCGAAAGAGAACGTGGCCATTGGAAAAAAAACAAAAATTCCTCGCGTTTGAGTAGAAATAACTGGACTTTAAAGACAGAAATTGGGTCTTGAGCCCCTTACGAAATCTTTCCCTCCTATATATAAATAAATCCCTTCTCTTATAAAGTGTACCTTGAATTAACCCTTCCAGTCATGAACCATGAAAGAGAAGATCAGCCTGCGTAAGAATGATAATGATGAATTGAATGGCTTCTTTCCCTTGTTATATCATGTGCATGTCAATTTTTTCCAACTTTCATTAAATTTCATGTTTAGGTTGATTTTTCGTTTGTCTGAGTTAGGATTCTACCTCAATAGATAGCGGCAGAAGGCCTTTTTTTTTAATTTCGAATTTTACAGTTGTTTTTTTCTTTTTTTTCTGGAAGCATTAATCGAAAGGGGCGGCGTCCCACAGAAATTAACTGCGTCATTTTTTACTCCATTTTTTAGCCAAATTTCAACAATATCGGTCCTAGATTGACTGCGAAAAAGCAAGCACCGAAATCTCGGTATAGAATGCACTGAAAAAATTCCTTGTTGCCGCAACCGGACGTCTTGTTAATACTTACTTAATCGTTATTTAACTCCTGTTATTTTAACAAGAAGCTCCTGTTAACTCGACAGAAATTCCGGTCAAGTAGAGCTCGTTTCAGAAGTGTAGGCGGATCTAGACCGATAATCTTTGGAATTTGTCAACATTATTTCTGATATTACTCGATGAAAATGAATAAAAATAAAATTGAGTGTTCACTTTTCAATGAGGAAAACTTTTAACACAAAAGAATAAAGTCAGGGGCAAATTCGGTATTGTTTTGAAGGAATAAAAGTTGAAAAAGTATAAACTTTCAAAGTCAAATTTTAAAAATTTGATTAGTGAAACTTTCTATCGAGTCAGAATCTTTACTTCAGACAGGTGAGCCGTGAGGAATCACCTCAATCATGTCCCCATATACTTGGGCAGCGGTGATCGGAAGGGTTAAGGAGCCCTCAGACCTCCCCCTTTCCCTTCTTCCTAGCCTCTCCTCCCCCCCCCCACCCCATGGTTTGTAAAATGAAGTCGGGCTTAGCGTCACAGAATTAGGTCCGACGTGCCTCTCAAGCCCAGTTTGCGGTTATACGTGTAAACAAAGCAAGTAATAAGGATCAGCTCTGCGGTTTGTTATAATTTAGATATAATCAGTGCCGTGTTTTGAATTTATGAGGCATCATACAGGCGTCGCTGGAAAATTGGTTCACATCAAGGTCAACGCAATTACCGATGAATTTTGCGGGTGCATCAAATTGGCTACCGCTTTGAGTAAAATTCAGTGGCGTATTGTGCAATTTGGCAACGTTGTACTTAGCCCATTCAAACCCATGCAAAAGATCGAATACGAAGGTGCTCACCGAACACTCAATAGTTCGATATTTTTTATGGGTTTAAATGGACGAGCTGCAACGTTGCCAAATTACACGCTACGCCACTGGTAAAAAATATGTCCACTAAAAATTATCCAAAAATGAACAGGAAATTCAAAAAATCAATTGAATAAAACTATATTTTAAAGATTGAATAATGAAGTTCGTACCTTATCATTTTATGAAAAAAATCCTTTGATGAATCACATAGTTGCAGCCAATATTATTAATCCATTTGGGTGATCAGAATTCGAAGTCACTAAATAAAACACAATAACTTAACTAAAAAATTCACAAACGGCGGTAACAGAGGAACATACGAAGACCTCAGTTCCGTCCGAAACTTTCAAAACACAGAGGGGTGTAGATACGCAGTTCGGGCCTTTGCGGGGCTTCAGCGCGAAACAAGACAACTACCGAAAATCAGTCACGAATTCTCCCGAAAAGAAAGTAAACAAGAAAACAACTTCGCGAATAAATAAAATTCGAGGGATTTTTTTTTTACTTCTTTTTTTCGTAAAAAGGCTATGATTTAGATAAGAACAGAGATGTAAAGACCACTCGGTGTAAAAATGGGGGTCGAAAAGCGTATGGTTTGGATAGAGGGGGGCGTTCTTTGGAGACCACCTTGCCGGGTACGTACGTCAACGAGCGACCGTTTCGCGTCCGTTCGGCCGCGATATTTTTCGCGTTCGTTCTCGCGCTTCTTCTCCGACTTGCTTTTTGCTTGTTTTGCTCCGCACGTATACCACCGCACTCCTCGAACGACCGCACTGCACTGCACTGAGCGGAGAGCGTGGAAGCGCGCCGCGCGTCTCGCCTCGCCGTGAGTACTCGAAATAGGTAAAAAGTTGACCGCAATTCGGATCTTCCATTCATGAGGTCTGATCTGATCCTCGGATGGTCGGTCGCCGCCAAGCCAGCCGCCGGAGCTCCTGCAGTCCTTCTCTGCCACTGCGCGTTCGGTCGTTGATGTGACCAGAGCTGCCGTTTTACGTATAATCAATGCTATTTTTCAATTCACCGATGATCTCACCGATTGGAGAAAAGATTACACAGTTCAGTTCAGTGTATGACTGTACTGCTCGAAAATACTCTGATCTGTAATCTTTCCTCAATCGGTGGAAACTGGAAACGCCGTTAGTTAGTTAAAATATCCGCAAGTTTTTTAAAGTCATCGACGACTCCACCGGTTGAGAAAAGATTACAGATGTGAGTATTTTAGTTCATTACAGTCATACAATGAACTTTGCTTTGTAATCTCTTTCCAACCGATGAAATCATCGATGGATTGAAAAATATCATTAATTATACGCAAAACGGCAGCCCTGGATGTGACTCTCCATGTTGCCTTGTTGTGACAATTCGGTCCTCTGTGTCACCCTTGGTAAAAATATTCAATGAATTTCCTTGACCAAAATTCCATGAGCAAGTATTATTTTTCCATGAAATTACAAGGAAAATCTTATGGAATCCCATGAACGGGCCACAAAATTCCATAAAATGTTATGGAAAAATAATATTTTGCCAATTCCATGAAATTCCATGGAAAAATAATACTTGCCAGGGAATTTCGGTCATGGAAATTCATGGAACACTTTTACCAGGGACGTTTATTCAGTGGTGTCATTTCAGGTCTTGCCGGGGGGGGGGGGGGCAAAAAAAAATCTGATGACCTTTTTGTTCTGTTTTTTAATGCTTCTCATGCATTTTGGTCCCTGAAAATCTGACCTTCCAGGTCTGTGATGACTCTAATGACCGTATTCACTTATGATCTGGGCAAATTTTGGGGAAAAAATACATATTATGTTAGAAACTTTTTTTAAAAAAAAAATTGAAGCTGTTTTAACCTGGGATTCCAGCCGGAGCCGTGGTCAGATCTGAATTGTATGTTCTCCTTGGCAGAAAACTGTGGGAATACTAAAATGAGTCACAATTTATCATTGAAATACTGAATCCAACGGCTTTTGCACCAACAGAACTTTATTTCAAAGGTTCGGTTTCAAGTTATTGCGTTGGGAGCTCTTTTGGAGCACGGCTGCCAAAGGAATAAAAAATCATCGTTTTCGACATTTTAAGCTTGATTTAAAGTACTTTCCAATGAAGCTTTTAGACTTGAATTGCTTGTTAAAAGTTGTCTATGTGATTTAAATTGGTCAACTGGAAAGTTGATCAACTTTATTCTTGATGAAAAATTTACTATCTGATTTTTGGTCTGCACTTTTTGACGATCTCAGAACATAAACATTACGCCGACCATTTTTTTTTTTTTTTTTTTTTTTTTTTTTTTTTTTTGAAAAAAGTCGAGCTAAATCCTTTAAAACGACCATATACCGAACCTTTTGTGAACGCAGTCAAAGCTTTAGTATACAGGGTGTAATAAAACTATATACATTAATTTTCAGGGCGTGTTTCAGAGGTAAAAATAAGACTTTTGTTTCCTATAAACATGGGTCCGAAATTGGAGTCTTTTCGAGTTACAGTGTTGCAAAGTTTCCGAAAAACAAATTGACATAACTCCCTCGAGAATTTTTTTTAATGCTCGTAAATAGGTACTCTGCTGTAATTTTAGGAGTTCTTGCCGATTTTTGCCATGAAAATGCTGTATGCAAAAATTTTAGGGGGGTTTTGGGATTTTTCTTGATTTTTCTCACATTTTAGGCCAAATTATGTGAATACATGCTTTCGGATTCATTAAATCCAAAAACAATTAGCATTACTCAAAACTCGTAAAAAATATGTATTTTTGGTCCTTCATAGTTTTTCCAATTCGCAAACCACTTCCGAGAAAATCGTCCCCGAAGTTGCAGAGGTCGGCCAAGGATTAACAAAATCAAAGGAAAGGCGATTATTGGCCGACCTCTGCAACTTCAGGAACGATTCTTCTCGGAAATGGTTTGCGAATGGGAAAAACTTCTGATGACCAAAAATGCATATTTTTTTACGAACTCTTGAGGAATGCGTATCGTTTTTAGGTTCAATGAATCCGAAAGCATGTTTTCACATAATTTGACCAAAAGAAGTGAGAAAAATCAAGAAAAAATCCCAAACCCCCTCAAATTCTTGCATACAGCATTTTCACGGTCAAAATCGGCAAGAGCGCCTAAAATTACAGTTAGAGTACCTATTTAGGAGCATTAAGAAAGATTCAAGAGGGAGTTTTGACAATTTTTCAATTTGTTTCTCGGAAACTTTGCAACACGGTAACTCGAAAAGGCTACACTTTCGGACCATATTTATGGCCTACAAATCAGAATGCCCTTTAAAAGTACGCCATTAAAACTGGAAAATTGGGCCGATGAGTCAATTTTGGAAGTTCGTGGTGCTCTGAACGTTATTTTCAAGCTATGATCTTACCTGGAATTGCCCCTTTATACTGCTATACAGTAAAAGTTTGCAAAAGACCCATAGATTTCAGTTTTATCCGTTATGGACTCTAATCTCAAACCCCATCTTTGACCTAACAACACGCTCTAAAAGAGAGTGGCTGAGAAATCATCGTGGTTAAAAAAGACAGTTGAAACATTTTGCAGAGGATTTTTCTTTTTTCAGCTCTCAACGTCGAATTTACAAAATCGATTGGTCTGATTCGATGCAATCTATATTGTGTAAAGTAGCTGATTGAGTAGCTTCATTTACTTACTCGCATGATCACGCCTGCACGCAAACCGGGTCATAGCCCCTGTGAACATGCAACACAACTTCTTTAGATTGTTAGTGTTGTGGCATAACCAGTAAATTGAAGGCGTATTATATGTGTGCAGTAAAGTAATTTGATTGTTTCGATCTCGTGGCTCGTGCAAAGAGCAAAATAACAGTATTTCTGCGCAAGTTTTGTTTTAGTATTCGTTTGTATCCCTTGCCAGCTTGAAATATCACTTTATTAATTAAGGGTAATACCCGGAAGAAGGGCCCTTAAAGCAATGAGAGTGCTCTTTCCTGAGAATTGTGCATTGGGAGCAAATGGAAGCTTTTAGCTGAAGAGCACACCCGTTGTTTCATAGGCCTTTCTTCCGGGAAATATCCTTATAATCAATTAAATAATATTTGAAGCTGGCAAGGGATACAAACGAAAACTAAAACAAAAAATTGCGCAGAAAAACTGTTATTTTGTTCTTTGCATGAGATCGAAACAATCAAATTACTACACACATATAATACGCCTTCAATTTACTGGTTATGCCACAACACTAACAATCTAAAGAAGTTGCGTTGCATATTCACAGGGGCCACGACTCGGTTTGCGTGTAGGCCTGATCATGCGAGTAAGTAAATGAATGAATTACCTACTTTTTACAATAGATTGCATCGAATTAGACCAATGGATTTTGAAAATACGACGTTGGAGAGCTGAAAAAAGAAAAATCCCCTGAAAAATGTTTCAACTTTTTTTTTTTTTTTTTTTTTTTTAACCACGGTGCTTTTTCAACCACTTTCTATTAGAAGAGGTTGGTCGGTCAAATATGGGATTTGAAATTAGAGTTCATATTCGATAAAACAGGAATCTATAGGTCTTTTGCAAACTTTTACTGTAGCAGTATAAAGTATAAAGGGTCAATTTCAGGTAAGATCATAGTTTGAAAATAACGTTTGTAGCACCACGAACTTCCAAAATGGGGCTCTTGCAAACTTTTGCTGTGAGCAAATGAATAGTCCATTCTGATGTAAAAACCAGCAAAAATCACGAAAATCACACGGAGAAAGTTTAAAATTCAGTAATAAACCTACATAACTACATAAATGGCAAGATCGTAATGGCGGTTCGACGCAGGTATCATGGGAGATTCCTATCTAATATGTCACTTTCTCTTCGGAAACACGGAGGTATGTCTCAATTTAGATAGGAATCTCCCATGATACCTACGTCAAACCGCCATTAAACTCGATTCTGAGAGTGAATTTCGTGATTTTTTAGTGTACTCATCGTCATTTTTACAGGTTTTTATGCAAGAATCAACTCTTCAATCCCGTGTAGCAAAAGTTCGCAAGAGCCCCATTGACTCATAAGCCCCATTTTCCACTTTTCATGGCATACTTTTAAAGGGGCATTGTGATGTGTAGGCCATAAATACTTAAAAACAGCAGGATTGTTCAAATGTTTCAGATAGTTAAAATAGTAAAAATTCCAGGATATGTACTTCATTTTGCAGCTAGGTCATAAATACTTACTTTAACAAAGTCCAGTAAAGTTTCCCTCATGGGATTATAGAGTGCAAGAAAACTTTTCTGAAAAATATTCACTCCAAAGTTTAAAGAGCTTCTCAGAAGAGCCGTTAATCGCATTCACAAATAGTTTGTACTTAAATCACATACGTATAATGACATTATCGCAGAAGAATCAATCTAGGCCAAATTGATTCAGATTCACACAAAATGAGTGCTCCTGGAAACAGAATCTAACTGTTTCTAGTTTTAATCAATACTTTTAATTCCTCACAAACGCTCCATTCACCTTAAGTCCTTAACAGCTTGTTTCTACAATATGCACAGAATAAGGATTTCAGGGACAACGGTCATTACTTTCAGTTATCTAATTGGGTAATACGCAAGATGGTAATACGGTAATAGCATGGGCTTTCGCAGAAAAATTGCCTTGGGGGATTTTTGAACTCTCAGTCAGTAGGTATAGGTATAGGAACCGTCTCCTTAAAAAAAAAAAAAAAAAAAAAAAAAAAAAAAAAAAAAAAAAATCCTTTCAAATGGTACAATTAAGGAATTCATTGGTAAAACTTCGGATAAAACAGAGGGTGTGCTCGAGCGAAAAAGTCTTGATTTCAAATTGAGGACTTTTCCGGAAGAAGGGCCCATAAAACAACGGGTGTGCACTTCAGCCAAAAACTTCCATTTACTTACAATGCACACTTCTTAGGAAGAGCGCACTCATTGTTTTATGGGCCCTCCTTGCGGCAATGTCCTCAATTGTTATTGCTTGAAAATCTGATGAGGAAAACTGGGTTTTCTTCAGTATCTAACAATCAGAGCGTGGAGTCAAATCTTCAGATATGATTAAGAGAACGAACCCAATCCATACTCACATAATAAGCTTTCGAATTTAGGTTTTTTTGAGAACGAGCACACCCCCTGTCTTATTTGCCCAATCATCGAAGAACTCCTCAATTTTAGATGCATCAATCAATAATAATAATAATAATAATAATAATTATTTTGACGTATTTAATATTATAAATAAGAATATAACAGGAGGTACGCAATAATAGTAAAGGCAATTCTTTCAACCTTTATCCCTTGAAAATGAATTAATTAAAAGTATAAAGTAAACTATGATGATAAAGTTTGTCAACTCTTACTATTTTAGTTAATTATATCATCTACTTCTTGTTCTTTGCATATTTATTGTGCGTCCCTTACCCTTTCTTTGCGGGCGTCCAGAGATAGAGATACAAATTCAGAGGGTAGTTAAATATTCGTACTCCACGGAGTTGGTTTTGCCTATTCCGGTAATTGAAGGCGCTCGATGAACCATTATCTTGCAAGTCTTAACGATTCGGAGTAGCTTTTACTGTCGGTGAGAGGTAGATGTTCAAATTCAGCGGGTATGGGTAATTGGCATCTATGAGCAATAAATTCATGTAGAGACCAGTTGCACTCTCAACAATTTCAAATTTTGGCTGTCGGTTTTACGAAAAGTCTCCCAATTTTTGTTTTCTTTTTTTCCTATATATTGGGGATATAGCTAAGAAAAAATTCTGGGGGATTAGATCCCATAATGAAGTAAGCTTTCCCTCGAACTCATAAATAGATAGCGGTTTCCTTTCCCTCCCTTCATTTTCCTCCCCTTTTCTACTCTAAGTATATATGTATACTCACTTGCGCACTACAAGCTTAATAATGGGGAAGGTGTCTTACAACTATAGAACATGGTGAGTATGAAAACAGATCAAGAATATAAATGATTGATAGTTTATATTATAAAAATAAATGCTTTATTTTTTACGTCACACACACACACATTTCTGACAAGAATTTACAATCATGGACAGTTAGAAAATAAAAAGTAAACTTTCTTAAATTAAAGTGTCAACTTACAAATTGTGTACAGCGTGACTATACAAGGTTAACTAGAAAACAAAAACTCCATGTCGGTACTGACAGTGTAGTTGAACTGAGCGAACAAAATCTTAAAAAGAAGTCAAAGTGCTCTAACTGTGCGATATCGTTAGAATAAGGAGATTCAGAACTTTAACGTGTTTAGTCCCCCTTCCCCTCGGTAATAAGTTCTGTTGAAGCGTCCATAGACATTGCTAACCACAGTTAGCTGTACAAAAATGTGCAATAAAATTGCATACCTCGAGAAATGAAGGCAAAAGTCCTCGAGAAAGTCATGGAGAAACATTCAGATGGCAACACAAAATTTGCCAATCTATCAGTGCAACAGTCTCGCGTTCATTAAATGACATCCTAAACATTACCCGGTGATTCATCCAACTGAAGAAAAGATTACTGATTTCAATATTTCTAAAAGCCTTGTTATACATTGTCTGATACATTTAACATTTGCCTTGATCGGTTAAATTGCCGATAGATATTAGAATATAATTCAATAAACGCAAAAAAGCAGCATGGCATGCAGTATTTGTTTTCAAGGGTTATCTCTCATCACATTTTTGTTCGGCTATTTTATAAGAGGAAAAAACAGTTTTTTGAGAGGAGAATTAACAAGCATAGTACAATCGTACAGTCGGGGACAAAAATAATGCCAAACGACTCCTCAGATGTAGGCCACCTGCGATCCTCAAATTGATTGAGATAAGCATTGCGGGTAGCCTATACTTCCAGGAGTCGTCAGGACAGAAACAGTGCCAAACGACTCCTTATGTGTAGGCCTCCTGCGATCCTCAAATTCATTGAGATAATTAATGCGGGGAGGCTATACTTCCAGGAGTCGTCTGGACATTCTTTTTGTCTCCTACAGTTTACCGTTAAGCGTTGTGAATAATTCAAATATTTGACCGATCCGAGGTACTTATTTTTGAGGAAGGACCGTCCTTGCAAATTTTCAGTTTCCTGTAGTCCTGTACATTTTTTAAGCTGCGTCGCTGATGGCCGAATGCTGCGATGCGATGAGGAATCGCCAGAATGTGAAGTTCACGAAGGTACGAATAACATGACCTCTTTCACAAGGTGAATCGTCGGGAGTTTCGTATCGCGTCTGCATGTTCTTCTGGGTCTGGCGAAAAATTTCGGAGAACTCAGCGGGTGATTTCAAGTCAAGTATCAGCAATTTTAACAGGCGGTGTACTTGCAGACAGCGAGCTCAATATCCGAAAAGGCAGTATTTTGATCGTCCTCGTTATAACTCTGAAACAGGACCGTGGAAAATAAATTAAAAAAAACAAAAAAACAAAATTCAATCAATACATAAATAAGTAAATCGATTATGGGTCTGCGCCGTAAACATTTGGTACACACTGTTATAGAGGATTTATTCCTGTAAATTGTAAAATCAAGTAATCACATTGAATGCAATGAGAAGTCTCAAAATCCACACTCGAACTCAATAAGAAATGCGTCAAACAAAATTCAAAGATGACGATCGAATCAAAATCGAATGAGTGGGTCACAATAGAGGAGTTCTATCTAATCAAATCTTATTTCTATGCTGAGAAAAGTGATTCATCATAGAGAATGCAGCAATTAGATGAGACTTCCCCATTATTGTGACCTGATCATTCGACCGTCATATTTGAATTTTGTTAAACGCAAAGTTTGTGGGTGGACTTTAAGGATTTTTTATGCTTCAGTGTGATTTTCACGAGATTGTACGTAAGTGGAGACCCTTGATAACGCTGTGTAGCAAAAGTTTGCAACAGACCCATTTAATATTCGTAACATTTCTTGGTTGGAATCTTTATTGGCCAACACACCTGAGTTCAAAGAAAGTCTGTATAGGAGCTTTGAACTTGTCTCATCAAATATTAGAATTAACTAGCGCTGGAAATATTCTATTTGGTTTTAGGTCCATATGATGTCCACTTTTTTTAGGTTCAAGTTTTTTATTGGTGTATTATTTTTGGCCCAATAACAACTATTCCTAAAGTTTAGTCTCAATTTTGTTCAGGTCAGGTCGGAATTTTAGTCCAAAGGTATTTCATATCCAATATAAGTCTATCCATTATTACGATTTAGGCAAATGCATTAAATACATATCTTCTACACCAATATACATTCACTGCTATAGTCAAGTCGAAGTCAAAGAATTGACAATTTGACAATTTATCATTTGCTCTTCCCCCAATTCTAATTTCTAAGGACGGATTGGACACAAAGTTGCACGACTTTCTTTTCAGTAGGACGTTTGATCGGCCGCTTACCAAATCTGATACCAGATTTCAAGGAGGAGAAAAAACTTGTTTGGGGGTGCTGTTGGTTGTTATCATTTTATTTGTTACACTTTTTTCGCTCATCTTTTTAATTATTTGAAGAGGAACTCACGTGATTCAGAACAATTGTCGGAACAAAAGTTGGTCCTCGGTCCTTGCCCTGAGGTACAGGGGTATTTGAGATCGTGTCAACTTCATGAATCATCATGATTTCCCTTCCTTGAGCGTTATGGACGCACTGACTTACTGTCTCCCAATTGAGTCCTGCATTTTCGACACACTGAAAAATAATAAAAGCAAAGGCAAAGGGTGAGTAAAAAAAAATCTCACAAATACTGAACTCAAAAAACTTTTTTGTTTCCATGAGCTCCGTAACAAAAAGTTACGAGTAGAACACTTCGAAAATATCGGATTCACAACAAAAATGTCAATCGATCTAGGCTCACATTGTCAATGCCATTTATTTGACTGGTTCACACTTCTCATTCATTCAAATTACGGTCATTTCAGGCAAAGCTTTGTCGAGATTTCAATCAGATGGATAGCGCTAATAGCGCTGCTCAAAAAGTCAACATTTTTTTTTTGTTAAAATTGGTTAATTTAAGCCAAATGTACTTTGAGGAACGTCAGCACCTGCAAGCATACTTCAGAAAGATATCCTGTAAGATTCAAGCTAAAATACTCAAAAATAAAGCCGGAAATTATGAAATAAGGTAGGTGACCCAAAGGTGGCCCGGCTCTTAAGGTGGCCCACCCCAGCTTAATTCAGTTAATTACACGAATTGACGATTGATGGCTTTAGTGCTGAGTAGCAGGATGCTATCGCTTCTCCCACTCCAAAAATCAAGAGCATCGGGCGATTTAGTCGGCGCGGAACAGTGCAACGTCCGTTTTCGCAGGTCTTCAGCTAATTTTCACGGAAGCAAGCAATCATATAAGCTAGGCCCTTAAATTGATTCCACCTTTGACTTTCATTTCATCATATAATCATTATAATTTCTGGTGTAACTAGGGTCTAGATTCCGTTTTTGAACGATAAAATAGCATTTGAATACTTATTTATGAAATTTAAAAGGGGGTGTCCACCTTTAGGTTCATCAAAAATATTAGGGGTGGCCACCTCTTAGGTGCATGTTTTGCGCGATGTCAAAACTCCAATTTTTTTCGAACGCAAAAAAAAACCTCAAAACCAAGCAAATTTTAAAAAAATGAAATTAACATATGATAGTCAACTGTCTGAATAGTAAATTGACATATTTAGTTTTTTTTTATCTCTCTTGACTTATACGTGCATATTGGCCCCAAGCATAGGTATGGCCACCTTTGGGTCACTTACCTTATACACAAATTCCCATAAGCCTCAATGAGTGTGAGTGGGGCAGATAGACATACTATGACTCGCACTCACTCGCACTCACTAAGCTTATGGCGAAACGAATTTTATAATTTACGGCTTTAATTCTAAACCAATTTTCCTATTTTTGGGCACAAAGTATCCATAAAAAATTCGCAGGCACTGACGTTCTTGGATTTTGCGATTATATTTTTGATTCAATTTGAAAAAAATGCCAAAGACACGACTTTTTCCAAAAGCGACTCGTGGCGTCATCCATCGGATTGAAATGGACTTGACAACTATGTAGGTTTGAATGATGAATCAGCTTATTTACTGCCCTAATCAATCAGGTTGCCCTATCTGAGGTTTGAAGCTGATGTTTCCATGAAAGCCTTAGAATTGTCAAATCTAATCTTTCCTGGGACAAGCTATAAATAATCCTACTCCGCGTTGCTCGTTTTTGCCTATGTAGTTAATTGAAGGCGCTTGCTTATACGTACAAGTGCTACATAAGTACAGTCGCAATCACCGAACTAAAAATGATGTCAGCGGGCTAAATGGATTTTCGCTCAAGTAGGCCACCTGCAAGGCTTAAAAGTACTGAGATAAGTAGTGGCGGATCCACCGGAAGGGGGACGGGGGCACGCCAACCCCCCCCCCCCCCCCCTCAGAGGCCACAAATATCGCCGTTTTTAAACAGAAAATAGACCAGAATTGCTTCCATCGACGCTTCAAATTGCAAAAATTCACAAGCGTGCCCCCCCCCCAGACAATTTTTCTGAATCCGCCACTGGTGATAAGTATATTGCAACCAGAAAATCAAAAGTTTTCAGTCAAAATCAAAGGAGTAGCCAGTTCATTTTATTTAATTTGCCGGCTGTACGGCTGATGACTGTGCGAGGGCTGTCCAATACACTTTGAAATTTGAACATTTTTTTGAAGGCTTCGAGGCCTTTGATATTTTAATCTCTTCTACAAAATGAATTCTATATGTATTTTTAAATAGAATTTGCAAATGGCTAACTGAATACATTGGTTAAAGCTGGGAGCTAATTACCCAGTTCATATTGGATTATTTTTACACAATTTATTTTTTAAAAATAAAAAACACAGAGGAGAAAATAACAAATAAGTTTTGACGCATACGTTTCGGTCGGAATCACGGCCATTCTCAGTGCAACATTGAAATAATAACAAATAACCCAAACTGGGAAACCGACACAGCAAACCAGAATGATTTTTTTTTTTCGGTTTGTTGTGTCGGTTTCCCAGTTTGGGTTATTTGTTAATATTTTAATGTTGCACTGAGGATGGCCGTGATTCCGGCCGAAACGTATGCGCGTCAAAACTTATTTGTTATTTTCTCATCTGTGTTTTTTATTTTTAAAAAATAAATTGTGTGAAAATAATCCAATATGAACTGGCTATTTAGCTCCCAGCTTTAACCTATGTATTTTTAAATATAGGAGCATATTCTTTTGAGCTGCCTTTCAGCTAACCAGCAAGTCTAGACCTTATAGGTTATTTTCCAAAATAAAAGAAAAAAAAAAAGAAAAAAAAAAAAAAAAAAAAAAAAAACTCAAGAGCATAATTTTAATTCACAACATCCAGCTAAAGGACTAGCGCATTGCCATAAACAGGGTAAACATTTGCAAATTTTCCATTTAATTTAATGCATTTCAAGTACATTTTCCCTCGTATATACGGCAATAACAAAGCAGTGTTGCTAAATTTGGCAGGAAATTAAAAAAAATTAGAAAGCGAATTAAATGGGAAAATGCATACTTAGTTACACGCAAAACGGCAGCTCAGCACGAAACAAGAGCTCACGCAAAACAGGGACCGAGAACGCGAATCCAGCTTTGCCAGATTTTAGGTGAAATTCCTCATGTTTTGCATTGATTCTAATGAGAAATATCCGACCCTAAGTCGTACATCTGGCAACATTGTGCGAATCCAAAAAGCTGTTCAATTTAAGGATTATTTGACTTGTTTTGCTGTTATGCGCTCCAGTCTCCGGCAGTCCGTTTTCTCTTAAGCAGTTCTGAGAATTCGTCCGGCAAATATAGAATATTTAAGATGAATCAAATTTATTACATTATCCTCGCCCATTTTGTCTTTACACCTCCCCCTCCTCTATTCCATTGACCTTTCTTGTTATTTCTCTACATTTGTCCCGCCCTCCCCTTATTTTCACCCCTGATGCAAGAAAAATAAGTGGTCTCATACGCGTCAAATCAAGGTCTTCTTATTTTTTAAGGCTTAAAGAGCCAAGTTTAATTAATTCTTGGTATACCGACTGAATGAACCATTTTTGTAATTTTAAAAACATTCGTATTGATAATTGATAAATAATAAAACGATCAATATCTATAGTTCTACTGATCGATCTAGTATTGATGTATGGGAAAACTAAATTTGGATTGTTTGGTTTTATTGATTGCGGATCGAGAAAGTCAACTGAATCATGACATCATGACTGAACTGACATAATTAATTCCTAAATTGTAATTATACTTACTACAAAACGCACGAGGATAAGTCAACCGAGAACGTTTTTAAACCTCTTCCTTTTTATTATTTTTTTTTCGTAGTGTATGACAATATTTAAACGATATCAAGTATAAACTTTCTGCCACGTTCATTTTGAGGTTCAGGTAAATCTTTTCAAAGATAAGGTACGGAAACCAGATTGTACACGTAAAATAAACGTATAATATAAGATTGTTATAGCACAGAATAATACAATCAGAAGGGAAACTCCTATAAGAGCCAATGGAAACAAGATTTGGAATTTACCAGCACAAACTGGCAACTGTGCCTACTCACTTCTCAAGATGGCGGACATGCTTTTTCAGGCTATACAACCAATCACAACTCGGCCAGTTGCCGAAGATCTGCCGAAGATTGCCGAAGATACTCACTTTCGAACATGGCGGCCCGAAGTAAAGAATGTTTCAAAATGAATTAGAGTTTCCCTTCTGATTGTATTATTCTGTGGTTATAGGTATATACCTTAAAAGCAGTGACTGTCAGTATTTTCAAAAATTCTGAGTTCTTTCATGAACTTAAAACTAATTTTATTAGTTTCACTATTAGTGTACCTACGAACAAGTTTTATTGGACTCAATGATGTTGTACGCAACCTAGTGACATTGCATTCCACCCATTTAAACCTATGAAAAAGATCGAACAGTTCGATAGCGGTCAGAGACGGATCCAGCCCTAGCGAAGGGGGGGGGGAGAATTTGGGATTATCGCTACTTAGTGACCTCCCCTATTTTTCGCTCTTACTTTACCCCTTCCTCCTCCCTTTTTTCCCATTTTGTGGGCCGAACGGGAGGGACGATCGCCCCCTTCGCCACCCCCTGTATCCACCAATGATAGCGGTGAAGACTTTCGATCTTTTGCGTGGATTAAAATGGATTAATGTTGCGTTGCCATGATTCCGTACAACACTGAGCTGCTGCCATGCATTTTGGTCTGAGATCGAAAAAAATGGCCAAAAATTGTAAAAAAAATAATTTATAACAAAACATCGTTTTTGACTATTGAAGCTGAATTAAAAACTTTTCAGCAACATTTCTACGTTTAAATTACTTGTTAAAAGTGTTCTCTGTGATTAAAATTGGTTTTGAAAGTTTATAAAATGATAAATTGATGAGATAAATTTACTTTCTGAATTGTTTGCCTCTTTTTGATCATACTGCAACGCTCTCTTTTACTCGAAAAGCGTGCGTAATCCTAATTCGCAATAAACAAAATAACATGTCTCATCGCAACTTTTCTAAACAATATTCTTCAATCTTTGAGACTATAATTGCACTTTACGTACAACAAGCTCAATCTCAACTCCTCCTGGAAGTCTCAAGTACATCTGAAAGTTGTGATTTGAGAGTGATTCAAGAAATCATGATCGACAACTTATTACAGTGTAGTACATAACATGATCGCGAATAAATAAGAAAGGTAGCATATCGGTCGAGCTCATTTTTATCTAATTATAAGTACCAACCAAACAAGTGCGATCAATTTCCTTAAATAGATGTATTTAATTTTAGTAATCCGTGTTTACTTTACTAAGTTACAATCCGCGAAAAGATTATAATTGAGATTAATCGATGGGGATCGTTTCTTGAGAGAGTGACGAAATAAATCTCGCAAATCAAATCATGCAGCTTTTAATAGCATAGGAAAGTGAGAGGGTACCAAACCACCAATAGTACCTGAGTCTCATCTAACTCGCATAGTACTTACTTCAAATTTTCAAGTTGGTCATTTAAAAAACTAGGGGCTACGTTTGAATACCTACGTCATATTGTCATCACTATACCACGGCGAATCTCCAGAAGCACCATGAAAAGATTCCCGATATTCATCTGCAGAGCTGCCGTTTCGTGTATGGTACACGGAGAAAAAAAACTTCGGCTCATATGGAACACCGAGGGTGTTTGGTTCCAGTAACCAAAGTTTTCAGTTGTGAGTACCGAACTTCAGTTAGGAGTGCCGAACTGGTTCAGTAAGAACGAAATGTGCGAGTCATAGTATTAGTGACACTTACCGAAACCTTCGGTACTCCTAACTGCGAAGTTCGGTACTCATAACCTAAAACTTTGGTTACTGTAACCGAACACCTCGGTGTTCCATATGAGCCGAAGTCAGTCTTTATAACCGATTTTTTTTCTCCGTGTAGGTATGTTCGAATTCACCGATGATTCCACCAGTTGACCAAAAGATTACTTATACGAGGGGCGTTCAACTTATAAGTTTCCCTATTTTTTATCTCTGGTCCTACTAGTGCTAGAAAAATTTTATTTATACGATTAAATCCGCCAAATTCTCAGCTTTTCAACGGTATTTTTGTTTTTGAAATTCGAGCAATTTTTGTAGGAGAAAAAGCTATATTTCTACACCCGTGTCGAAAAAGTCCCCCGCCAACTTTTTCAGCAAAAAGTATTCGCCTGTTTTGAACAACAGCATTCGTCTGATTAGCGACGAAAATGAGCCGTTATCGCTCCATACCTGTTGCTGCGCTCAATTTTTGTCGTGAAATCTTATCTAAGATGATCATGAGATGCATTATAATCACATAGTGTCGGCAAAAGTATCGCACGTAAAGTTCCAGTCAGATGACCACCTGAAGGATACCGTGATGAATTTTTTCAAGTCCTTAGACCGAGAGTTTTTCGCCCAAGGTATTGAAAAGCTGGTTCATCGCTGCGAAAAATGTATCAATCTGGAAGGAAATTATGTGGAAAAGTCGTAAAAATGGAATACTTCAAAAATAAAATGTATCTCTTATTTTAAAGTTTTGCGTTCTTCATTCCAAGTGTCGAAGTTAGTTTTTACTTCCCAACTCAGAAGTTGGCGGGGACTTTTTCGACACGGGCGTAAAAATATAGTTTTTTCTCCTACAAAAATTGCTTAGATTTCAAAAACACAAATACCGTTGGAAAGCTGAGAATTTGGCGGATTTAACCGTATAAATAAAATTTTTCTAGCACCAACAGGGCCAGAGATAAAAAATAGGGAAACTTATAAGTTGAACGCCCCTCGTAGTTCAGTTCAGTACAGAATATGACTGAAATGCACTAGAGTTTCTACTCAGATAGTTACGCCATGCCATTTTCTTCAAAATGAAGAAGAAGAAGCGGACAATGGAGCCCCCAAGAGGCAAATTGCAAGTGGCGGATGGCCGTTTACCTCAGTGCTGTTGCCGCTACTTCGCTATTTTCAATAGGTTATTAGGTTCCAATTCTTGACAACGGTCGTTATTTAAAGAGATATTGTTCTCCAAAATAACAACTAAGCAGAGCAAAAAAAAATTAATTACCGTGGTCACTGTTACTGTAATTGCGTAATAAAAGCGAGTCCACGAAAAGTAAACAAACCTTCAGAAATTCGCTTTTGCCTCTTGGGGCTTTCGTGACGGCCAAAATCTGAGAGCCAATTAGAAGCTGATTACGACATGACACAACTCTCATATGGGGACACTAAAATGCACGAGCCACCGAAAAAAAAGACTGGTATAATTTACCATACACATTGCTGATTTTGGCGTCTGCCAGAAATTATAGTAAACTGCGCCAGAGAATGGTAAACTGAACCAGGTTGACCTAATTTACCACAAGTTATGTTGCAATTTATCATATTTTGGTGAAATTCACATATTTTTTTTTTTTTTTTTTTTTTTTTTTTACAGTCGCCAACATCAGCCATACGTACGGTAAATTGTACCAGTCGTTTCCGTTTGAACACGTTATCGCATATCTTAACCCGCGAAATCACCGTTAAATTATCAAAATATATCCGCAAAGTTTAAGTCAGTGACCGAGACTCCACCGGTAGAGAATTAAAAGATTATAGATGCGAGTTTTTTCATGCATTACAGCCATAAACTGTGTAGTCTCTTGATCAATCGGTAGAATATCATCGGTGAGTTAGAAATGTCATTAAATATGTACACGAAGCGAAAATAGCACATGCCGAAGAAGCGGCAGCCTCTTCCTCCTAGTTCAATGCAACAGTATTTAGTGTAACATACATATTTAAAATAGAGCAAGAAGATAAATGAGGGTGCCTATTATCGTACTCAGTACGGCTGTATACGCAAGTATAACAATACTGAATGCATTGCATCTGAAAGGCATTCAAAGGCTATTTATCCGTTCGCGTGGCATTCTTAATTACTCTTGCGGTTGGAGGTTCATGTAAGATGTAAGTGTACTCACCGCCTGATCCTTGTATCCAGGGGAATCCATGGCGCAGTAAACGTAGTCCATTTGCTCTTTGCCCGGAGTGAGCTGGCTCAGAGCGCACGCTTGGAGCATGTTACCTTTGCATTCCCTGGGACCGTGTTGGCATTGAAAACCGCCGTTGGGTAAAGTCTGTACGCAAGAGACAGGAGAAGGAGAATAAATTAGGTTAGAGAATATAATTTAACAGAGACGCACCGACCATTCTATGACTAGGTCACATAATAATGCGTTTGAAGTTGCAAGATTTATTGGGAGTGAACAATGTATACTTAAAGTATTCCCGCCCCCTTCGTGTATTTTACAAACGCGAATAAACATTTATAAACATACCTGCATCTGAATGAGACAGGTCAAAGTTTATTTGTTTTATCCATTATTTGTTTTGTTTTTTTCCTTAATCAGCTCGGCTTTGTATCCGGGCCTTCATGAACTTGATACCCCTTGACCTTGAAAGTCTCTTCGACTGAGGGTTATGTTTCTTCAAATCAAGCCTCCAGAATAACATATACTCCCTCCTACTCGTTAAAATTCGTTGAGATTCCTTTTTCAAAACAGTTATTTTTTGGTCCAGCCACTGTTGCCAAGTTATTCAGAATATTGTTTTTATGATTATACAGTGTTGCCAATTTCCGGATAACTATCCAATTTTTCCCTTTTGACTTAATGGTAAAAATGGGCCATTGTTAGGAAAATCTGGCACCCCTGGTTATTGAACAATGTCCACTCTTTTACGACCAAAGTGAATTTGTCCAATTTTATTTGATCTATTTTATGAAATCCAATTGTCCAATATTATATGGAAAGTAGACTCTTCGTGTGCAAAAGCAGATAATGCTTATTTGGAAAGGTTTGTCTGATTTCCCCCAAAAAAGTTTTTTTTTGTTTTGTTTTTTTTTTGTTTTGTTTTGTTTTCTTTTGTTTTGTTTTTTGTTTAAGCGGTTAAATAATGCATGTTTTCATATTTTTACTTAGGTGTTTCACTTCACTTGAAGCAAAATTCTTGAAAATGTCGAAATTTTGATTTTTCCAACAGATTGAAAGAGAATTACATTTTAGGCAAAAATGATTAAGTTCCAATGTTTATGGATTTGTATTCTTCTTGGGACATCCTTTCTTTCGAACATTTTAAAAAAAAATTGGATCGATACAATATTTAAAAGAACAAAATATAAAAACGTCAACAAAATTTTGGACAAAATTACTTTGGACGTACAAACGTTACCAATCGTTAGCCTTTCTCATTGGACAAACTGTTCTGAAACCATTTGCATACGTTCTTTGGAAATGGATGATTTGTTGGAGACATTTTGACTCGCATTGGCAACCATGGTTTTTTCCGAGGCTTGTTGTGAGTAACAAATGGACTTGAGAAGATCCTTTATATTTGTGTATGAAAAGCAATCAAATTTGAAAAAATACTTTTTTTGAAGGTCAGATTAGAAGTTTGAACGTATATTTCCTACTTCGGTCAATTCAGGAGCACGTCAGGCCCTATTAGATTTAAAAAGTGGCCCATTCAGTGGGCAGGTAGAATACTTAAACTTTACATAACTTGGTTTTTTTTTCAGCCTAAACTGAACAATGACTTTGAAAACGAAAAGTCAACATTATTTGACTTGGAAGGAATCAGCATTTTCTCTGATTTTGTAGAAACCATTTTTTTCTCTCTTTTTCTGTGCAGAGGATAGGGTTACCCAACCAATTTTGGTTTAGTAATTGCCTAAGCAAAGAGCAAGCCGCTTATTTATGATCAGACAAAAAAAAAATTGGATCAAGATGAGTTATTGTGACTTACAGAATAATTGTATCAAGATTTACGTGATCTCATTGGAAAGATAATAAGCTGACGAAAATGGCGATTTCATTAGATTAGGTTTATTTCCATTAGTTCTTTGCCTACTTCTTTAAGATGAAGTGTGTTTAAGGTGATTCTATGGCAAACTCCCGAAAATTTCAATCCGATAGATGGCGTAACTTGACGCTGGCTCCGAAAATAGCCGTTTTTTACGGTTTTGGACTGTTTTCGCTGAACAGAGGAATAAGAGACAAAAAATCGGACACCTGCTTAATTTTTTGCTTGAGTTTTTGAGTCATAAACGGGCCAAATTGGTTCAAAAATAAAGGCGAAACTATGCAAAGAAAAAATCGAGGGTAATTTGGAGTTGTATCAGCAAAGATTTCAGGTTTCTGTTTCACCTGTAATCTTTGCTAAAACAACTCCAAATTACACTTGATTTTTTCTTTGCATAGTTTCGCCTTTATTTTAGAACCAATTTGGCCTGTTTATGGCTCAAAAAACCAAGCACAAAATTAAGCAGGTGCTGACATTCCGATTTTTCGTCTTTTATTCGTCTGTTCAGAGAAAACAGTCAAAAACCGTCAAAAAACGGCTATTTTCGGAGCCAGCGACAAGTAACGCCATCTATCGGATTAAAATTTTCGGGAGTTTGCCATAGAATCACCTTAATCACTTTAAAAGTTCATGAAAAGAGGACCAGTTGAGAAAAACTTAATGGATGGATATCAATATGATTTTTAGCTTATTAGCTTTCAAATGAGCTAAAGTAAATCTCAATATAATAATTTTTTCAGTCACTACTTCGTTTGATCTGAATTTTGTCTGATCCATGAATAAGCGGCTTGCAATTTGCCGAAGATTGCGGTTTGCCTGCAGTGGCATATATACACATATATTATACCAAGTCAATCTCTGATGGAGATGGTAAAAAGTAAAAACTGCAAGGATTGACTATTTATTGCATGGAATA
>VMOF01000379.1:23027341-23045078 GCA_011764245.1 Trialeurodes vaporariorum
CTCACTATATATCTGCATAAAAACTGGAGAATACAACGGTCTGATGTGGTCGACTAGGTATTTCCATAGCTAAGCACTCTTCCACCAGAATTACGCCTTCAACTCTGGACGCATGCAGAAAGAATAGTTGGTTAAATATCTAAATGCTATTCAATTCATCATAAACACCGCGGTCTGCGCCTTCAAATTCGGACGTATGCGAAACTAGTACCGGCACTGCCGGTCCGGCATGCAGGGGAGTGTATTTTCGATCACCGCGCATGCATCGCTCCTTCAATTCTGGGTATATGCAAAAACCACTCCGATAAGTACGAACAGTTATCTATCAAACCGTAAGTCGCACATGTTGGTTAATCTAGACCCAAATAGAGTAGATTTCCTCGGATAGTTCTATTATACATATAGGCGTACGTACGGACACTGCGCTTTTTGCATTGGAAATGAGTCGCCCGCGTGAACGAATTCGAAGGCAGGCTCAGTATTTAAAAGCAAATATGGGGGAGCTATTCAGGTATCATGGAAGGTTCTTTTCGATTGTGTCTTTCTCTCTATTGTGACACACAGAGGAAAGCCTCGACCTAGAAAGGATACCTAGAAGGGTACCTGCGTAGCTCTGCAATTACGCCTTAAACTTAATTAAAGCCATTTTGTGAGTCGGTGAGTGAATTTCGGAATTTTTTAATGCACTCATCGTAATTTTCGCTGGAGTTTACTCAATATTTAACTATTTAATCGATTATTGCAAAAGTTAGCAGGAGCCCAATAATTGTGAGTTTTCAAACTTACTTTTCAAATTTTTATTTTTTAGAACCCACGCTGATACAATTTAGTAAAAAAATATTTTTAAATTTCTTATTAGAAGTTTTGCAGAAACTTTAAAAAGGTAGAAACTTCAAAAAAGCGCATTTGTCGGCTCTCTTTTAAAATAAATTAAAATATGCTGAGCAATTTGGAAACTAGGCTTGGAAATTTGGCCCATTTGAAGCTGGAGGATTCAGTGTCGAACAGTAGATGTGTTCCGCGATGAATATACCCCAACGGGCGAAAAGTATAGGATGGTTCATGGATTCTACTAATTTATTGTGAGGTATGATGTCAAAATAATGAGTCGTTTCAATCAATCACGTGCATCCGTCTATCTCAAATAAAGGAGAACAATAAGAAACCAACAAAACAAAAACAAATCAAAACAAAGATAGAACCGATCTTGAAACTAGTGGTTCGACTCCAGGTGTCTCAAGTTTTACGACTAATTCGTATTTAACGATTCATTAGTCTTAGAAATTAGTTTTCAACTGCACTATTATCATTTCTTATTAATGTTAACTTTCTATTGAAAACAATTATGGGTGGCTTCACGCGATTACTTTTATAATGAGGGCAGAATTTTCGACTAGAGCCGAAAGATTTATCGATTAAATTATTCTCATGACGGCAGGACTGAACTGGTCATTGGTCAATTAATTGAGATACCTCTACTGAGAGCGTCGCACATGTAGGTCAGTAATTACCAATTTAGTGGACAAAATTCCGAGAAATAAAACCGACAAAAATTATCGCGATAAAGATTTTAACTTGTAACAGATACTTTCGTAACAAACACAATTTGTAACAGATACAAATTGAATAGAAATCAACGGAGGCGCAAGACAAGCAATTTTGGTGGAGGAAATACATAGATTTTTATGGAAAAGAATAACCTTTAAACGCCCCCCCTCCCCCTTCCTTTCAGCTTAAAAATTAAAAAAAATGTTTTTGTGACATTTCTCGTCCTTTTTCTGGACTCTTCCAATAATATAGGGATCTGTGTTACATAATATGTCTATATAAACACTCAAAATATTTCTATATCCATAATCTAAACCTCCACTGATGCAACAATTAATCCGGTGAACCCAAGGACTCCACACCAATAAGAATCATATTTTTACTTATGGTGAGCTCTAAGAGATACGTCACTCTGTTAAACGATCTATATTTAAACCTTTTCTCCTCTTCAGATATCGAGGTAAACGCACGTCACATCGGACGGGTTCAAATTCGCCGGTCAAGCGTGGGGGGGGGGGGGGGGGTGTCAAACGAATTCCTATCTGCCTGCCCAAGTATAGTGTCCAAGTGTCCAGTGTCCTCTGAATGGAAGTCGGGAGAGTCTCAATTATTTGATTAGCTATCAAAGTATAGATGTAGGGCGACGCACTTCATTCTTTTCATAGTATGTCTGCCGTAGCTGTAGCCATGAATTCCTCTTTCTCTCTCTTTGCCCGTTAGACTGCATCTATTAGAAAAGGATAGTAATAGTGGCTGTCACGTGATTTCAGCTCCTGTTTATGTCCTTTTTCTAACACATACATTCAAACGGCCGAAGAGAGAGAAAAACGGATTCCTGGCTACGTCTGTGATGTTTGCCGAGGCTCTTCCATGGTCGATCGATTTTCCATAGACCGTTTTAGAGCGACGTCACGGAAATAAAGGGTTTGTTGCAAAATTTTGCTGTAGCGTTATACTGTCGAATATTTTCCCATTTTTGGTCTGAATTTCCCCAAATTTAACGATATTTTCCCCAATTAATGACGCGGTGTAATACGACGGAACTTTGAGGAAACGCATCGTATATACTCAACCTTTTTTTTTTTTTTTTTTTTTTTCGTGTGACATTGTTATACACCATAGAACTCAATATTTTATTTTAAACAAAACTATACATCATAACATATTTTCAGGGATTGAATGTGACAACCCCCCCCCCCCACCCAACCCTTCACGGAAAAAAAAGACTGGTAAAATCTACAGCATCTTGGAGTCAGGTCAGCTATCAAGTAGATTGTAAATGCAACGTAGATTATGGTAAATTAAATTAGTTTGTTGGTACATTTTACCACCATTTAGTAAAATTTACCATACTTGATAGCTATGACTCCAAAATCAGCTGTGCAGATGGTAAATTCTACCAGTGTTGATACATTTTAAAGAAAAACTCCGTTAAGTCACAAAGACTAGTGATGCTCTTATTATATTTATTGTCATTTATTTATCTATAGTTATATGTATAATATCGTCTCAAATTAAATTCTTTATATTTCTTCTTTATTTTCCATTCACCAAAATTAGCATGCTATTAAAACAATACGCGTAGGTCAGTTATCACATTTAATTGAATTCATTGAGTAAGACGAGCTCGAAGGCTAGGTGAAAGGAGGGACTTTAATATTCGATAGTCGTAATCCTACCTTCTAGGCTCAAGTATTATTTCAATTTTATTTTTAGTAATGTCAATTCGCGCCGTTGGATTCATGGAAGCTGTCTAACACCATTTTTGGCGAGACAGAATTAATACCGTGGTTTTTCCATCCATCTGCCTATCAGGTTTTCCCTTTAACTAGCAAAGATGTAAAACTTGTAATATTAACCCTTTCACTTATGAATTATGAAAGAGCAGTTTTCCGGCTATAGGATATATACTGCGCAGTGAATCAAATTACTTTTTTCTTATATAACTTTATGTGCAGTCACTCTTTTCGAAATTCTACAAGACTCCATCTTTAACATGTGACCTCTCTATACAGGCAGGGGTGGCCGGAAGGATTAACTCTCATATTGACATTTAATATCCAAATTTTGGTCGGCCTTGGATGGGCTTTCCGTGGTTTGAACGACTGGTAAGATTTACAAACCACACGGCTTTGCAAAACCGAAAAGTCAGCAATGAGGATTCACAATTTTTTCGGTGCCTGCCATAACTTTAAGTGCAATTTTATGAAATGATCAGTTAGCGATTGGACTGCATGTGTGCCTCAGTTTAATCATCCACTATAAAATTTCATATGCTTATGATATTTTTAATGATTTTCCAAACTTTTTGGTAATATTTTTTTTCTTTATTTTTTATTTGATTGTAAATACTTTGGCACGTAAATATTAATCAAGCCCTCTCCACGATGCAATCCAAAAAAAAAAAAAAAAAAAAAAAAAAAAAAAAAAAAAAAAAAAGGATAGAAACAAGAGAAAATAATTGAGAAAAAAGAGGAGGAAAGTATACTATCACTTTGTTCTTAAAAAAAAACCATTCATTTACAGAGGTCCACGCGTGTTCCTCAACGATTTTATACCGAAAGCTTCAGCACTATCATTCATAAGTAAGACAAGTCTAGTTTTTTTAATGGAGCATCCTTTTATTACTGGCGTCTTCGAGTGTTAACTAGAGAGGATGACGATTAAATATGAAACGGGGCATTTTTATGAGACGTTCATGACAGATTTCAGTCGTAAAATTTTAGGGACAAGAGTGGAATTCAAATTTACAGTCATAAATTGCGCATTTTCACAAAGCAAAATCTTAGTGAAAATGTGTGTATGTAGGTAAAATGCTCGTTAACAGCCGAATTTTTGTATCCTGCGTTATAATGATTTTTTCTTTTACCTATAGATCTCTGCCGAAACCTGACGTAACTAACCTATCTCGTAATTATACATTTTGACAGTGTGTTTACTGTTTACCTCACTCGACGTAGAGTATAAGCCGTCTTTTTTTATGTTCACAGTCGTTCGCGGTTCACAAAATGCAGTCATGAAAATTATCTGTTCTTAAGAAAGAATCTCATTGCATCTAGTCTAATTTGAATCTTGAAAGTTTCCTGTATCATTTCCTTTGTGGTCCACGAACGTTCGCAAGCTCAAAAGCATGTGAGTGCTCGTGGACCGCGGAACTATTTTCATCCGCCCGTCCGCAGAGGACCACAGTGGACGATTGTGGACATAAAAAAAGACGGCTATATTTATGAATTTAGGTATTACTGTCTGACGCCATCGTCAAAGTTAGTGGCATGCGGTAGCAGCGAGCAAGACAAGTTATACCCATAAGCCTCAAGATTTTCTGAATTATTCAAAATTTCCTCTTGAACCTTACTATTTTTCAATTATTTCTCAGCCATTCGACTATATTCTGCGTCTAGGAAATTGAGATCATCAAGGCTTTTCCAAGAGGTGTCACTGAATACTCTTCTCAAATGCGTGTATTTTATGCCTTAATTTTTTATCCACCGAAAGCTACTGGTCAAGATCAACTGAACAATATTTGAAAAAACAAAAAAAAAAAAAAAAAACCCCAAAAAAAAAACAAAACAAAAACAAAAAAAAACAAACAAAAGAACAAAAAACGAACAAAAAATAAACAAAACACAAAACTAAACACGGAAATAAACAATCCAAAAATCATATAAAAGACTATCAAACGGAAGTCGGTAAATTCAAACATTCCAAACGTAAACAAACACAATGAGGTTTTAAGATATATAAAAAAACAAAATCATCAACGAGAACTTAAAAATGAAATTGTCAGTGAAATGAATAAATCAGCAATCACGCGCATTCTTTTGAAACAAAATTGACCAATAATCAAGCAAACATTTTTTTTTTAAAAAAAAAAAGAGACTCACCAGTGAAAGGGCTGAAGAAACCAGCGAGAAAAGCGCGAAAACGGGGAGGAAAAACGACGAAGATGATCGGAGCTCCATGGCAACGGTGACTGATTACGTTGGACTGATGACTGCGGCTGGCGTTTACTTTGGTGTTTAGCACACACAAGGAGGATTATGAAGAGGAGGCCTCGGAGACGGAAGGGGGTGAAGCAGTAGCGGAGGGAAGGGAGGGGGGGGGGTGAATCGCCCAACCAACCAGTTCTCTAAGCGGAGACTAAAAATTATTACAATAGAGGTCATTGGAAGTTAACCATGGATGAGTGCGTTCGTGTGTGTGCGAGAGAGAGAGAGAGAGAGAGAGAGAGAGAGAGAGAGAGAGAGAGAGAGAGAGAGAGAGAAGAGAGGAGAGAGGAGAGAGAGAAGAGAGAGAGAGAGAGAGAGAGAGAGAGAGAGAGAGAGAGAAAAAGAGACTCACAGTAGAGAGTTAAAATGTCAAGATGAGAGAATTAAAAATATATAGGTATATTAACATATGATATCTGAAGCGCGGTCGCGCGTGGCGATTGTGCGATATAGTGACACGAGACGCGGCTACAGCTACACGCCACGAGTCGCGTTTTCTCTCGCGAGCAATGTTTGTTGGAGACGCGACGCGACGCCCGATCGCGCATCGGTGAGTGGTTTATGAACCTCGGACACGGAACAACCGAAAATCGTTCGCATCTCTTTCTGGGACACAGAAAACAAGTTTAAGGGTAAATTTTACCCTTCGAACCCGCTGTTCGCTTTTAATGCGAGTAGCATTTTTAATGGTGACGGTGAAATTTCCCAGGCGCAGTGATGTCACGTGAATCATGGCAACATTAAAAATCCTCCATTTAAGCAGGTGGGTAAAGTCGAATTATTAGGGGTTCACAGTGCACTCTCTCAATCGATATTTTACATGGGTTTTTATGGACGACATGCGGCGTTGCCAGATTTCACGCGACACCACTGCTTACAGGCAGATGTGGTTCAATAATACAGGACTTTGTATTATTTAAAGTCATGCGGTTAGTGTTTCCAATGATTCGGTTGATTATCGCAATTAGACTGTTATTTTTCAATAATCCAAAGCTCTAAAAAAAAAGTTGATTTAACAATAATTCTAATGGTAATAAAGTTGGGCCCTGAAAACTGTTTTGTTATATAATTTACACAAACGGAATGGATGGTGAATCAGAAAATTCCATTTTTAAACTACAAAATATATTATTAGACCAACAAAATGTTCGTAAATTTTCCAAAAATTTTGTTCATTTATAATTCATTAATCTATTTTGTTAGTTTAACATCAGGTTAATATTTTGTTTATTCATCATTCCGTTCCACTACATTGACGAAATTATTTTGAGGGCCCTGACTTTTACCATTAGAGTTGTTAAATCAATGTTTTTTTTTTCATCAGTGCGCTTCACAATATGCGGGTATCCCATCTAAGGGTAGAACTATAAAGTTTCCATTTTTCTCTGCGTAGCATTATTTTCGTGACTGTCTGATCCTCGGATTTTCGGTAAATGACTTGTGGCGCCATCTACCGGATTGAAAAAATCCCAACTACCACCCGAAATCACTGAAATGAAGATGATAGCTCGGGCACCTTCCAAAAACTATCAGCCTTTAGTTCCAGACGCAAAATGATCAAACATTTTCATGTTCGCTAAATAACGATAAAAAGTCCTCTGCGCGACAGCCGATTAGTTCTCGTGCCATGTCACACTCACAAATCAGTAGCGCTTTAGCTTTTTGCCAATTTTACAGGAGGAGATTATAAACAGCATTGCTTGCTTTAAACCTAACTGCATTTATTTGAAACTGCACTCATTTCTTTTAGAATTTTTCTTCATAATAAAAGGTTTGAGATGGATCTGTTGCAAACTTTTGCTACAACGTTATAAGGCCGATACCTACGTAAAACTATTTGAATACAACGTCGAGAGCACCAGAAAGTTCCAAAATCCACCCTCAAACTCAATAGGTAAATGCATTTATCCAAATTACAAGATGGCTACCAAGACGGGTCTTATAATGGGGAGTCCTATCTATGTAAATGCAGACTTCTATGCTGACAATGAGACAACTGATTCATCATAGAGGAAGCTGCAAATAGACGGGACTCCTCCATTGTCACCCGCTCATTTGACCGCGCCGTCATCTTGTAATTATATTAAATGCATTTATTGAGATTGTGAGAAGATTTTGAAACTTTCCTGATGCTCTCAACATTATTTTCAAGAGATTTTAGGTACGATACAGCCAGTGGCGTAGCGTGCAATCTGACAACGTTGAAGTTCGTTCGTTTGAACCCCAAAAAGATCGAACTATTGGGTGTTCGGTGAACACCTTCGCATTCGACCCTTTACATGGATTTAAGTGGACACATCACAACGTTGCCAAATTGCACGCTACGTCACTGGATACAACCAATCCCTCTCCTCTCCATAACGCTGTAGCAAAAGTCTGGAAAAAACTCCCCGCCACCCGGTTTTGTGTACTTAATTTGTGGAGAAAAAATTAAAAAGTAGGTAATCTTTACTCATTTTGCCAAAAGTTCAACTTTAACGCCCTGGTAAAATGGTCCTTGAAAATCCTTGCCCAATCTGCAATAAGGATTTCCATGAAATCATAAGGATCCTCATGTAAGTGCACGAAAATCCTTGGTATAAATTCTTGAGGATTTCCTTATATTTTCACGGAAATCCTTAATGCATGGAGATAGATTTGGGCAAGGATTTTCAAGGACCATTTTTACCAGAGCGGCCTTTTATGCGAGTCTACGTCGATTATATTGTCGCGCGCATTTTCTGTGCATCAGACTGGTTACCTGTCACCTTAAAACTATGATGAATTCACCCCTTCCTTTTTGATAGACACGCACGATATGAAATCATTGCCGCCTCTCATGCATCATTAAATAATTCACTGGATAGTTTTATTATTGTTTCTATTTGTAAGCCCCTGACCTCTCTCATCAGTCTCTTATTGTCTATCTCTCTCTCCTTTACGGTATTCCATTCAAGATGCAATGCAACGAATCCGAATGACGAAGTTATTGGTTGGTCAATTATAAGTATACGCATCTGACAGCTGAGCCCGTGGCTATTGAAATTATTGTTTATTTTTCAGTCAACTTGGCACATATGATTTCATATCATATGATTGTTTCTTTCCTTTTTTCTTTTAACCTAACTTTTCTTTCACCAAAAAAATAGCTTCATACCTATGAGTCCTTGTTTACCTCATTTTTTCAATTATTAACAGGGTTATGGGCCCAGACGCTATCAATTGCGGATTTTGAGTGTCCTTGCTCCCGTGAGCTATCAAGCCTTTTTATTATTATGGATCTTCACAAATCCTCGGCCTGTTAGAAGGCAAATCCAATTGGGAAACTTGGCGGTATAAAATCACCGTATGCCTTCGCGGAATGCAGCCTGCTCTCAGTATTGTGGAAGGACGACCTTGCCACCACCACCACCATTATGAAAAAATGATGCTGCGGCGAATAATGACTATCAGACAAGCGGGAAAAATACGAGAAGGCGGAATGCAATGCTCTTCTAATTCTTACAACTAATATGACTGAGGAAACTCTCAAAAAGTGATGCGTTTGCACTCAGCAAGGGTGGTTGCTCGAACTTCATCGATTATTTGAAGGATCGCAGAAAGTAAGATTTATAGCCTTTTTTCTGACTTCTTTTAATTTTAAGAAAAATAGCCTCGATGATATGGCAACGCATATCTCCAAACTTAAACTTTATTTGATGCCCTCAAAAATGAAATGAAAAGGACAAAAAGTAACGCCGTTTGTTTATTATTTTGCAAATTATTAGATACGCCTCCCCGATGAATACTTTTCCTTTAAATCAAATTGGATGCTGGCGGCAAAACAGGAGCAAACCTTAGATAATTTTGACTAATCAGCTCTGCTCCTTTGAAAAAGCACTGCAAAATAGAGAAAGAGATGGATCTTCTTCTTCCGATGCATTAGCTGTATCAAACACCAGCAGAGAAAATTTGCCTTCAGAATTATTTGTAATTATTGTAAACGGCCTGGTCATATTATAAAAAAGTGCAGAAAATGGATAGCTGACGGTAACCAAATTTGATAGAAATGCCGGAGAAATAAGAGAAATAGGTTCAACGTCTGATTTTGACGATTCCACTGAGGATCCCATAATTTTATCACTTCACAATAATTTCAATACCCCCCCTTATTTTATAGGCAACTTGTTCCTTTGGCTAAGCCCGCGTTTAACAAATTTCTGTTAATTTTCACTGCCCAAAGGTTTGGTCAACAGTGGCGCCTTATCACTTCCCTTCATATATTGGTCACCGTTATGGTTGGCGCTCAATGAGACAAATCTATGCTTTTTACCGACCAAATTCGGATAAAACCGGTCACTTCGTTCGACTTCCGGAAAACCGTAAAAAGCTGGGGAAAAAATAACAACAAAAACAAAATGGGGCTCTCTTGCAAAGATACTTTTGCTTCAGCAAATTCATAGTCCATCTGACGTTTAGACCAGCGGAAATCAAGAAAATCACAATAAGAAAGTCTAAAATTCAGTATGATAAACTCACGCATAACTGATATAACGGCAAGATGGTAATGGCGGTTTGACGCAGGTATCATGGGAGGTTCCTGTCTATTATGTCGCTTTCTCTACGGCAACACAGAGATATGTCTCAAATTAGATAGGAATTTCCCATGATACCTGCGTCTCTCCATCATCAACCCCGATTCTGAAAGTGAATTTCGTGAATCTCTAGTGACTCATCGTCAAATTACAGGTTTTTATGCAAGAAAGAATCACTCTTCAATCCCCTATAGCAAAAGTTTGCAAGAGCCCCATCAGCCTATAATTTATCTTGTTCTTTAAACTACCATAATTCTTTAATTCAACTTTTTCTTCATTTAAAATAATATATATATTAGACTCATAGTTTATTTATAGAAAAATTTTAATCAAAAGAAAACTCAAGCATAGAAAATAATTAAGTTTTGTTTCATCTTTAAGTTAAAAGAATTTAAAAACTTGTTTGAAATAAAATACGCCGTAGAATTCGGTGTCCGTTCCACTGTGCGACGTGATGACATGCACCAACCGCGGTGACAACCATTGAAGCGCCTCCAACAAAGCTTATTTAAAACAACAGGCGTGCTCGTTCGAAGAAACTCCGATCCAACGGAACCGCTCATGTCTAGGAAATAGCACATCAGACAATTTGAGACCTTTCATTCTTCCGGCCGATGCCAGCCTCAATTATTCCCTAATTTGTGCAGATGAGTGAATGCACGTATGTTTGTAAGTAAACACAAGACCGAAATAATTACAGTCCCAAATTTTGTAAAAAGACGGCTATTTTTATGAATTTAGGTATTACTGTCTGACGCCATCGTCAAAGTTAGTGGCATGCGGTAGCAGCGAGCAAGACAAGTTATACCCATAAGCCTCAAGATTTTCTGAATTATTCAAAATTTCCTCTTGAACCTTACTATTTTTCAATTATTTCTCAGCCATTCGACTATATTCTGCGTCTAGGAAATTGAGATCATCAAGGCTTTTCCAAGAGGTGTCACTGAATACTCTTCTCAAATGCGTGTATTTTATGCCTTAATTTTTTATCCACCGAAAGCTACTGGTCAAGATCAACTGAACAATATTTGAAAAAACAAAAAAAAAAAAAAAACCCCAAAAAAAAAAACAAAACAAAAAAAAAAAAAACAAACAAAAGAACAAAAAACGAACAAAAAATAAACAAAACACAAAACTAAACACGGAAATAAACAATCCAAAAATCATATAAAAGACTATCAAACGGAAGTCGGTAAATTCAAACATTCCAAACGTAAACAAACACAATGAGGTTTTAAGATATATAAAAAAACAAAATCATCAACGAGAACTTAAAAATGAAATTGTCAGTGAAATGAATAAATCAGCAATCACGCGCATTCTTTTGAAACAAAATTGACCAATAATCAAGCAAACATTTTTTTTTTAAAAAAAAAAAGAGACTCACCAGTGAAAGGGCTGAAGAAACCAGCGAGAAAAGCGCGAAAACGGGGAGGAAAAACGACGAAGATGATCGGAGCTCCATGGCAACGGTGACTGATTACGTTGGACTGATGACTGCGGCTGGCGTTTACTTTGGTGTTTAGCACCACAAGGAGGATTATGAAGAGGAGGCCTCGGAGACGGAAGGGGGTGAAGCAGTAGCGGAGGGAAGGGGGGGGGGGGGGGGTGAATCGCCCAACCAACCAGTTCTCTAAGCGGAGACTAAAAATTATTACAATAGAGGTCATTGGAAGTTAACCATGGATGAGTGCGTTCGTGTGTGTGCGAGAGAGAGAGAGAGAGAGAGAGAGAGAGAGAGAGAGAGAGAGAGAGAGAGAGAGAGAGAGAGAGAGAGAGAGAGAGAGAGAGAGAGAGAGAGAGAGAGAGAGAGAGAGAGAGAGAGAAAAAGAGACTCACAGTAGAGAGATAAAATGTCAAGATGAGAGAATTAAAAATATATAGGTATATTAACATATGATATCTGAAGCGCGGTCGCGCGTGGCGATTGTGCGATATAGTGACACGAGACGCGGCTACAGCTACACGCCACGAGTCGCGTTTTCTCTCGCGAGCAATGTTGTTGGAGACGCGACGCGACGCCCGATCGCGCATCGGTGAGTGGTTTATGAACCTCGGACACGGAAACAACCGAAAATCGTTCGCATCTCTTTCTGGGACACAGAAAACAAGTTTAAGGGTAAATTTTACCCTTCGAACCCGGCTGTTCGCTTTTAATGCGAGTAGCATTTTTAATGGTGACGGTGAATATTTCCAGGCGCAGTGATGTCACGTGAATCATGGCAACATTAAAAATCCTCCATTTAAGCAGGTGGGTAAAGTCGAATTATTAGGGGTTCACAGTGCACTCTCTCAAGTCGATATTTTACATGGGTTTTTATGGACGACATGCGGCGTTGCCAGATTTCACGCGACACCACTGCTTACAGGCAGATGTGGTTCAATAATACAGGACTTTGTATTATTTAAAGTCATGCGGTTAGTGTTTCCAATGATTCGGTTGATTATCGCAATTAGACTGTTATTTTTCAATAATCCAAATAGCTCTAAAAAAAAAGTTGATTTAACAATAATTCTAATGGTAATAAAGTTGGGCCCTGAAAACTGTTTTGTTATATAATTTTACAAAACGGAATGGATGGTGAATCAGAAAAATTCCATTTTTAAACTAACAAAATATATTATTAGACCAACAAAATGTTCGTAAATTTTCCAAAAATTTTGTTCATTTATAATTCATTAATCTATTTTGTTAGTTTAACATCAGGTTAATATTTTGTTTATTCATCATTCCGTTCCACTACATTGACGAAATTATTTTGAGGGCCCTGACTTTTACCATTAGAGTTGTTAAATCAATTTTTTTTTTTTTCATCAGTGCGCTTCACAATATGCGGGTATCCCATCTAAGGGTAGAACTATAAAGTTTCCATTTTTCTCTGCGTAGCATTATTTTCGTGACTGTCTGATCCTCGGATTTTCGGTAAATGACTTGTGGCGCCATCTACCGGATTGAAAAAATCCCAACTACCACCCAAAATCACCTGAAATGAAGATGATAGCTCGGGCACCTTCCAAAAACTATCAGCCTTTAAGTTCCAGACGCAAAATGATCAAACATTTTCATGTTCGCTAAATAACGATAAAAAGGTCCTCTGCGCGACAGCCGATTAGTTCTCGTGCCATGTCACACTCACAAATCAGTAGCGCTTTAGCTTTTTGCCAATTTTACAGGAGGAGATTAAAAAACAGCATTGCTTGCTTTTAAACCTAACTGCATTTATTTGAAACTGCACTCATTTCTTTTAGAATTTTTCTTCATAATAAAAGGTTTGAGAATGGATCTGTTGCAAACTTTTGCTACAACGTTATAAGGCCGATACCTACGTAAAACTATTTGAATACAACGTCGAGAGCACCAGAAAATTCCAAAATCCACCCTCAAACTCAATAGGTAAATGCATTTATCCAAATTACAAGATGGCTACCAAAGAAGCGGGTCTTATAATGGGGGAGTCCTATCTATGTAAATGCAGACTTCTATGCTGACAATGAGACAACTGATTCATCATAGAGGAAGCTGCAAATAGACGGGACTCCTCCATTGTCACCCGCTCATTTGAAACCCCGCCGTCATCTTGTAATTATATTAAATGCATTTATTGAGATTGTGAGAAGATTTTGAAACTTTCCTGATGCTCTCAACATTATTTTCAAGAGATTTTAGGGACGATACAGCCAGTGGCGTAGCGTGCAATCTGACAACGTTGAAGTTCGTTCGTTTGAACCCATCAAAAAGATCGAACTATTGGGTGTTCGGTGAACACCTTCGCATTCGACCCTTTACATGGATTTAAGTGGACACATCACAACGTTGCCAAATTGCACGCTACGTCACTGGATACAACCAATCCCTCTCCTCTCCATAACGCTGTAGCAAAAGTCTGGAAAAAACTCCCGCCACCCGGTTTTGTGTACTTAATTTGTGGAGAAAAAATTTTAAAAAATAGGTAATCTTTACTCAATTTTGCCAAAAGTTCAACTTTAACGCCCTGGTAAAATGGTCCTTGAAAATCCTTGCCCAAATCTGCAATAAGGATTTCCATGAAATCATAAGGATCCTCATGTAAGTGCACGAAAATCCTTGGGGATAAATTCTTGAGGATTTCCTTATATTTTCACGGAAATCCTTAATGCATGGAGATAGATTTGGGCAAGGATTTTCAAGGACCATTTTTACCAGAGCGGCCTTTTATGCGAGTCTACGTCGATTATATTGTCGCGCGCATTTTCTGTGCATCAGACTGGTTACCTGTCACCTTAAAACTATGATGAATTCACCCCTTCCTTTTTGATAGACACGCACGATATGAAATCATTGCCGCCTCTCATGCATCATTAAAATAATTCACTGGATAGTTATTATTGTTTCTATTTGTAAGCCCCTGACCTCTCTCATCAGTCTCTTATTGTCTATCTCTCTCTCCTTTACGGTATTCCATTCAAGATGCAATGCAACGAATCCGAATGACGAAGTTATTGGTTGGTCAAATTATAAGTATACGCATCTGACAGCTGAGCCCGTGGCTATTGAAATTATTGTTTATTTTTCAGTCAACTTGGCAACATATGATTTCATATCATATGATTGTTTCTTTCCTTTTTTCTTTTAACCTAACTTTTTCTTTTCACTCAAAAAAAAATAGCTTCATACCTATGAGTCCTTGTTTACCTCATTTTTCAATTAATTAACAGGGTTATGGGCCCAGACGCTATCAATTGCGGATTTTGAGTGTCCTTGCTCCCGTGAGCTTATCAAGCCTTTTTATTATTATGGATCTTCACAAATCCATCGGCCTGTTAGAAGGCAAATCCAATTGGGAAACTTGGCGGTATAAAATCACCGTATGCCTTCGCGGAATGCAGCCTGCTCTCAGTATTGTGGAAGGAAAGACCTTGCCACCACCACCACCATTAGATGAAAATGATGCTGCGGCGAATAATGACTATCAGACAAAGCGGGAAAAATACGAGAAGGCGGAATGCAATGCTCTTCTAATTCTTACAACTAATATGACTGAGGAAAATCTCAAAAAAGGGGATGCGTTTGCACTCAGCAAGGGAGGTATGGCTCGAACTTCATCGATTATTTGAAGGATTTGCAGAAAGTAAGATTTATAGCCTTTTTTCTGACTTCTTTAATTTTAAGAAAAATAGCCTCGATGATATGGCAACGCATATCTCCAAACTTAAACTTTATTTGATGCCCTCAAAAATGAAATGGAAAAGGACAAAAAGTAAACGCCGATTTGTTTATTATTTGCAAATTATTAGATACGCTCCCCGATGAATACTTTTCCTTTAAATCAAATTGGATGCTGGCGGCAAAACAGGAGAAAACCTTAGATAATTGACTAATCAGCTCTGCTCCTTTGAAAAAGCACTGCAAAATAGAGAAAGAGATGGATCTTCTTCTTCCGATGCATTAGCTGTATCAAACAACCAGCAGAGAAAATTTGCCTTCAGAATTATTTGTAATTATTGTAAACGGCCTGGTCATATTATAAAAAAGTGCAGAAAATGGATAGCTGACGGAAAACCCAAAAATTTGATAGAAATGCCGGAGAAATAAGAGAAATAGGTTCAACGTCTGATTTTGACGATTCCACTGAGGATCCCATAATTTTATCACTTCACAATAATTTTAATACCCCCCCTTATTTTTTAGCAACTTGTTCAGTTGGCTAAGCCCGCGTTTAAACAAATTTCTGTTAATTTTTCACTGCCCAAAGGTTTGGTCAACAGTGGCGCCTTATCACTTCCCTTCATATATTGGTCACCGTTATGGTTGGCGCTCAATGAGACAAATCTATGCTTTTTACCGACCAAATTCGGATAAAACCGGTCACTTCGTTCGACTTCCGAAAACCGTAAAAAGCTGGGGAAAAAAAAACAACAAAAAAAAAAATGGGGCTCTCTTGCAAGATACTTTTGCTTCAGGCAAATTCATAGTCCAATCTGACGTTTAGACCAGCGGAAATCAAGAAAAACACAATAAGAAAGTCTAAAATTCAGTATGATAAACTCACGCATAACTGATATAACGGCAAGATGGTAATGGCGGTTTGACGCAGGTATCATGGGAGGTTCCTGTCTATTATGTCGCTTTCTCTACGGCAACACAGAGATATGTCTCAAATTAGATAGGAATTTCCCATGATACCTGCGTCTCTCCATCATCAAGCCCGATTCTGAAAGTGAATTTCGTGAATCTCTAGTGACTCATCGTCAAAATTACAGGTTTTTTTGCAAGAAAGAATCAACTCTTCAATCCCCTATAGCAAAAGTTTGCAAGAGCCCCATCAGCCTATAATTTATCTTGTTCTTTAAACTACCATAATTCTTTTAATTCAACTTTTTCTTCATTTAAAATAATATAAAATATTAGACTCATAGTTTATTTATAGAAAAATTTTTAAACAAAAGAAAAAATCAAGCATAGAAAATAAATTAAGTTTTGTTTCATCTTTAAGTTAAAAGAATTTAAAAACTTGTTTGAAATAAAAATACGCCGTAGAATTTGGTGTCCGTTCCACTGTGCGACGTGATGACATGCACCAACCGCGGTGACAACCATTGAAGCGCCTCCAACAAAGCTTATTTAAAACAACAGGCGTGCTCGTTCGAAGAAACTCCGATCCAACGGAACCGCTCATGTCTAGGGAAAAAGCACATCAGACATTTGAGACCTTTCATTCTTCCGGCCGATGCCAGCCTCAATTATTCCCCAATTTGTGCAGATGAGTGAATGCACGTATGTTTGTAAAATAAAAACAAGACCGAAATAATTCAGTCCAAATTTTGTTTGTCAAGCTCAATTTGCCCACTACCGGGTTTATTAAGAGGGGCGCAGATTTGAATGAGAGAGGAATGTTTGAAAGGATACAGACGTAGTGCGTATTTTGGTTCACAATAAACTTGCAATAATAATGCGTCACTCGCGTTATAAAAAATTTGATCAACATAGTTACAGTGATTCCATGTCACGTGACCAAAATGATCGATTAGTGGATCGATTAAAGGTCATTTCCGGATTTTATGGTTTTTTTTTTGTAAAACGAGGGTCGTCAGCACCTGTAGGTAGATCTAACAAAGATATCGTTATAAGTTTGGATATAAATATGCTCGGTCCGCAAAATAAAGATGTAATTTTGGAAATTTGCTTTTTGGAGTGCGATATGAGAGATCGAGCGCGCTTGTGCGAAAGAGAGAGAGAGAGAGGAGAGAGAGAGAGAGGAGAGAGGAGAGAAGGGGAAGAGAGAGAGAGAGAGAGAGAGAGAGAGAGAGAGAGAGAGAGAGAGAGAGAGAGAGAGAGAGGAGAGAGAGAGAGAGGAGGAGAGAAAGAGAGAGAGAGAGAGAGAGAGAGAGAGAAAAGAGAGAGAGAGGAGAGAGAGAGAGAGAGAGAAGGAGAGAGAGAGAGAGAGGGGAGAGGAGAGAGAGAGAGGAGAGAGAGAGAGAAGAGAGAGAGAGGATTCTTTCCTGGATCTACCTACAGGTGCGATGACGATCTCGTTTTACAAAAAAGAACCCCATAAATCCGGGAAATGACAAGATTTCGATTAATCGACTAATTTCACGTGACAAAACACCTCACGGTGACTGTGATTTTATAAACTCTGAAAAATATCACGATCCACTATAAAACGA
>VMOF01000379.1:23045578-23062916 GCA_011764245.1 Trialeurodes vaporariorum
CAAAACATATATAGATGTAAAGTTGAGCATCAACAGGTGACACAGGGAAATTCAGTTGGTGATCGATGCGCTTAGACCAGCGCAGCAGCGGTTCTCAAATTTTTTCAAAGCCGCGGATAGTGGGCTGCACCTACTCCAAGAATTAGCGACTCACTTTTGAAACTTTTAAATTCCCACCTAAACTTATGAAAAATAATCGATTCTTTGGTGAGGCGTTGTGCCTCACCTAGATGCGATCCTTTTAAATTGGTTTAAATCAATGAGCTATAACTTTAGAGTGGCACATCAAGGAACGTTCCGCTGGTTCATTGTTGTCACCTAGGGCGCCGCCATCTTGCCGTAAAAATCGATTTTGAGGTTAAGTTTTGTAGGTTGTTTCCGGTCGTTTCGTAAACAAACTCGGGCATCGCCGGAAACGGCCTTCAAAATTTAACCTCAAACCTTGGAATCTGCCATCCAAATTCCTGGATTAGCGGCACAGTGTGCTTCAAGGTGGGTTAGGTTTGACTAAACTGTCACCAAAAACGGTGGGTAGGGTTTTTTTCTCCGTTTTTCACTGAACACTATGCCGGAAACCGGAAATCCGATCTGCTCCGGATTTTAAATTGCGCAAATTTTAAAAAATATTGATAAATTTACAGTTTTCTGCACTAATTGCACAACTTTCTCAACGTATTCCTGTGTTGAAAAATCGTTTGAGCCTTTTGATAGATAGTGTTTTTAAGGAAAAAGCTCACCTTTTGATTGGTGAACTCAAATTTATCCTAAGATGCGTAAATAAAAAAGTTATCATCAATTTTTATAAAATTATAGCCCATTTTATCCGATTTTTTATCAAAAAATATCATAGTTTTCGCTTTGAAATAATGTTTATTTATTTATTTATTTATTTATCACACTTTGGTACATAGGACAGGAAAACTGTATGGTACAGGTCAATGATATTAACAATAATAGCCAAGTTACAGAGTATTTGGGTTACATATTTTTTTTGTTTTTTTTTTTTGGGTTACATAGTATTTGGGAAAATACATAGATGCATGCACAGAAGACTGTACATGCATCTATGTATTTTCCCTGCGATCTATCTGCGATTACACATGAGTTACTAGTTGAAGGTTAAGTTTAACAGAGGAATTCTTCCAGTGAATAAAAGGCTTTAGTCGTAACAAAGTTTTTGACTTTCCTCATATGGGCTATATTGTTAGTCCCCAAATTTTAAATTTTCCCTTTGGGGTAACTTGTTGTAAATTTTACCCGCAGGGGCCAAATAAGTTGTCATAATATCTGGACCTTCCACTCAAGAGCTTCACATCAGCCTGACCTCTTGTGTTATAAGTGTGGAACTCTCTGAGGATTCAAAATCCTGCGGATTATTCCGCACCCATATCACAACCTCCATTATATACAAACTATAGATAGTAAAAATTTTCAAGTTGCTTGAATACATCTCTACAGGATTGTGTCTGTCTAAGCCCTAGCATTTGCCTGATTATTCTTTTTTGTTGATGTTGATACGCTAACGCACCTAACGTATAGATTTTTCTGGGTAATTTCGCTTTCTTTCGTCTCATTCGCTTTACCTTGGATTAGAAAATAACAGATTAAACAAACGATTTACATCATTGAAGTATTTCACCTTCGTTTAAGTTAGTAAAGTTCTAAGAAAACTTCAGAAGTAATGAAAAAAATTGACCCCCAAATTTAAGGCTCTATGAAAGTCAGTATTCATCTAAACAAAACTCAATTATTTTCAAACAATTTCGCAAACCCTCTTTAAAAATAATGTCTTGAGGGATATTAATGACAAAAAATCGAGTGAACGTGAATTATGTTCAGCAGGAAGTTTTAATTTCCACGTCATCGGAGAAATATACAAGGTGGTTCAGACCACCCGTCCACTATCTTTTTAGAGAAAACGGCGCAAGATAATGAAATTCTGAAAAAACTTTTCCAATTTATATCGATCCCAAAAAATTTCAGAGAAAATATTGCCGACTCTGAAAAACGGCCCCTAAGGGCCTTATTGGTCCCCATAAAAGGGCCAAATTGCTGTTTATCTCAATGTTTTCTCTTGGGACGGGTGTTTTTTTATTTCAGAAGTGGAGTATTGTCCACCTAAAAAAAGCATTTTTTTTTGAGGGCTTTTTTTTTCAAAAATGGTCCTTTCTCAAGTTAGGGGCCATTTTCAAAAAGTCAGGGGCTATTTTGCATCGCTCGCTGCGACCTTGAAAATTGTCGGATTTCAAAAAACTAAAAATATTCTGAATCAGCAGACCAAGGGCTTTATTTTGATGTATCACAATCTTATTTTCTGCGAAAAGAAATTGGGGCCCCCTCCCCTAAATTTGGTGTTTTGGGGGCCTCTACGAAAGAGGTATATTTTCATACAGCAAGGTATAGGTTGGGATACATCATTTGAAAGCTCTTGAAAAGACAAAGAAAATGGTCCAAACCGGAAGTCAATCCGATAATTTTGACGAGAGTTACAGCCTGGCCTCTCCCCCTAAATTGTGAAGCTTTGGGGGCGGGACCCCTATGAGTAAAATTTAAAATGGCAGGGTACAAGTTGTCATAAATCATTCGAAAGCCCTTGAAGTGACAAAGAAAATATTCCAAACCGGGTCTCAATTCGATAATTCCAACGAGAGTTATGGCCATTCAAAGATTTGAAGTACTTTTCTCGTATTCGCGGGAATTGTATGTGGTCGTGGTTGTTTTCTATGGCTTCCTCAATGTATCCACCAATATGAGAAAAAGAGGCCCCTAATGCACCAAAATTTAGGGGGAGGGGGCTCCAGGGGGAGAGGCCGGGCTGTAACTCTCGTCAAAATTATCGGATTGACTTCCGGTTTGGACCATTTTCTTTGTCTTTTCAAGAGCTTTCAAATGATGTATCCCAACCTATACCTTGCTGTATGAAAATATACCTCTTTCGTAGAGGCCCCCAAAGCACCAAAATTTAGGGGGAGGGGGCCCCAATTTCTTTTCGCAGAAAATAAGATTGTGATACATCAAAATAAAGCCCTTGGTCTGCTGATTCAGAATATTTTTAGTTTTTTGAAATCCGACAATTTTCAAGGTCGCAGCGAGCGATGCAAAATAGCCCCTGACTTTTTTGAAAATGGCCCCTAACTTGAGAAAGGACCATTTTTTGAAAAAAAATGCCCTCAATAAAAAATGCTTTTTTTAGGTGGACAATACTCCACTTCTGAAATAAAAAAACACCCGTCCCAAGAGAAAACATTGAGATAAACAGCAATTTGGCCCTTTTATGGGGACCAATAAGGCCCTTAGGGGCCGTTTTTCAGAGTCGGCAATATTTTCTCTGAATTCTTTGGGGATCGATATAAATTGGAAAAGTTTTTTCAGAATTTCATTATCTTGCGCCGTTTTCTCTAAAAAGATAGTGGACGGGTGGTCTGAACCACCTTGTATATTTCTCCGATGACGTGGAAATTAAAACTTCCTGCTGAACATAATTCACGTTCACTCGATTTTTTGTCATTAATATCCCTCAAGACATTATTTTTAAAGAGGGTTTGCGAAATTGTTTGAAAATAATTGAGTTTTGTTTAGATGAATACTGACTTTCATAGTGCCTTAAATTGGTGGTCAATTTTTTACATTACTTCTGAAGTTTTCTTAGAACTTTACTAACTTAAACGAAGGTGAAATACTTCAATGATGTAAATCGTTTGTTTAATCTGTTATTTTCTAATCCAAGGTAAAGCGAATGAGACGAAAGAAAGCGAAATTACCCAGAAAAATCTATACGTTAGGTGCGTTAGCGTATCAACATTATTTCAAAGCGAAAACTATGATATTTTTTTATAAAAAATCGGATAAAAAGGGCTATAATTTATAAAAATTGATGATAACTTTTTTATTTACGCATCTTAGGATAAATTTGAGTTCACCAATCAAAAGGTGAGCTTTTTTCCATTAAAACACTATCTATCAAAGGCTCAAACGATTTTTCAACACAGGAATACGTTGAGAAAGTTGTGCAATTAGTGCAGAAAACTGTAAATTTATCAATATTTTTAAATTAGCGCAATTTAAAATCCGGAGCAGATCGGATTTTCCGGTTTCCGGCATAGTGTTCAGTGAAAAACGGAGAAAAAAACCCTACCCACCGTTTTTGGTGACAGTTTAGTCAAACCTAACCCACCTTGAAGCACACTGTGGCGGATTGATCCACCTTTTTGAGCCACGCAGGGTAGAAGGAATCCCGGGGAAAAGCGGAGTTTGGACGGCAGACTCCACGGTTTGAGGTTAAATTTTTAAGGTCGTTTCCGGCGATGTCCGAGTTTGTTTACGATTCGACCGGAAACGATCTACAAAATTTAACCTCAAAATCGATTTTTACGGCAAGATGGCGGCGCCCTATATAAGTGATGACACTGAACCAGCGGAACGTTCCTTGATTTTCCACTCTAAAGTTATAGCTCGCTGGCCACGGACCCTAGTTTGAGAAACGCCGTGCTATGAGCGACGAATGCACTTAAAATCTCCAAAAAAAGAGAGATAAAAGCTGTGCAGTTGAATCTCTGACACTGTGTGTGACGTGGTATACTAGATGAGTATATTTGACTAAAAAGCTTGCCTATTTCACACCAAATTAAATGGTAGGTATTTAAGCAAATTATTCCCTCCAGGTGATAATCATTGATTGATTCAGGGGAGAGCGGGTTATTCAAATGAACTAGTCAGACGCGTGTATATTTGATGAACAGGTGATTTAATAGTGGGCCATCAACGTGTGGTAGTTCGTGTAATTTGGCAACCATGCAATTTATAATTTCAACTCAGGTAAGTAAAATAATCGATTCTTAAAGAGGCTGACACCCTCGTGAAGAATCTATTGCTTTGTACATTATTTTAAATGAGAGGAAAACACTGTTGCCAAATTGCACAAGTCGTCACAGTTCATCAAATGTGAACTTTTATGGTAGACAATGGGGCTTTTGCAAACTTTCGTTATAAGCAAATAAATAGTGTAATCTGATGATAGAACTAGCGTATATCACAAAAAATCACACTAAAAAAGTCTAAAATCCAATACTTAAATAAACTCATAAACTGCCATAACGGCAAGATCGTAATGGCGGTTTCAATGCAGGCATTATCGAAGATTCCTGTCTAATTTATGTCACTTTCTCCAGGGAAACACAGAGATATGTCTCAAATTAGATAGGAATCTTCCATGATATCTGCGTCTTTTTGCCATTATAAGCCCGATTCTGAGTAGTGAATTTCGTGATTTTTTTGTGTACCTATACTCATTGTCATTTTTACAGGTTTTTATGTAAATAATCAACTCTTCAGTCCCCTTTGTAGCAAAAGTTTGCAAAAGCCCCATTTTTTGCTTTGACTTTTGAAAAAACAATAAACAAAAAACAACAAAGACTGATGGCTCTAGAAAGTTTCAAGTATCTCACCCAAATCATATTTATATTTATAAAAATTCTCCTAACCCACACGAATTATAATTTAGATTTGACCGCATGCTTTTCTCTATCCCTCCGCCTTATTTTTCACATTCGTCCGTCTTGGAAAATTGAAGGAAATTCGTAAAATAAATGCGAAGAAAATAACTTTATTTTAGTTTTATACAGGTACTTTAGCATATTGCTATGCTGATTGTCTTAATAATATAAACCTACTGATAATAAATTCAAAATATTTATCACAATCTTACAGTTAAAGCCACAGTAAAATGTACATTGTTGATAGGCTTCAAGAGCTAGGAAATTATGCATTCAAAGAATAATATCATGAATCGTTAAAAAAAATAAAAGGGTAATAAATAAGAGGCGAATGCATGGAGTAGGAGTATCTTCTAAAAAAAAAAAAAAAAAAAAAAAAAAAAAAAAAAAAAAAAATGGTTATTTAAAAAAAAAAGTAACGAGGAAAAGAGGAAAAAATTTAAACAACTGTCGACAGAGCCAAACTTAGAAAACCCGGGGAAAAATTGGTAAAATGTAAAAAAAAACAAAAAAAAAATAAATAAATAATAGATAAACAAATAAAGAAATAAATAGATGAAATAAAAACAAAACGGAGCCATGATGAAAAAATAGAGTCGCACATCGGAATCTATTGGTTTAACTTAGAGAACATAAGGATAGACAAAAAATGTCATTTTCACTGCGCAATTCGGCAAAAGAATGCAATGGACAAATTTTATTTTGTGACCAATGGTCACACCGGTCACTTCTTTCGTGACCAGAGTTTCGAAACCAGGTCTCGAAATTCGGAACCAAGCGGTTCCCGGTCACCTTTTGATACGGTACCGTACATGACCGTACGTTGCTTGGCTCCGCCCACTTTTAAGTGACCGGAATAATAAAATTTCGGTCCATGAAATAAAACCCTGGACCTGGCCATGAAATAAAATTTGCTTAGTGGCGCGTGCTTGCTCAACAGTTTGCCTAAGGACAAGCCTCCATGCAGGGACAACATTTTTGATTGGGGGTTGCTATTGACGTTTCACAGTATCATTTTGAAATGTTATCAAACTTACTAATGGACGGATTTGAGATCTAAGGCAATATAATGCACTCAACAAACTCAGAATTGATGAACATGTTTTATCGTTCTATTCGTTATATTAGTGGTAAAAGCGTTACCTAATGGCTGATAAGGCCCATATTCATATGTAGGGGAGGACTGGGGCAATTGTAACACGGGGCAAATGTAACAGTGCTAGTTGAGGCACTTCCAAGCGGAAAAAATTGGATCTGCGGCCATTAATGTATTGTTTACTTTACTCCAACGTACCATACTAAGTTTCACGGCAATCCGTGCATAATTACGGTTTTTACAGGGAGTTCGTGGTTTTCGCCCATTTTCGGTCATGGTTTTGGATTGTTTCACTTTCGGCTAAAACCGGTTAAATAAAATTGCTCGGTTAAACTTTTTGCATGATTTCATTCCGTATGTCCTAAGGAACATTTTCGTGCAAATTTCAAATTTTTAGGTTTTGTTGTTATCCAGTGAGACCTGTTTAATGAAAAAGTGCGGTTGTGGGGCAGTTGTAACACGACTGCAGGGCAGTTGTAACATGTCGTATTGAAAGTTAGTATGTTGCATTTGTTTATAATTTTGAATGCATTGACATGGAATGATCGGCCAGCGGCGGACTAATCAGTCGCGGATCGTCCAGCGGCGGACTAATCAGTGGCAGATGGGCCAGGGGCGGACTAACCAGTGGCGGATCGGCCAGTGGCGGACTACTCAGTGGTGGATCGTCAGTGGCGGACTAACCAGTGGCGGATCGGCTTGCGGCGGAATAACCAGTGGAAGATCGGCCAGGACTAACCAGTGGCGGATCAGCCAGCGGCGGAATAACCAGTGGCGGATCAGCCAGCGGCAGATTAATCAGTGGCGGATCGGCCAGTGGCGGATCGGCCAGCGGCGGAATAATCAGTGGTGGATCGGCCAGCGGCGGAATAACCAGTGGCGGATCGGCTAGCGGCGGATTAACCAGTGGCGGATCGACCAGCGGCGGACTAACAATCATTCCATCAGTTCATGATTCATTCCAATCAAAAAAATGATGATTCCAATGATTGATTAAGAGGGGGGAGGGGGGTGAGGTAGGGGGGGGTGGTGAGTATGAAGAGGGCGGTGAGGGGGGGGGGGGTTAATGAGAGGTTGATGAGGGGGGGCGATGAGGGGATCTTTCAAGATTGTCTGCCGCAGTTTCTATTAAGTTTTTTCCCAAAATGTTTCTGCAACAGAGGAGGAAAGGGATCCAGTATGAAGGGGGGAGGGTGGGGGGAGGGTGGGAGAGGTTGAAAGGAGGGGTGGGGGTGTCGACCGTCGTGGGGGAAGGTTTCGGGGGATGCTGTGAAATCGGTCAGCATTTTTCATGTGCCCCTGTATTGGTTTCTACGCTTCCTGCAGGGGTGGTGGGTAGAAGGGGTTGCGTGGGGATGGGGGCGGTGAGGGAGGAAGGGGGAGGGGGTGGGGGAGTCAAAAATTGGATACACTACCCCTCTTACGTGACGTTAATCGTAAGACCTTTTTGGAAGTGCGCAAGTCTCATAACTTGCATCTTATTCATCTGTTACAATTGCCCCACGCACTGTTACAATTGCCCCTACCGCGGGGCAATTGTAACATTCGTCCGGAAGCTCGAAAAGTTGTTATAAAAGCTGTAATTTTTGGAGTATGAGCTTTATGGCTAAGAATTCTTTAATTAGATAGTTTGGAGGTAACCCATGCAAAATTTTGATGTCCTAAGTGCAAAAATAAGGTCTGGAGAGCTGAAAATGTCGAAAGTGTTACAATTGCCCCAGTCCTCCCCTATAAAGGTACAGTAACACTACACTTGGAAAGTATCAAGCTTTTCCTTACTAGATCAAAGTTCACTTCGAAACAGCGTCAAACCTCCATCTCGGATTTTGACTCATGAGAAATGGATACCTCTGCGGGCCGATCATTTACTTCATCGATAAACTGGTCGTCAAGATAGTCTATGAGTGACGCTCCATGTCGAAAAGTATAAAACTTGGCTGTTGCAATGGTAACCATCGTTAAAATGTCCGTTATATTTAAAAGCTATTCATGAATTAAAACACGAGCACTTTTAACGATGCTCACCATAGCAACAGCCAAGTTTCATAATTTTCGACCAATAGCGTCACTCATCGACAGTCTTGATGATAAAAGTAAATGATCGGCTTCTAGGTACTTCATGTAAAACTTGACTTTGTAAAGAGCGCTTCATAAAAAATCGAAAGAAAGGCTTTGTTTTGTTTCTTTCAAATTAATTTTCAGGGAATGCAACGTTTGGAGGACTTCGCAACTTGTGCCCGTAGCGGCTTAAAAGTTCATAACATGCGCCGTTGCTCCAACCGAATCCGATTTGTGTCGTATACTCGCCTCCACCTCCAACGGATCCAAGCTCAGATTCGTCGTACTGGAAAAGAAAATTAGGGCGAGAATGAGACACGGATAATATTCACAGAAAAACAAAAAAGGATAATTTCATCAATTAATTTTAATTTAATTTTTTATTTTAATTTATTTTTTTATTTTAATTTTATTTTTTAATTTTTTTAATTAATTTTCTGGAATTAATTTTTGTGGTACAAGAGGGTGGCAGCGACTATGGAATGCGATCTGGCAACGTTGTATTTTCCCTATTTACTACTTTTAAGGCATTTGACCAACGTTTAAGTATGGTACAGTCAATAGATTAAATAATGTCAGTTAACGCTTAGTAGGTATTTTTGGTGCAGGTAGGCAACCTGCAATAACTATCACAATGAATTTGAGCATTGAGGGTGGCCTACCTGAGCCAAAAGTTAAAGAGTCGGCTAACATTATTTAATCCGTTGACTGAACCAAAGGAAGGGGTATAAAAATACCCAAAAAGGTTTTTTTTTTTTTTTTTTTTTTTTTTTTTTTTTTTTTTTAGCGTAGATGCCTAATATATGGGATTGAGTACATCCTACTAAATTTTTTAATTTTGTAACACCAATTTTTTAATATCAATGTCGACTATTTATGAAAAATTACGACACCCAAAAAATGTAACAAATTTGGACAAATGCTTTTTAATCTTCTTAATTTTCCCTCTGTTGTTTGCCATTAAAATAAAGAATTGAACCACTATTCCTAAAAAAAAAAACAAATACATGGAATTTCCTAAAAATAATTTATTGATTCCGTTTCTATCCATTTAATTAAAAGTTTAAAAAGCACAACAAGCCTAATAGAAGCGCACAATGCCAACCAATTAAAAAAAAAAAAAAAAAACAAAAAACAAAAAAAAAAAAACATGCAATTTCTGGCAGATAATGTATTGATTTCGTCTCTATTCACAACCTAAAATGTTAATAACCACAAAGTCCTATAATAAAAGCAAAATAAGCTTGTAAACTACTACAGTCAATTGTTGTCCAAAAAAAACGTAAATATTGGCATGAATGCAGTAGGATTTATCTGTACGCTGAATATCATGTAGTGCCTTAAACTTTAATTTCAAAAAATGAAAGTTTTACGCAAAAATATCAGCCTAGGCCCTAGGGTCGCTTCAGAGCTCCCTCTCTTTTGGCTCATAAGGATTAACCTTGAGCCTTCTCCGCCAGACTTTTATAAAAAAAAAAAAAAAAAAAAAAAAAAAAAAAAAAAACGGGACAACGTAACATATTTTTCTTTAAATTCATAAAAAATATGAGGCTATTGCGTCCGCAACGAGCATTTTGAATATCCTCAAATTCAAATGTTTTTGTAAGTTTAAATGGACTATACAACAGTGATTGATTGCACGCTACTTCACATTCTGTAACAGTGTTTTGACAATGGGTGTTCGAAGACTCATAATTTAAGATTAGGTACCTTTTCGAACATCTGTCCCGTCCGGATAAATCCAGCATAATTTGTCTCCAAATACACCGAAGCTAGTCGATAGGCAACCTGTTGTGCTTTAGGGTAGAGAGTGTTGTCTAATCCTTGGATGGCTATCATTTGTAGAGGTGGCCAAAGGTTTGGTTTCTCCCACTGGTTACCGTTATTAACAAGAGTGGTTGGCACACCTAACAGGAAAGAGAAATAAAGGTGAAATACGTTAAAAAGATAAAAAGTAAAAAGGTAATAAGGTAAAAAAATAAAAAACGCCGGGTTTGAATTTTTTAAGGTGAAAAATTGAAACATGAATAAGTAGAAAAATAGTTGATGATTAATTTTCTTTTTCAACGAATATTACTTAATTATTTTATAGGATTGTGTTTTAGAGTCGGCTGAAGGAGGAATGCATTTGATATGCAACGAAACTTTGCATAAGCAACAAAAAAACATTATCCTCATTAAAAGTATTTACTGAGTCTAGATTTCGATATTCGTATTTTAATTCCGTACCTAAATATCTTGGAGTACCGTCTGCACTAATGATTCTCTGCGATATCAGATACTCGACCGCTAATTTTCCCATCTCTTGAGGCGCTCTTCTATAGCTGCCTGTCCACAAAGGCGTCACGTTTGAGGCGTAGAAGTCTTCTCTACTTTTGCCGTCTTCGTTGTCCCAATCACACCATGTCTTTAGATCCTCTCTCCACATGACCTATAAAAAAAAATAGGAAAGCTCATTAAAAAAACAAAAAATACAAACAGTATAGGTATGCGTTGTTTGAATGAGATTAACTCAAACGGGTCTGATTGGCAGACTGATTCTGATCTTTTGGAAGATACAATACGAGATAGCGAGATTTGATAACCACCTTGGTTTAACTCTTTCAATCCCTCCCCGAGTTAGTTAATTCCGCGGGGGCGTCCCGGGGTTTTTCAGAGTTGGGGGGGGGGGGGGGGGGGGGGGGGGGGGGTAAGAATGTAATCTTGCCGCCTCCACGCCCAAAATTTTATAAATTTATTGCCAATGATGCCTTTTTTTTAGTTTGTGCTTGTTACACACTGATTTGCCGCCCTCTCTTGGTTGTTCACCCTGGGATCATTCCATGTCAAATCATCCCAAAAAAAGAATAAAATTTTTCCTTGACCCCTCAGATTTTTATGAAATTTGTGCGCTTATTCTACCTGCGGGAAAATAGGCAAATCCAAATTTTCAAAATTTTTGGGTCACCCATTGCCGTTTTATTCAATTTTAAAAATTTCAAATTTTGCCAATTTCACCGGTTTCAAACATTCAAGTGGCCATAACTTGAGACACATTTGGAATTTTCCGAAACATGTGTATATCATTTGAAAGCTCTTTTATGCTCTTTTTAATGATGTTTGAGAAAACAAAAATTTCCCAAATTTTATGGGGAATTTTTTTTTTGAAAATTTGAAAAATAAAAAAATTTTCGAATTTTCAAAAAACGACAATTTTAAAATTCTAAAAAAATCAGGAAATGGGGGTTGGTACTATACATGCCTGTCCCCAAGTTTCATTGGGGGCCGACGATTCGTCTCCGAGATATGATTGATCCAAAACTGATTTTTCTGTAAATCAAAATACCCCTTATTCTACAAGTGAAAGGAAGGGTGGCGATATGGGCCGTACCCGGCCCACACAAATTTCACATTTTCAGGTCCCATTACATGTTCTAGAGGTAAAAACAAGTGGAAAAACCTCTATTGACGCAACCCCTGAGATGCATCCTTCTTGAGCTGTAGCCTCTCAAAGTTGATACTTTTACGTTGAATTTTACCGACCATGAGTGACTACATAGCATGTTAAATTTTGAAAAGTATAGACAATTTATCCTCCTAAATTTTGTTAATTACCACGGATAATTACCACGGATGAGACTTATTTCTATGTTACAATGATGCGCACTGCAATCATAGAAAATTAAAAGAAATACCTAATGAGTTCATAGTGAAATAAATTTAAGACGTATCAGTCCGGCATGTTCCTAAAATTATTCCTGGTAGCACTTCTAACTGATGCTATCAAAAAAATGGATAGTTGCAATTTTAATCATTGCACGACCGCACATATCCAAAAAAGGTCATTTGGACATGCTTTGAATCGCGCTGCTACATCTAGCTACGGTAAACTAACCACGCGTAGACTTCTAACCACGAACACAAGCAAGTGCAACTTCAATTTTTTTATATGTTTCCCTAATATACTCGTACATAACATACTAAAAAAATGTCTGATGCTTGTTGGTATCAATGTCAATTTTTCAATTCACTGCTGGGAAAAAAACGTGATTTTTACAAGTTTTTTGGGTAAAATTCAATTTTTTCAGGTAAAATCTGGGGAAAACAAGTCTAAACCCGGGACTTTACCATGGCCAATGACTCTCTTAAGACATACTAACAAAATTTAGGAGGAAAATTGTCTATACTTTTCAAAATTTAACATGCTATAGTCACTCACGTAAAATTCAACGTAAAAGTATCAACTTTGAAAGGCTACAGCTCAAGAAGGATGCATCTCAGGGGTTGCGTCAATAGAGGTTTTACCACTTGTTTTTACCTCTAGAACATGTAATGGGACCTGAAAATGTGAAATTTTTTTGGGCCGGATACGGCCCATATCGCCACCCTTTCCTTTTACTTGTAGAATAAAGGGGTATTTTTGATTTACAGAAAAAGTCAGTTTTGGATCAATCATATCTCGGAGACGAATCGTCGGCCCACAATGAAACTTGGGGGGCAGGCATGTATAGTACCAACCCCCATTTCCTGATTTTTTCAGAATTTTAAAAATTTTCGTTTTTTTAAAATTCGAAATTTTTTGATTTTTCAAATTTCAAAAAAAAAAATTTCCCCCTAAATTTGGGAATTTTTGTTTTTCTAAACATCATTAATAAGAGCATAAAAAAAGCTTTCAAATGATATACACATGTTTCGGAAAATTCCAAATGTGTCTCAAGTATGGCCACTTGAATTTGCTGAAACCGGTGAAATTGGCAAAAATTTTTAAATTTTCAAATTTAATAAAACGGCAATGGGTGACCCAAAAATTCTAAAAAATTGGATTTTGCCTATTTTCAGTAGGTAGAATAAGCACACAAAATTTCATGAAAATCTGAGGGGTCAAGGAAAAAACTTTGGTATGATCTGACGTGGAATGACCCCCTGATTTTGCCGCCCTCAGAGAGTGTCGCCAGGGGTAAGGGTAACCCCCCCCTCCCCCCTCTCTAGCACGCCCCTGTGATTCCGTATCTCCATCTCTCATTGACAGTTAATAAGCTAGTCCAAATCGTTAAAACTTGGAAAGTAATGTTTCATAGGGTGCCTTCTATTACCGGGATAGGCAAAATAAACACCACGTAGTACGAACATTTCATTACCCACTGATTTTCAGAGGCGGCTCGCCGGGTGAGGCAAGTGAGTTGACGCCTCACCTGTTTCGAAGAGGGAAAGAGAAGGAATTGGGAGGGAATAAAACAGAGGAATAGGAAATTAGTTTGTGAATTGCTGGTTCCTCAGTGCCAAATTTTTGATTCATTAACAGAAATTGAAAAATGATAGGAACGAGATTTGATAGAGAAATAATAGCCACTGCGTATAGAAATAGGTCCTTCAGCGCTGTGGTGTGGTGGTGGCCGGCTGCGAAAGAGAGGCTCATGCGGCGATCTCCCTCAACGCTGCATGTCACGATGGATAGCGGGAGAAGGGGGTGAGTGCGACTGTGCTAGCGGAATCGAAGCTCATGAGGCGATCTCCCTCAACGCTGCATGTCGCGATAGGTAGGCGGAGAGCGAGAGAAGGGAGGTAGTGAAGAGAATTTGGAGAGTGTATGGAGAACTGGGGGGTGATCACGGAGGATCGTTTCGTTTTGGTATCGTTATCGTTATCGTTTACGTGTAACCTTATGGGTGGCTCAACTGATCGAATCGTTTTGAGCTCCTCGTAACGATTGAAATGGACGAAAGGAAGCGGTGAGTCGCAGGCTGTCGTAATCTCGATCGTTTGAAGTAGGAAGAGGTGAGGAGGGGATCACCTGCGCGATCGAGTTGCGCAGAAGTAAGCCCATTTGATTTAATGCAAACGATAACGATAACGATAACGAAACGAAACGATCCTCCGTGATCACCCCCCTGATTCCTGCACTTCGGCGCTGCTGCTTTGTCGCCTCTTCGCTTCGCACACACTGACTGACACTGACTGGCAGGAATGGAGTGGAGGGGGTGAGCGAAATCATCTCTCTTCTCTTCTCTCAAATGATGCTTTAGGCAACTAGGCCCTCTCTATCCACTGCCCGCAGATTTGGTTTGTTTGTTCTGATTAATTTCCTATTCTTTTGCATTTCTTTAGCTGCGGCGAGTACTTACTGATCTTTCTCAACGTCTGGCTTGCCTCGTCTCTATTTTCTTTTTTAAGCTGCCGTGCTTTTATTCAATTTGAAACTTTACTATTTATTGTGTTGTAGTAATCAATGAATAACTATTTTGCTTCTTTTAATCTTCTGCTCGCACTGTTTATTGTTTTTATATGCTTTGTTATCTCGCGTTTTCGGAGTTGTCAGAAGTCAGTGCTTCAGAGTTTTTGTTTACCTTCTGACAATTTTCTCGTGCTTCACTTGCGTGGTTATCTTTATATCTTTCACTACTTTCTTGTCGATGAATACTTTTACCATCCCTAATTTAACCGTGTTTTATTTTGATAATTCTTAGAATCTACCCATTTAATGCAGTATATAAATGTATTAATGAAAAATAGATAATAGTATAACTGTCTTTAATTTTAACCAATAGATATACGCGCGAGCCATCGTGTCGATCGCATCAAAAGCCCTAAGAATTTCACAATTTGGCCTCTTTTAATTCAAAATTTACTGGGGGAGGACCTTCAAAACCCCCTCTTTCTCCTGAGGGGTATTCCATACCTCCCAGACTCCCCGGCGATAGACTTGTTATTTTTCGCCTCATCAGTGCTGAGGTTCACGAGCCGCCACTGCTGATTTTGAGCAAGCTTAATTTTTCGATTTCTTCTGGTAACCTGAGCTTGATAGTAAGAAGTTTTAAACGGCGCGCGGCGTCAAGTGAGAAATTTAAAGTCATTCGAGTCATTCCTTTCGCAGACTGAATGATTCCGAGTTGTGCTCCAACGACTCGAAGGAATTCAAATCTGTCACGTGACGTCCTTTAACATTTTTAAGAAATAATTATACGAATTTAAAATTTTAAGAACGATAAACTTCAAACTAATAAATCTTGCTCCAATTTCAAGATGGCTGGGCGTTTTTGGCACTAAAATGTTTGCAAGTTACCCCGTTTTGCAATGGTACCGAACTCTCACACTTATATCTTCCCGAAACAATTTTGTCAAGAAAGCTATTGTAAGTAATAATTTTAATTTTGAGATTTTATTCGTATAAAAAATAAACTTCAAACCAACGTATCTCGCAAAAGTTGTGAGATATTTCGGTATTTTATGAGCCAAAAATGTTTGTAATTTATTATTCATCTCTGCAGTGGTTTTAATAACTAATTCCTAATTTTTTGGAAAACAAGGTCCCTTTTCCTGTGACGCGCGCGCCACATTGTATACCTATGTATGTAATTTTATGGTGAAACCATACTCAGACCTGTGAATTTGTGATTTGAGGATGGCAGGAGGGGGTCAACCATCTCTCTAAAATTTAGATTAAAACCCATACTGTCCCAAAACTATTTTGGTCTCGACCATTTGGAAAAAGCGACTCATAACTGTTTTTTCGGGTCATGGAAACATAATTTTTTTCTTTTCTTATGATCCATTTGCGAACTATGGCATGGTTTAAAAACGCCTCATCGGGATCATTGGTGGATCCAGCAATCTGGCAACAGGCTATAGCTCCGTGACCAATCGATTATTTCTCATGAAATAAAATGAGAAGAATTCACAGTTGCCAGATTGCTGGATCGGGATATTATGATATCGTTTGACTTTAAGATGGATCAAATGAACATAAACTCTTTCGTTGCGAAAACGTACCATTGCCGGTTAATACCAAGGTATAAGGAGAACAGGTATGGACAACACTCGACTCAGGGGGGCGAGGCCACTTGGGAAAAAGCGACTTCGCCGGCATCTTGTCTCCTATTTACACCGTGTATCTTGCATTGTTGTTTGTGGTTAGGTTTGAAGGGGAAGTTTATCTGAAGCAATACTTTACTTATTTGAACAATGAAATGTAATTTTTAGGTTTAAATGTTAATGTTGTGACTACAGAATGGATTAACATCATCAATTACGTTGTTCACTTTTCTTTTCAAGATTTAAAATCTAAATTTGAATCGCGCGGTCAGAAAAATGGCGGCGGAGTTGCTTTTTTCCCAACCAATCAGAGCCAACCTCGGAGTGCTGTCCATACCTGTTCTCCATATACCTTGGGTTAATACGGGTTACAGTACAACCCTTAGTTCCCCTTTTCCGAAAAATACGTTTGCCCATATCAAAGCAAAACTTGAAATGATATCATTGTCCCGGACTGATACTCTATATACTTTAAACTAACCTCTTCTATCGCTGTCAATAATTCCTCGGCGATCTGCAAGTAGTATTCGCCTTTTTGAACGTCTCCTGCCATGAAAAACCAGTTGCTGAGATAGTGCGCGTTCAGTTGCAGGAAAGCGTTCAAATCCACCGGAATGATCGATCGGGTTTTCAAATGTAGCAACGATGCTGCAACGAGCAAGAGAATGAATTAGTTAAGAGCTAACCGCACTGCGGGATAAGGATTAATTACCTAATGCACCAGTCGAAAAATTATACACATACACTTTTGTAATTGAGCGCGCAGATCGACAGTAGTATGCATGTATTATGTATGCATTAGGCCTCTGAGGGATTTAATGAAGATGTATACATACACAGAGTTGCATAAGTCGCCTGCGTTGACAATTCGATGCAACCCCCATCACGCGTAACCCGACAATTT
>VMOF01000379.1:23063416-23473807 GCA_011764245.1 Trialeurodes vaporariorum
GGGGGGGGGGGCTTCCGCCTATGAATTTTCAAATTTGCAGAGAGGAATTTATGGGATTTTTTCTGTTGAAAAAAGGCAAAGGCTACCGTGAGTTGGGGGGGGGGGGGGGGGTCCCTTTTCCCCGAATCCGCCGCTGATTCCCATGTAACACTGGGCCACGATGACCGTGTCGCAAAAAACCAGGTAAAAACCCGTGGGGGGTGGCATCCGTGATGGCTGTGAAATTGGGATGAAGTAGATGGACACACATCATTCATGCAATCTGCACAACGCGGCAAGCAACTGTTGTAGGCATAGGTGCAGTAGTTCGTGGGGAGGGCAAAGGGGCGGGAGGTCGTCGCAAAACCATGGACAAGATATAACTAAGGACTGCCGACTGTTGTTAGTCCTATTTTGCTCTCGACCCCAGCGCCCAAGCAGCGGTCAGCTGAACTACTCTTTCAAGTGAGCGATCCTGGCGATGTGTCCATGCTCACATGCTGTGCTACTGCTAAAACCGTTGTTGGAGTTGGTCTGTTATGGCATGGCTGTCAACTGTTCTCGGCGACCCAAGGGATCAGATAACTCAGTATCTCAATGGAAGATCGAAAGCAAGGGAAATTCAGAATCAACTTTGGACAAGGTAACAGAAATCATCAGCAAATTAAAAGAGTCGCCTGATCTCTACTAATAAAACAAATGTCTATGTACTTTTTCTTGTTTGATTCCGTTTTGAGGTTAACTGTGATGTATAGTATTTCAGTCCTTGATTAATCATTTTCGACAATTCAGGAATTTTTCAAGAAATACTCCAGACGTTTGCTTTTTAGCGGATTTTGTTTCCCTTTTTAATTCGCTGATCTTTTTGTTCCCTTCGTTAAATCGTGATTCAAATTACCTACACGGTATACATTTGCGGGAAGGCGGGAGAAAGGGAGCCGGAGCGGCCACCGCTGCAGCGGTTCGCTTTTAGTTGACCCTTATTGCTGCTTGGAGCGCTGCGGTCGCGCTCGAAAACCCCCTAACAGGTTTTAACACGGGCGGAGATAGGGAGTCGGCAGTCCTTAGTTATATCTTCGTCCATGGCTCGGAATGGTCTTAAAATTTTTCCCTTTGGATTTGATCTAGAACACAACGTTCTTACATTTTCGAAAAGTTAACTCTAGCTCTCGCAATTAACGATTAAAGGCGGAAAAAGCATGGTTTCTGGACCGCGGAACAGTGACGTTATCTAGCGGATGAGAATCTTACTACAGGTCGCTGAGGATTCACCTTAAAACGCAACGCCGATCGCGTTCCCCAAACGAACTCTTTTAGCGGACCGAAACATCAACAATAACAGGATTGGAAATTTGAAATCATCTAAATGCATTTTAAATCGCAGAATACACGAAACATGGACACAATCCTCTGATATAAAGCCCCAAATATCTCATACAGAAGATTTCGTTAAGTCTGATCCAATTAGTAACGTAATTACTTTCCCCAAAAAATGCTTAACCTAAATCTTGGCCAAAAACTCCCGCCACAAAGAAAAAGCGACAAATTGGGAGGACACCGGATTGGCGGAATCACATGGGTCAATCGGTCCTCGAGGACCCGTTCTCGATACTGAAACCAAGCGATCCCCCGAGCGGACCCCCGAACCATGGTTCCTATAAAAAAAGCATTATTGACCTTGTAGAAACGATTTCAATAGAGCATGACACTCATGCTCTAAAAAAAAATGCGGTCATTTGAAAAATTTCACGGCAATTGCACCGATCAAGAAAATATTACAGATACGAATATTTTCGGGCATTAGTCCTAAACTGAACTGTGTCATCTTTTCTAAACCGGTGGAATCATCGATAAATAAAGCTGTTGCAAACTTTTGCTACGGCTTATTACACTGAAAAAAAAAAATCGCTGAATTAGTTAAAAGTATGGACACTACTTAAAAACTATTAGTTTAACTCTTTAAAATAGTGAAAAAATATACTTAAATTAACAGGGCCCGGAGTTAATTTTACTAATTCAAATAGTCAAATAACAGTTTTTAAGTGGTTCCCATACTTTTAAGTAGAAATTAGTTAAATTTAGCTTATTTTTTTTTTTTAGTGTAATAGTTGATAGTGAGGTTAAAACCCCGTAAAAATAACGATTAGCGCACTAAAAATCACAAAATCCACGCCCAAACCCATACAAAGCTTTTAAACGCGAGATCGCAATGGTGGCCGTGGCCGCCAAAATCTTATGGAAATTGTATGCTTCTTCTTCTTCTGTGGTGCTGCGAGAACACCTCGTATAGATGGAACCCATTGAAGATAGGGGAAACCCCAAAGTAATCCGCGGCAACAGCTGCCATTACGGTCTCGCGTTGGAAGCATTTTATGAATTTGGGAGTGGATTCCGTGATTTTTAGTGCGCTAATCGTTATTTGTGCAGGGTTTTAATTACCCCATAATCCTCTGTTAATAAGCCCGTAACAAAATTTTGAAACAGCTCCATTGAAAAAAAAAAAAATCATTAAGTAAGTAAAAAAAAGCAGGGGAAACTCCGATACATTGCATGTATTGGAAAAGCGGCCTGTGAATTGTAAACATAAAAATCTGCGCATAAGTTGTTTCATTTAGTCTTCTGCTCTGCTGGGTTTTGCAGAAATAAGTTTTGCATAAAGGCTGACGCATACAGGTTTAAATATATTTTATTATAATGTTTCATGGGAGAAGATTTGTCAATTTATTGTATATTATTAAAGGTACGGGAAAGTGCTGTTGGAGCTTTGATTAAGAAAATATGACAATGTATATGCATTTAAACGTATATTTGAAAAAAATATTTTGAGTCGTTGTTTTTGCAGTGACACATTACAATTAGTTCAGTTTTTGTTCATTTGTGGATTACATTTTTTGAAATGCATCAGCAATACTTAAGGAGACATTGTAGTATGTAACTAACATATAAATTTGAATAAATAGATTTATAATATACATGAATGATTCATAATAAAAATTTGGATGAAATCACTGATTATAGAGTTTTTGAAGTTTAAAAATTCTGCGTTGAATGGATGTAAAAGATTCTATTTATAATTTAATAAAATGAGAAAAAAAAGATGGGTAGCTCAGGGTTTTTGGTTGTGGAATATGGTGATGAAAAAAAAGGGAAAGGGGTAATTAATAAATGTCTACATATTGATAGAGACGAAATAGAGTCATTCCTTTCAATATCTGAATTTTTAGACCAGTATTGGCCGATTTGGATCTAAAAATGAAACAATTACAATTAATGTCAATAAAAGCAATTCCTGCTATGTTTTCATTAAAGGCTTTACTGTACAGAGAAACCTTATGGTGAATACTCAAGATAAAATTAGGCTGAATCATCTACTTGGAAAAAATGCTATGATTAGCATCCAGTAAAAACATTACAGACGTACATACTAATTGAAGTATTAATAATTTATGCATCAACTTTGACAACTATAATTAGTGCAGTCCCCTACTTCATTGCGATGCGTCCCTTCAAGCAAACAGAGTTGCTTATCAGAGTTGCAGAGTTTCTAGCCTTTCATTCGATGACATTCTATCAATGAGAAGAAAAAAAAGTTACGCATAAAAAAGCTTCCACCCCCCCTCTCCATACATGTGCTTATTTTACAAAATTGGCCGTATAGTGGTACCTTTGATGATTATTTTTAAATTTTTTGGATTCTCTCAAAGAGAGCAAGTATAGTCTGGACTCAGCGCATGAGATTTCAATTTTTTTACTCATCGGACAGTGATTAAATACCAGAGGACCTGAATAAAATAAAAGAAGTCTACTATATTTTATATACAAAGTGAGCCAGAGCATCCGTTGCATGGCATTTTTCTCGAAAATTACCGAAACAAATGATTTGAAACAAAACAATCAGACAGAAAATTGACCCCAAAATTTTTCATTTCTGATATTTTCATAAGCTCTTGAAAACCTCTTGGGGTGTATTCTGGGGGGTTCAAACACTTTTTTCAACTTTTCTCGAAAAAACCCTCAATGCAGATGTAAAAATTCATTTATAATCTAAAAGTAGAGAAAAAAATTCTTTTTTATAAGTTTGAAAAATAGGCGCAACGTAGGAATCTGAAAAAAAAACTTCTGTGAAGAAAGCTGTTTTTATAAGCTTTCAGATGGCGCAAACCGCGATCCCGAAAAACATTTCGTTCAAGAGTTATGACCGCGCAAAGTTTCAAATCTAGGCCAAAAAAGGGTTCCGACTTTCGATCCTAAAAAAAAAATTTGTTGCCCACCAAAATCGATTAAATTCATTAAAACTTGGTGGGAAGCGGGTTTTTTGGGTAGCTGAATTTATTTTTGACATAATTTTTTCAAAATTCTCAAATCATGTATGGCCGCCATAGTTTTTCGTTCAGATTCCTTCATTGCGCCTATTTTTCAAACTCAAAAAACGGATTTTTGGAAACTTCAAAAGTAAAACAAAATGCAAAAAAGGGTCAAATTTTTTTGAACTAAACACTGTAGCACATCAATCGAAAGATCTTTAAAATACGCATCTTTTGGTGCAAAGTTCACGTCAATCTATTTTCGTTCAAAAGTTATGGAGCATTGGAGGTTTTGACTTTGACCCCCTGCCCCCCCCCGCTTCCAGTTGCCCAAAATTTTAAAAAAAAAAAAACTGCAGATATTCTGAAAGCTAACGCTTAGCTCCATCATCCCTGAAAGTTTCATCCATTTTTGAGGAGGGGGGCACTCCTAATGGTAGCTGGATGGCCCCCTTTTCATCAAAACAAATACCATTAATTGAGCCTTTTCTCTCCTCAAAAAAAAATAAACAAAAACCATAACTTCGCTTATACTTTCGAACAGGCGTTAATGTTGTAAAAATTTTCCCGAAACTAAAAAATTAAAAGAATACTGATCTAATTTGTTTTTTTTAATGAGATCCATTTTCAAACCCATAAAAGATTGAATGTTAAAAAATTGCGTTTAAAAAAAAAAAAAAAAAAAAAAAAAAAAAAAAAAAAAAAAAAAAAATCATTTATCAGCTGATCAAATAAAGGCAAAGAAACGGTGACTACTTCATTCCGCCTCTCTAGGGGTTCTTCTTGAAGCTTTACTTTTGTGAGAAGGTATCCTATAAGTAAACCATGATCTGTATCGGTTTTATTTCGCGCCTTCTTTTCCCAAAAATATCAGCTGACTCTAGACTTTACAGAAAAAGATTATCAAATTAGTGAACAGGTGAGCCGCAGTGCAGCCAATGCACCCAAAACAATCACCGGCTGTAAAACAATAATAAATAAAAAAAAAAAACATCACACAACGACTCGTTATCGGCCGCCCGTAGAAAAAACCCCGAATGTACTTTAAAATCAATTATATATTCAATAAACGTAATAAAATAACCAAAAAACATAACAAATTAATCATAAAAACAAACAAAAATTTATTCATCGTAAAACCAACACAGCAGAGTAAAATTACAACAAAGTTGGCAACATAAAACGCAAAATATTACCTCACCGCACTCCACTTACCCCTCAAAAGTGGTGAGTCCGTCGTTTAATTGGAATTATAAAAAAACTAAAGCATTAAAATGAATCCAACTATTTTTGCTGAAAACTTTAGAAGGTACGATTTCATAATTGTACCATTGCAATCCTCAAAACGCAACAGACACGACAGGAAAAAACACAAAATTCAAAAACAGCCGATTTTCAACTTTAGGCCACTCAGCATAGGAATACACGTGGAAAGCATAGGCTGCCTTATTACATTGTGTACATCTTATATCATATAATAAAAGGCGACCGCTGAGAATCGTCTAAAATCGCGTTTTACTATGATCTCGAGAACTAAAGCACGCGGGACCTCAAAATTTTTGCGAACGGGTCCTGCGCCACCAAAGGGTTTGCACACAGTGCTTTTTTTCCCCTTTTTTTTTTTTCATCCCTTCCCGAGGGTGGATTTTATCGCGGTGTTTTACCCCATTTTTGGCCCTATGGTATCTGAGACCTCAAAATTTTTGGCCCCAGGTGCTGCTCGGTCCTCGAAAGCGATCCAGCTCATCCGGATCGATCCAACCCTAAAAGCAACCCCTCAGGGGGGATCTACCCTTCGAAATGGGTTTTTTTGGATCGCGGAAACGGGGGTCGAAGACGTTGCCCAGGCGATCGACACTTCGCAAGAGGGTACCCCCGGGCTCCGCGCGTGGACTTTTTCACTCGAATTCGCGCGCCGCGAATATCATCCCCCGCAAAGGGGTGGTTTTCTGAAAGGGGCTTTTTTTTACCGATTATTTCAGGCACCGGATCACTTTGAGCGCCGAAATTTTCCGTGAGGATCGTGCTCCGGGCGGGGGTGTCCGTGAGACTTCGCTCCCCCCCCCCCCCCCCCCCCGTTCACATTCTACCCCCTGTTGGGGTGGGTTTTTTTACTGGGCGGAATCTTATCTCGGATTCTACGGCTTCGCTGACGACTTAATACGACAACCGGAGTCACGATGATATGCTTTTCCGGTCCTCGAAAACGATCGCGCTCATCCGGACCGCCCCAGATCTTAAAAACAACCCCTCGGGGCGATTTACCTTCCGGGATGGGTTGTTTTGGATCGCGGAACCGGTGGTCGGAGACGGTGTCCATGGTGATCGAGACTTCGAACGAGGGTGTAGCCTCGGACTCCGCGCGTGGAGTTTTCCACTCGAATTCGCGTGGCTCGAATATCACCCCCCCGCAAAGGGTGGTTTTTTGGAAGCATCGGTTTTACCGATTATTTCGGGCACGGGATCACTTGGGGTGGCAAAATTTTTGATTGATGATCGTGCTCCGGTCGGGGGGGGGGGGGGGGGGTCGTGCGACTTCGCTCTTCGCCCCCGATTCTTTTTCTACCCCCTGTTAGGGTGGGTTTTTTCATCGGACGAATCTTATCTAGGAAAACTACGACTTTGCTGACTACTTAATAACGCACCCGGAGTCACTCTGATATGCACGAATCGATCTTTGCACATCCGAACCTGTCCCATCGTTAAAACTACCCCTCGCGGGGGGTTCATTCCCGAAATCAGGTCGGTGGGCTTCTCGAAAAAAATCGGCGACAGCCGCGTTGAAATTGAGTTTGTGCAGAACTCTTCAGTAGGCGTAGCAGAACGAATCCACGTGCTGCGCTTCAAATTTTTAACTACCCTTTATACTGGGGCTGTTCGATTCTCGCGGAGTGGCTTCGGAGCCTAGATAGTGTGAAGGCCGAAAGTTCTGGTTTTTCGCGTGTTGTTTCTCCTACACGATGCGGGTGGAGGGGTTTTTTTTTTCCCAAACGGTTTGAACATAGGCGGACCATATCAGGGGCTAGGGGGAGCTGTAGTCCCCCCCCCTTTTTTTGGGTGGAGGGGCTAAAAATCGGGAAAAAGTCATCATTTGAGACTTGAAAAGCAAAAAAAAAAAAAAAAAAAAAAGGGCATCACTTTTTAGCTCCCCCCCAATTTTTTTTTGGGCACGGTCCGCCTATGGTTTGAATAACATCCCCTCTTGAGGGGTAGTTTCATTTTTTAGGGGGTTTTTTCCAAATTCTGGGACTTTAAAGTTTCTTTAAGAGGTATATTCCTGGATTCTTTTAGGAGTGCGCCGTGCGCAAAAAAAATTTCACTTACTAACGCAGGGAATATTCAGCGGAGGTAGGGATTCTTTTTTTTGTATCCTTCGCAGATTAATGGATTCTCTCCTTAGCTCGGGGTTTTGATGTATACGATAAATTGGAAATGCATGTTGCTTGGCAACGTCAATCATTACTCACATCTTAGCAATGATATTGTTACCAGTTCGAATGCCTTCCGATTACTTTATACATGTATCATGTATCATCAGCTGTTTTAGAGTTGCTCATAGGAATCAATGCAAAACATACAATTTTTAACCCTTTTATTTTCTTTAAACGTGTAATTTTGGCGCGTGGGAAGATCAATCAGTCGCCGCAGCGTCACTTGCATTCTGCCAATGCTGCACTTTGTCCCTTTTTAAACTTAGGTATATGTATATGTTCGTATCCAAGGAGCATAGGCGGAACTAGGAATTTTTTCTGGGGGGGGGGGTGAGTTCCAAGGGATCTTAGAGACACCCCAAAACCGCCCCCCCCAAGAGGGGGATACCATGACCCCCCCCCCCCCAACTTACTTAGGTGTATGATGTACTTACAGTTACAGTCGAAGAATTAAATAATGTCAGATAACGTCCTGGATTTTTACTTTAGTAGGCCACATGCGATGCTTTTTACTGTGATAGGTATCGCAGGTAGTCTACTTAAACCCAAAAAATAAGGCGACATCTGACATTCTTTTGTCGACTGTAAGTACCTACATCATACACACCTAAGTTAAGATATTAAATAAATTATACTCATATAGCTATTAGCGGGGTGCGAAACAATTAGGCAATCAGAAAAGTAAATGATAAACATCATATACTGTAATATATTTTGTTGTTGTTGTGGTTAAAAAGTTTTTTTGTTTCCAAAAGTTTCTGGGGGGGAGGCTTGGCAGACCTCTGGGGGGGGGCATAGCCCCCTCCAGCCCCCCCCCCCCCTATTTCCGCCTATGCCGAGGAGTGCACTATAAACATCCAAAAATTCGACCCATGGGCGGATGAGCCCGCAATTTGGCAACTGTGGTGCTTCCCATTTGAATGTATGAGAATAAATCGATTGTTGAGGAGGACATGGCCCAATATCTAATCTATTGTTTTTTCATACATTCAAATGGGTAGAATCCACATCAGCTGCCCAAAATTTCTGGCTTCGCCCATGATTCGACCTTCTACGCAAGTATAACGGTACGAAATAAAATGTTGCTAAAATGCAAGCGACAAACTGCAATCAAAATTACATCAACGGAATGAAACATAAACTCGATACTAACCTTCGGCCAAAAACAAAAGCTAAACTACCTACAGCATTATTCGGCCAAATACGGAAACAAAAATGTCAATAAGTATTCCTGTGCAACTTTTAGAAATTACGGTTATCTTGGACTACGTACGATCATGAGTAAAATGTTAGTCCAAAACAAAACGTTAAATTACTCCTCACTTAAAACAAATTTTCCCTTTTCCCTACTAACGGAGAAGTAATAAAAGAAATAAGTAAAATGTGTTGCGTACACAAAAAATCAGTGACATAGCGTGTAATTTCGGAACGTTCTACTCTGTCCAATTAAACGATTGTAAAAGATCGAATGAGGAAGTGTTCACCGAACAACCAATAGACTGTTTTAGTAGAGTGATATACCGTATCGATTGCCGTCCGAGGGCCCCTGGCTCCAAACAGACTCTAATTCAATGCATTTTCCCCCTAAGCGGATTTTTGAACGGAAATGTAGACTATTAAATCAAACAATTAAAGCGACCTTTTTGCGATTATGAATTCTACGTCCTCGAAAATGCTTAATTTTGCCTGGTTCCACCCGTGAAACTGCCAAAATCAACAAGATATTACAGATTAAACGATGCGTTTGGAGGTTGAAATCACCCAAATGTTATTGTTGTTGTTGTGGAATTGGCGGGATTTCGGGCGATTCGAACCTACAAATGCAAAATTTAATCTGTAATATCTTATTAATTTCGGCAGTTATAGTCAAGGAACCAGGATAATTAAGCATTTTTAAGGACGTAGAATTCATAATCGCAAAAAGGTTGCATTAATTGTTTGATTTAATACCCTAAATTTCCGTTCAAAAGTTCGCTTATGGGGAAAATACATTGAAAACCCGAGTTTTTTGGAACCAGAGACCCTCGGGCAGCAATCGATACGGTATATCGCTCTACTAAAACAGTCTACAGGGTGGCGCAAAAGTCCGCCCCCCCCTTTTATTTTTTAAACGGCTGCAGATGAAAAATTGAAACTTTGGGGTCTTCCAAAATTTTGAGAGCTTTCGCGTGAGAGGGTCAACATTTCCAAAATCACTCCCCCTTTGGGGGGGGAAAAGGGCCCCCCAAATCAAAATTCTCAAATGGCTACCCCCGTCTTGCGATAGCTAATTCAAAAGAACATTAAATTCTAAGACTTTTGTCGCAAACCGGAGGTCAATATCGTTTTTTGTTTTCGATTTATTGAAGATCAAAGTTCGATTTGGACCCATTTTCAAAATATCATTACTCCTTGTAAAAAATCGGAATTTAAAAAAACAGTAATCTAAAAAACTCTAAAAAGCAAGTACTTTCCTGAAAAAATACTGCTGTGGCATAAATGTATTCAAAACTTCATTTTACAGCCCCAAAAGTTTCTAACGTTTTTACGCTCCCAGGGGGACTGTCTCAAAAATTCCTAAAGACGGACCCTATCGAGTGATACGTCGATAAAACAGGCGTAAAAAAATGAGAATTTTGGCGCAAACCAAAGGTCAATAGCATTTTTCGAATTCGAGATATCGATGTTTGAAAATCTACCTTTGACAATAAAAAAAGATAGTAAAAGGGGGAGAACGGACTTTTGCGCCACTCTGTGTACTCCGAACTTTTTCACAAATTTGAATAGAAGAGCTGCAACGTTGCTAAATTGGACGCTACACCACTGACAGGGTCAAAAAAAAATAAAAAAAAAAAAACGAAAAAAAAAAAAAAAAAAAAACGAAAAAAAAAACAAACTTAAAAAAACCATTGAAAACACCACAAGAAAAAAGAAACAACAAAAAACGAGTAAAACAAAAAAAGAAACCACAGTACCCGTCGGTAGCCCGACGGGCAATATGCTAGTTGTATTATATTGTTAGCAGCAAAACGATCGGAATAAGCGTGCCATGTTCCATGGGCACGCTTAATACACTATAGTGGCAGCACTGGTTCAGTGAGCATAAAATACGTTTGCTGTAAGTATAACATGTGGATCCCAGAGTAGGTAGGCACCGCAAGTAAGAGCAAATGAAAACCAATTAAAGAGACTCACCTAGTAACGTATGGTTGTATTCCAAACATGCAAATTATTGGGTGAGTAAGTAGGTATACGGCGCCAACGATCAATACAGGCCACAAGTCCCTTGGCTAGAAAGAGGGACGGGGGTTGAGCACCTGCTAGAGAGTTTATTTACTTACAGCTCCCTCTGCCAAAAAATTAAAACTTCTGACTCCCCCAAGTACACTCCCTCTCATAGACTCATATCCGCCCATGCACATCGACGCGCCGAGGAACTATATACCTACGTCTTCGGAGGAAGGAACTCATTGTACAAATATCTCACTTCTTCCCCCATTTAAACATATGTCTATTACATCCATGTTAGATCAGGGTATAGTGCCTGGGGGTGGGGGCTCAAAACGGAACACAAATTGGAATGTGCCGTTACTCATTTCTAACCGTTCTGAGCCAGTGGAGGCTCGTGCGATTTGGCAACAGTGCCTCTCCCCCCTCATTGGACCCTTTACGGACTAGGTTAGTTTAAGAGAACACGACTCTTCTGTTTCGGTAGGGAAGGTAGTTAACTGTTCGTACTCGATGGAATTGGAATTGCCTATACGACGAGTTGAAGGCGCCCGACGAGACCTTATCTATTGTAGTTTTCATCAGTATTATTTCCGTTTATCCGAAATGAAGACTGAATCAAAAGGTAGTCAAAAGTCAAGAAAGAAGGTAGTTAACTGTTCGTACTCGATGGAGTTGGAATTGCCTACACAACGAGTTGAAAGCGCCCGACGAGACCTTATCTATTGAAGAGTTATTATTTCCGTTCATCCGAAATGAAGACTGAATCAAAAGGTAGTCAAAAGTCAAAAAGGAAGGTAGTTAACTGTTCGTATTCGATGGAGTTGGAATTGCCTATACAACGAGTTGAAGGCGCCCGACGAGACCTTATCTATTATAGTGATTTCATCTTATTTCCGTTTATCCGAAATGAAGACTGAATCAATGTGAAATAGACTAGAGGAGAAAAACGTGTTGTATACCCTGGCTTGGTCCATAAGGAGTTAAGTGCATGGGAAACAACCGCTTCTCCTGGAGGCTGTCAGCCTCTTCAAAAATTGATTATTTTACCAAAGTTTAAATGCAAAATTTGCATAATTCCCAAGTTGCACGGTCCGCTACTGTTCTGAGCATGGGCCGTTTCAATTCTTTCAAACGGAGAGGGGGGATTACAGTTAGTGCGTTTGTGCTTTAAGATTTTGTCAGTAAGAAACGGTCATCAGTTTTTTGCATGCTCAGCCCCCCCCCCCCCCCCTCCCTCCTGGAAAAAAATTCCTAGTTCAAATTTTCTTGCAAAAGTACCGACATTTGTTTTAAAATTTAGCCTCTCGAAAACTCAGATCAACGCATCAAGCTTGACAACTTCTAAAAATCTGCTGCCAAAAATGATAGAGGGTAAATTTTGAAAAATTTTCGTGAAAATCTATCACAGCTGAAAAATTTCATTTGATTTGCTTCAACCAGATTTTTTTCTAATTCAGCTTCCCCTAAATAACTTTGTCTAACATGATCACAATGAGAGAGAGGTCGTGTTTTCTAGAGCAAACCAACCTAGATGCTCACATCAACCTACACCTATTTTAAACTTTTGTTGTGTAACTAAGGCCAGCTCAGTTGCCATGGCAACCATATTTCATCATCAAAACATGCCAGGATAGATCTAGCATTCAAATGTTTTTCTTCCCCTAAAGGGATGTTTTGACTTCACATACTTTTTGATCGTTGATTCCATGACTGTGATTGTATAGTTTTAAATATTTGCTCAAGAACTGCCTCAAAATTTCACTTTTTACAGGTTGATATCCACCGAAATTTTGTAATTTAATTCACTTCTTTGAAATAATCGTAGATTTTTAGATCATTGATGAGCAATCTTGTTTTTTTTGAGTCTCTCATCTATTTTTCATCATTTCATAGCAACCTCTTTATTTTTTAAAAGCAATCCCCTGGTTTTAATCAATTCACTGACCCACATTCCAGGTTCAGGTCATTATAACAAATTCGGCTAGTGCATGATAACATTTCATCTTTAATTAAAACACCTGTTTTGGAGTTTTCAAAGATTAATTTTAACTTGATATTCTATGATGTAAAATTTGACTCTTTTTTTACTTTGTTTAAGAAGTGTAGGCCGCACCAAGATCGATAATCTTTGGTGATAGATCAATTTTTGTTCTTCAAATAGAAACAAGACTTGTCTGTGACTTTGAAATTCTGATTTTAAAGCTTTCCTTAATGACAAGCTAATGCTCAAATTAATTTTTACTGCAAAATGAAAGAAATAAAGCCGGAGCGTCCAAAAATCATCAGTCTAGGAGCACATACACTTCTGAAACGACCTCTAGTTTATATTAATCAAAACTGTCCTTTATTATTGACTGATTTGCTTTGATTTGTTCATTGCCTTTCACCATGAATAACATCAAGTTTATTTTGTTGCTATATTGATTTAATTAGGTAACCATTCCAAATTTTCAACAATCATTCCTTACAATTACTTTTTTCTATGCATTAAGTAGGTACTGCAAGTACTGTCAGTTGAAAACCATGATTCAGTATATGAGCTAATAAATTGCTCTTTTTAAGACTCACAGACACAAAAATACGGAGGGTAGTAAAATGGTTGTTATTTACAGTTGGAGGCATGTCCTCGCCAGATCTGGTGGGAGTCTGGCAAGTACCGTTGAGTAGTGGAATTCGTACAGTAGAATTTGAGCATGGCACTGCTACTGGAAAAAGGATTATTCGCGTTGACGGAAAAGTAAGTATTTACCAAGATACCTTTGCAATTAAGAATACAAATTCCTTGTTGAATAGAATAAACAATTGGGAAGTCAAAAAATAAAAAAAAATAAAGAAAAAAGAGAGGATTCAGAATGCAATTTACCTTCTACTGTAGTTTTAGGCAAATTATAAAACATAGGTAAAAATTTGAAGCAAAAAAGTAACAGGTTTTCAATGTTTTCATCGATATCTCTGCAAATTGGAAAGGTAGCAAACATACCTTTTTCATTCCAGTCTTGAGCAAGAGACAAATGACGGAAAAAAATAGATAAAATTTGAAGAGATTTATTGAAAAATGAAACGAGAACTGTTGCCGTCATTGAAATCAGTAGTCTAATTTTAAAATGCAGAAATAAAATTTCAAGAAACATTCATGAGGGTAACTAACTAAAGTTAGTCCTGCGTTGGCAATTCCACGGAACTCTCACTACACATAGCCCGAAACTAGCTAGGTCTTGAGGGAAAAAAAGAAAAGAAAGATAAGAGAGCGTTAACTGTGCGTGTAATGCGGGTTGCGTCGAATCGCCGATGCAGGACTTATGGCTCTGTTTGTACTTTCTGTAGATAGTTCTTTAAAGATTTAAATATGTATCTCTGAATTTTGTAAGTAAAGAAAACATTTTGAAGAAAAAAAATATAGGAATGAGAATACAAGAATGTAAGAAAAAAAATATAAAAAGAAGAAAAATATAAAGAAGATGTTGGTATGCCGAGAGGTGGATCCAAGTTTTCTATCATTCCACTCATTTAAACGCATGTGTTAGAAAAGGAGAGAAAAGTGACATGATGGGGGCTCTTCTTCTATCCTTCTCTGATAACGTGTTTAAATGCCTGAAAATAGAGAGAGGAGGAAACATTCTTGGACCCAAAATTGAGTACATATGCCTTGTTTGAGGAATGATATCTCTGTTCATTTGCTTTAAAAGGAAATCATGAAGAAAGACTGGATGTTTAAACTTGTTGGAGATGAGGTATTTGACATAGATGGTACTCGCTGTATAATAAGAGTTGAGCCGTATGGGACCTTTTCCTATTGTTACTCGTTTCTAGTCGATGGTAAAAGCCTCTCAACATTCACACGTCAACAATCAAAAACAACAAACACATGGGTTGTTGATACCTCAAAAAATATTTATCGAATAGTTCTGGGTAAGTCAGAGAGGAAAGTGCTCCGTTTTTACTTTCTATAATAGCGTGATGGGAGGAAAACTAATTTTTTTTTAATTACTACTTGGAAAAAAAATTCTGGTAACATTTACTACTATGATGCATGATTTTGGGCATCTATGTGCAAAGATAGTAAACTTGACGACACACAATAGCGAAGCCTGGGGGCGGTCTTGAGATTCCCCCTTTCATCTTTTCTCTCTTTTTTTTCCCTCCTCTTAGGATCGAACGGCAGGACGCACCCCCCCCCCCCTTATATCCACCAATGACTGGACATTCATGTGAATAAAACAGATGAATAGTTAACCTTATCTAGAAGCTATTCCACAGCACCCAAAATCAGAAGTCAAGTTTATCATCTTTACATGCAGGAGCCAAAATCATGTATCATGATGGCAAATCTTACCAAGTATTTTTTATTTTTTTCTGTATACACAAAACTGCTCTATCAGAGATAAAAATGTTGTGAGAAATGAAGACTCTAACAATATGATCAAATGCTATTGAAGGGCTCATTGCATGTTTCAAATTTTGAGATTTGACATACCAATAATATGGATGCACTTATTCATTGGGGTTTAGAAAAATCATTTGAATAGGTACCCTGAACCCAGGATCTTACTGAATTTTATACATGATATAAAAATTTCCCACATTGGGTTGTTTTTTTTTTTTTTTTTTTTTTATTTTTGGCAATTTCTGAAATTAACCAGCCATCACGGCTAATAACATGGTGAGTTCAAAATTTTTGGCCATTTGTAAAAAAGGTTCACCCATATATTTTTTTGTAAAATAAAAATAGCAGATTCTTGTTTTAAAAAAAAACCAATCAATACACAACTCAAACTGAGATAAAGATGAGTTGATTTTTTTCTTACTTTGAGAGCATGGTTTTAGTCAATACACTACATTAACCCTTAACCCCGGATGTGGCAAAAACTTACGCTTAGTCAGACTATAGGTCTGTGAGACTCCCATCATTATTTTTCCTGAAAGACGGATTATTTCCTTAATTTTTCACTAAGTTCTGTTTAAAAATTACAAACCTGTGTCGTAAGAACATTTTTTAAGGGATTTTGGATTGAATTTTTTGGAGGGCCTCTAAAAGTCTCTATCGGCGCGTCGCCGCAATGTTGCAGTGGTTTGATTTCACAGCTCAGTATTATTTTAGCGTGCGGTATTGATTAGAGAATTTTTAGTGCCCTACATTATTTTTCTATACTTTGCTTCATTCTTTTGCTTTTCAGAAGCTATTTAGACAATTATTCTGCAGAATGAGTCGTCTCTATCTCAGTAAGAGACCAATTGACCCAGGTTTAAAACTTACGTTAATTCGGACTAGGAGTCTCTCAGACTCCCTATTGCTGGAAACGAGAATTTTTTTCCGCCCTTCCGAGCACGCACCAGTGTTTCCCCTTGGTGTGTGTGCTCTCCGACATTATAAATTAGGATAGAAAAATACCCAAGCCCCTACCTCCCCCTGTTTTTCCGGTACATCAGCAGAAAATTTTCATGGGAGTCTCACAGACCTACATCCGGGGTTAAGGGCTAATGTTTGCCTGGTAACAATAATTCTTTTTTTCTTTTTCAGATAAAAGCACATTAGATGTTTGGGTGAATGGAAAAAATACTGAAGTTACGGTAAGCTAATTAAATTTGCAACCTATTTGTTTGCATGGAATATTATAAGAGAAAAATGTTGTCCAATTTTACATTAATTTTAAGGGGAGAGAAATTTTAATAGAACATACAGCGTAAATTTACTACAGTTCTTGTTTCTGCGATGAAAAAAAAACCTGAAAAATCAATTTTATGCTCACGGTCAAAACAAACTCAGAGAAAAATTTATGGTTACACTCACCAGAATCCCAAGTAGGAATTCTCCCAGCAGTAACCGTAATTTTGGGTTATGTAACCAGAACTTTGGTTAAGAAACCTAAAATTCCAGTACATGTTCCTGGAAATTTGAATAAAAAAAAGTCTGTTTAGTGCTCCCTTAACTGGAATATCGATTAAAGTAATGGACAAATTATTCTTACTGAAAAAACATTAAGTTTTCAAATTCTTGTAAGTGATTTTTTGCAATTATATTTTTTAAAGTTTCTTGTTTTCCAATTTACAGAGTGATTTTGTAGATGAAGGTACTGAAATGCATTTTCCTCTTGACGAAACTTCTGCATTTATCAAAGCTGTATCTAGTGGTGACAAACGAGAGGGTTTGATCTACAATTTAATAGTCAACGGTGAGGTCATCGATCCCGCAGAATGATATTTCATTCCTTAAAATTGACTCTACACTATTATAAAACAAAACTGTTTCCACGTAAAATTTATTCTATTTGTGATTTTGTTGATTTTGATCAATTGTTATTTATTTAATATAAATTAATTGTAAGCTTGTTAAAATTTTATAATTTTCCTTCTTATTCAGCTGGTTAGTCTCCATTAGTTTCCATTGTTGATTGAGAAAAATGCAAAACATATTGGTGTATTATTTGGCTCCTCTTACAGATTTCCAGCTGGTATCTGAAGTGACTAAATTTTCGAGACAATCATTTTCACTGGCATGAAATAAAAACATTTCATAAAAATTTCATCAAGTTTTTGATTTTTCCTGTTAAGTTTATTGATAAGATAAATGATCAGGCAGCAATTAGACAAAAAACAATGATTATACTCACGACAAATATAATTATTAAAATTTTGTAAAACAAAAAATATAATCAAAGAGGAATGAAAACAGACAAGAATGATATTGTACACTGTACGTAACTTAAAATGAAATTAAATAAATACCTACTATATAAAAACATTAAAACAAATTTTCAATTTACAATCAAGCAACTGTGGACTTAGAGAGATCAATACTCAAAATACAGGAGCACTAAACGATATTTGTGGGAGGTTGCTGCATTGGTGAAGTAGGCCCTGAAGCAGGTTTTGCAGACATTGATGAGACCATCTGTTGACAAAAGAAATGAAGGAAAAGGATTTGAGTCAGAGTAAATGGTTATTTTAATATTTTTAGATTATGCATTTGCTATAGTCTGTTCATTCTAACATGAGACCTGGAGATTCAGGTAGATTTGCCTTCTGTGGCAACGCAGGAGTGCTGACCCTCGTCATTCGGCTGAGGTGACAGGGCTGCTGTCCAACTCTCTGGCTATGACAACCTATTGAAGTGTTGCTATTCTCTATTTTCCGAAATTCATTTATCGCTTGCTCAGGTCTCAAGTTAGAACAAACAAACAGACTATAGATATGTAGAATGTAGTTGAATGTAGTTGTAGTAAAGTCCAGCCGCCCAAACCATGTGTTCGTTATGCTGGTATTTCACAGGGAACAACTGAACTGAGAATATGTAAAGGAAAAAAGAAGAAATGGAGGTGCCTGTTTAGGTGCCTTAAATTAAGGTAAGAGGACAAGAGGGACACCGCACCAAGCTTGACACCCTGAAGAATCTCAAGAGTACACAAGGACTGGTGTACGAGCTATTGGATTTTTTTTTATTTACTTATTCATTTATTTATTTATTTAAACATAAAAGTCTATCTATCTTTCTTGTTTTATTGTTAGCGACATGCCCTCGTCTTTTCATTTGAGTTGCTGGATGAGGAAAAATTCCTCCTCAAAGTGAATAAAATCGAAAATGGGTATTAACACAGAATAACACAGTCAAGACAAAACCTTACATTCAGAGGTGTTCAAGTATTGAAATTTAGGGTCGAGTCAAGTTTTGCCAATTTTTTCGAGTCCGGATAAATGCAATAATGCAAAACAGCAAAAAACAGTTCTCTAAAGCTGAAAATACAAGTACTGGTACTATCATGTATTATTCAAAAAGCAATGGAGGAGAACCATTCGTAGTTTCTGGAAACATTCACCACATCATCAGCCAGGATGAATTCAAGAACGCCACCAATGGGGCTCTCGTTGACTTTGCTAAATGCCATTGAAAAGTTGATTCTTGGGTAAAAGCCTGCCAAAATTACAATGACCTCATTGAAAAATTTTGGAATTCACTTACAGACTCACAGAACAATGTTAAAGTTTAATGCGTAATGGCGGAGCTACGCACTACGCAGGCACCATGGGAGATTCCTACCTAATTTGAGACTTTCTTCTGTGTGTTTCTATAGAGTGAGCAACAAATGAGATAGGTCTCCTATGACACCTGCACAGCTCCAACAGCTTTGCTCTTAAATGGTGGAGCTACGCAGGTGTCATGGGGGATTCCTGTAGAGAGAGTGACAAATTAGGTAGACCTAATTTGTCACTATCTCTACACTGAAAAAACTGGACACCGTAAATTACGGACTATATAGGTTTACCAAGGGATTACGATTGTGACGCCTGTAATCCCTCGGTAAACCTATATAGTCCGTAAACTTTAACATAATTTTGTGAGTCTGTAAGTAAATCTCATAATTTTTTAATTGGCTCATTGTAATTTTCACTGGATTTTACCCAAAAATTAACGATTCAATTGCTTGTCACCAAAGTTAGCACGAGTCCCAATTAGATTTACATTCGTAAAGCAATGGTAAATAAAAAGTATTTGCAGTAAAGTCCAGCCACCCAAACACTTTGGGTCGTTATGTTGGTATTTCACAGGAAACGACTAGACTGAATGAAAAAAAAAAGGAGCAAATAAGGAGCAGATACGGGGAGAAAATATCAGGATCCTCCTACAAAGAGATAGGGGGGGGGGGGGGGGGGGATATCTGATACTTACACTTTGAATTAGATGTTTTCTGAAAATGTTAGAAGTAAAAGATGAGACTGATGAGGAAAGTGGTTGATCACTGGGCCCTGATCTACACCTCAAGTAGCCATACAAGTTGGCAAAATTTAGACAAAGTGCGATACACACCAACAGCTGAAAGCAAAATTATTAACTAATTAGTTTTGATTATGAAACATAGCATTATTGGAAGGGTTAGTCTGAAGCTAACAACATTAATTGGAACCCTACGACCTACATACAGGAAAATTACAACAGATAAAAATTTGAAAGACAAAACATTATTCTACCCTTTGATCCACTCAAAATTAAACTAAAACTAACTTTACCCATTTGTGGATCTTGGAACAAGTAGATGAGGATTTTAGACCAATATAAGAATTTAAGTCATTAGCTGCGGCGGCTCATAAAAAATGGCAACAATATTTTTCCTCTATTTGATTCCATGCAAAACAATTGATTCGAAAGTGAGGTGGCGCTTCACCTGTAATCGATTGTTGTACATAGATTCAAATGGAGGAAAAACATTGTCGCCAAATTCCACGAGCCACCGCTGGTCATTAGAAAAATATAACCAACACTAGGAGGTGTGGCAGGTTAAAATACCCAGCAGTAAAAAGGTTAAGAGTGAAAAGGAAAAATCAGACAAGTTTAGAAAATCAGGTTCACTTCGAATTTTGGACCTAACGCATTTTGACAATTGCCCATTTGAGTTTCTGACCTTGAGCGTCTTCTTTTGTCCACCGGTTGTTCCATTATTTGCTATTATAACAACCGACTTGCAACCAACCTGTTTTTTTATCCACTGGTGGTTTCATAATAGAAACTGTGTTTGTCAACCAACTCGTTCTTTTATCCACCAAGTGACAACCAGTAATCAGAAGTTCGTGCTGAATCACCCGCAAGATTATGAATGTAAAGTAAATGTTCTGTTTGGTTCGCCGTTATTGATCGATTTGTGAATCTTAAGTCTCAACAGTAATTGTATCATGTGTTTTCAGTACAATACAACAATTTTCACTGAAAATAATTTGTTATTTAATTCGTTAATTGTTGTTTCATTTGAACAAAAACAAAACCCAACAGAACAAACTACCAACTGCAACCAACCCGTTCTTTTATCCACCAGTGGTTTATGGTTGATAACATCATATAAAAGAACCGAGACTTGCCAGTGGAAAAACAACCGGTGGATAAAAGGAGACGCTTCTTATCAGTAATCTAATCTTAATTTTTTTCTTCCCTTGCTTTGTAATGTTCGAGCTCACTATTTTTCACCTCGTTTTCATTAGAAGAACAAGTTCAGAAACATCATCAATATTGGAGCTCTGCTAGATATATATAGTTCCTCTTTTTTTACCTTTTTTTTATGTTTTTTACCAGAGCAACAACAATCTGACAATTTTGCAAATCAAGATGACGTGATTTGATTTTAAAAATGATGAGAGAAAAAGCAATTTACCAGCCATTTGAATTTGAAGCTGAGTAATCCGACAATAAAGAGAAAGACCCACATCACAGTGACTCCGATGAGAGAGCTCCAAAATATGCGAGATTCAGTTGGGTTTACACGAGCATTTCCCTGAAAAATAGAAGTTTAGAAATTAGGGGTTGAAAAAAGTTCAGAATAGATACTTGAAATTTGCCTCAGTATCTCAAACCATTTACACCTTGTAAAATTTAGTTTTTGAAAAACCATGCACAGTCGACGAATTAAATAATGTCAATCGACGCCTTAGGTTTTAGTTCAGGTAGGCCACCAGCAATGCGTGAATTCATTGTGCTAAGTGTTGCAGGTTTTCAGAACACATTATTTTGCTACACCAAAATGTCTCATATTTTTCATTCTTTCATTCTACCAATTCTAAGATAGTGTTTTCATAAAAAAAAACACCTAAAAATGTCAAATAATTCCAGGAATAAGTGGTTTATTGGACAGGTTAACAATGGTTATCATAGCAACAACCAAGTTTAACAATGCTCAATCTCATTGAGAGTCTTAACCATCCGTTCAACAAAAGGAAATCATCAGCTCACGAGTCAATATACTAGAGCAATCAACCATGATCTGAGATCATGACTCTTGAAGAGTTGAAGAAGATAAATAAGAGTGAAAGTAAATTACCTTTCTTGATTCAAACACCCAATGAGAGATTCCTTCCTCATCGACATAGTTCCACCATCGGAGACCAACCATGATCCTCCCTACAAAAACCAGAAATAAACCATTCAAGTTCTGTAGAATATGATAAATTGATAAGCAATTCAATTGAACACACCACATTGTAGCTTATTTTTTTTTTATTTTTTTTTTTTTTTCACAAATTACAGCGATCAAACATGTGTATAAACATATAGTTGAAAAATATTGAAGTTTCTTGATCCGCCTACTTTTATGGAGTTTCTTTCATTATAAATAGATTCTCCAAGGGGGCTGACCAAAATTTAAGGAAAGGAAAAGATAGACGCAACAATGGTCAAACCAAGGTTCAGAATTTTAAGAAAAAGAATTCATGGTAAAAAAGGAAGGGAAAAAACGAAGAATGCAAGTTAGAGAGTTGAGTTCAGTGGCACAGCGAGACAATTTTGGAGGGGAGGGGAGGTTCTAGTGGCACCATTTTTCCAAATTCTCTTGACAATATTTTTAAAGAAGAATTTGGATGTCAAGAGGGGGAGGAGGGGGTCCAGACCACCTGGTTTCGGTTTAAAACCTCCTTGATGCAACCTGACTTGAAATTTAACCTTCATTTGGAGGAGGAGGGAGCACACTACTGAAAATTGACAGTAAACTTTGATGGAAAGCTTATAACAAAATACCTGAAATGATCTAGGTTGCTGGCAATTTGCAATGAGAAATCTCTGGATTTTTTTTTATTATTATTTTCGCACAAAAAATCACCTCCACCATTTCCTCTTTGCCCAGCACAATTCTTAACCTTCCAAATAATTCAAATGGAAGTATCTCAAGTTGAGTTGAGTTAAAGAGGTTTGAAATAAAAAATTCTGAATCGCGCCTCAAGGATAAAAAATTTCAGTGCCTTTACCTACTCGCATAGAAATAAAAAGTTAAAAAAAGTTTAAATTGAAGTTTGACTAACCAACTTACATCACATATTCTTTCCACTCCGGTAAAAAGCATCTGCTTTTATTCAAGAAAAGCAATAAAAGTACAACAAAGTATTGCACATCCAATAAATGTTGTTTTGACCATAAAAATTTAAGAGACATTTTTAAGTTTTCCGTCAAAATGTGAAACACACAAAGTATGCTCAAGTAAATTTAGATTATATAGAAACTGATCTGCACTAACAGTGGTTGACAACCCTGCCATCTAAAGATAAGAGGGGGGGGAGACATTTGGTAATAGGAGTTATACTGCCCTACTATGAAGAAAAATTTGGGGGGGGGGACTTTTGAAAACAGGTGTTTATGGTCGTACTGTGAAGAAAAAATTTTAATTAAATTGTCCATTGCGTTCAAGTCTTCCATTGGAACTTAAATAGAGAATTTATGTCTCTCATAAAGTAGAAATCAAGGTAGATGGAGAACAGGTATGGCCACCTCGGCCCCGGTGGGTGGAGCCTCAAGAAGCAAGGCCAGTGACGTCATTACCGTGCTTTGGCGCTTTGGGCGGCTTGGCTGGACTGCTGGCCCTGGCCCTATGCTTTACGTTGTCTTTTGAACGACGCGCTAAGATTCTAGGGCCAGCTACGTCATCGCATTTTCGCGCGGTTCAGAAAAAGAGGCGGGGCGAGTGAGGTGGCCATACCTGTTCTCCATCTACCTTGGTAGAAATGTGTGGAATACACCCGAAATTATTAAAAGATTACACTTAAGAAAATAAAGAAAGAAAATAAGCAGAAAGAGGAGTATCAAGAAAAACTTTAGTAAATTTTCAGTTAGGAGGAACAAAATTAAATTTTTTCAAACAAATTAAAATTAAAAAAAAAAAACTGAAAGATGGAGAAGCAGAAAGGAAGTAAAGTGAACTGAACTTGAAAGCAACAAGTATGAAGTAAAAATGATGAGAAATCAGGATAGATAAGATACATTAAATTACCCAATTAAAGTACAAACAATAAAAATGTTACCAAAGCATTTGGATGAGAGTACATAAATAGATTTGAAGGGTCTCCAAAAGTCTTTATCTGTCACAAATTATAAAATTAATAAATTAAGATTAAGACAATTTGTGTTATCAGATGTCTCTCAAATGAAACATAAAATTATCTAGGAAGGCAAAGATGGACAGAAAAATAATATGTAAACCATTGTAATGAAATGATTACTTTCTGTTGGAGTTATAGGTTCAAAAATCGTTCTTTTAGGTTTAACTTTTATCTCCCCTCTTTAACTCTCGTGAATGTTTATTTTTATCAAGTTGGCTCCTTTGCTGTTTCAGTAAGCACCATGAAATAGCTAGAATTAATTTTCTAGAACTAATTAAATTCATAAAATTTCAACAATGGATATTTGATAAACATTATTTGTCGCCCCAATCTGCTACAAATTAGAGTCCCTATAAACTATGAGAGTTGCGCCATTGCTGAATCCATTTCTGATTGGCTCTCAGATTTAGGCTGTCAAGAAAGCTTCAAGAGGCAAATGCAAATGGCTAAGGGTTTGTTTACTTATCGTGAACTCCCTTTCATCACACATTTGAAGTAACAGTGACCGCAGTAATTTGTGTTAATTTTTCCTCTGCTTGAATATTGCTCTGGAGAACATTAGAGTCCTTGCATTAGAACATTATCTCTTTCAATAACGACCGTTATTGTCGAGAATCGGAACCTAACCTATAAGAGATAGCAAAATAGCGGCAACAACGCAGACAATTTGCCTCTTAGGGGCTCCATTGATCCGGTTCTTCTCCTTCATTTTGAGAGACTTGGCGCAACTTTCATAGTATATAGGGACTCTACTACAAATGTCAGCAAATTCAGCAAAAAAAAAAAAACTGGAGCAAATTCTCAACAAAGCTTGCATCTTTTGAAAACTTGTCAAGTCACAGATAGTTTAATTTCTTCACTGTCTAACCCATCTAATTATCTACAACTTTTTGAATACTATCACCCAAGAGACATAAACTGAGAGAATCGCACAATAGTTTCAATATTGTCTCTTTTTGAAGTTTGCATGAGCATCTTAAAATTTTATAGAAAATCTTACCATATCTGTGCTATTAGGTACTCAGATGACAGGAGGACCGTAAGTAAAAGGTAACCAATAAAATCATTCATCCATACCTTCATTGTGCAGTTTTTACTTGCATCTTCTGCACCTTAAGATAAAACAGCAATATCAGACACCACTTCAAAACCATACCAGTAACAGACACCCCAAGTTGCCAATAAGTTACCTATAGTGAAACAACAGTGTTGATGGACTTGCAGATGTTACTGATTGTGAGTTGTTTTATGCTGATGTTGTGAACATTTAAATACAATCTCAAAATTCTTGAAAACAATGCTCTTGCTATGAAAGAAACAATAAACTTTGGGTGTCTATAATTACCTGTGCAGTGCTAAAGTAGTGTCGGACATTGGTGCTTTTACTTTAACAGCAGAGACATCTGTCGCTGCGGTAAACTAATTTTTATTCATAACCTAGCCTTGATATTGTCAGACACATTTACTTGAGACACAAAAGAGATGTAGTTGATGATGCGCATACCAGTGATATTTTTGACTGTCCAAAAGTCCATGGACAGAAGTAGAATGATCAGAACAAAACTTGCGATAAAACCATTTGTAAAAACACTACTGAACATGTAGACAATGACTGCAGAACATCGAAAGACTAGATGAAAAAATGTGACATAAGGATGCCTGCAAAAAACAAAAAAAGTAAAAGTTGAAATTAAGGTCTTCTTAGAAGCGTGAAAAATATGCCCAGTGCAGTCTTGCAATCCATGGATGACCACAGACATCTGAAAAATTGGGACTTAAAATAGCTGGGACTGTTGACTATAACCTGAAAAATGAAAACGATGACATTCATCCTCTGTAAATTTCTGAACATCTGTACCTCAAGTCAAAACAAAAAAGAGAACAAAAATACAGGATATTTTAGAGAAGCCCAAACAGCCCTCATATACAGTTAAAGAATAATACAAATGAGAATAAGAGAAGAAAATTCATCTACAACTATCAGAAAGAATCCTACTCTCCAAATTTGAGTGCATATAAACAAAGAGCACAAGTTTCGATAAGTCACAAATGTACAGACGGATTTTTTTCAATTCTACAGTTTCTGATACAACGTGGCATTAAATGGCAAGAAATGAAGAAAGCCCAACATCCAAATTGGACAAGCTTGTTTATCTAATTATCTGTTTATCGTGTATTTATTTAAAAGAATTTTTTTTTTTTTTACCTATATTTTTTGATGTGAAACTTGCCACACAAGTCTGACTTTTGGCAAGTGGAGCAGTTTTATTATTGCTTGTATAATTTTTCTTCTCTGCAAATATACATAAATCTAAAAATCTTTTCAGAGGGGAGGGAGAAAGTAACAATGTCTTTGATGGTCTACAGGGACTCCAATAAATTTTGACACAGAGACACCAATACGAAAATTTAAATTAAACTTTCAACTTAAATCATGCACAGACAAGAAATTAGATAAAAACACTTACGTGAGTGTACTTTGTTTGAAGGTATCTTCTTCACCGAAAGGTACAGTGTCATCATCGATCATGGTCGTCTGAAATAGTAAGTAAAAGTAATTAGGTAACGTTAATGGCGAGTAAAAGTAAGTAAAGGTGATTAAGTACATTTCATCAGTTGGATAAATCTTCTTTGATGAAAGTTAGCAGGAAAGAGTTTGCTAAGTTCAAGCAGAGTGAGGTGGCTCTTGATTTTAGTGCACATCAGAATCCAATAACAGAAAAAGGTAAAGCACCGATCAAACAATCATTGTCAACTCCTTTCTCTCATGAATCAACCTCTGCTACTTAAAAAATGTGTGAGAATAGTGAAAGAAATACTATACATGGTGTCAGTAAATTATTTTGAAATGTGTAAATAGATGGTGGAAATAGCTCTGCACAGACAGAACATCACAGCCATAGGTAGCGTAGCTTGCATAGAGCTAAAGAGACACGGCTCCTCCTCAACCCACAATCATAGAATAAGTATGAGTTCCACATAGAGAGGAAACTGATCAGACGAACTGTTTTTACTAGATCAATAACAACATGACTCTGAGCTGATAACGATCCATCAGCTTGTCCCGAGGTAGACGACGTAAATGAAGCCGGCCTGACACAGCCTGAGGAGATGTTCATCGTGCATTCGCCATAAGATTCTATTTAAAATTGGCGCTTCCTGACTTAGTAACAAGACAGCGGAAAGTCATCAACTGAGAGCAAGATTACTTGAATCTTTTAACATTGATCAAATAGACGCTTCCTTTCTATTTGGAACACATACTTATTCTAGGCCATGAAATCGTATAAGAAGTTGATAAGTTGACCAGATATAAATGCTCAAGTACCTACTGTCTTTATCACCCTGTAAAATATCTCTCACAGAAACAATAGTCGCTAATATGGAGGCTGATTGGCAACAAACTCGAGTGCTTGAGTTGGCACATGAAGAAGGTAAGTACCTGTATACATTCTATCACCTCCAAGTCACGCATTCTAAAAGTATGCCTAAATACTGCCGGAAGCATGCAAAATGTTAACTTAACTCCTCTGCCTAAGAAACTTTTCATAAGATATATGAAGAAAGGTCCTTACGAGTAACAATAGGAGTTTCATTATTCGATGTTTCAAATTCCGAGATTGCAAAACAACCAGACTTCTACGGTCGGAAAGACATCAGAAGAACAAATAGCTTAAACACCCAATGATCCTCAGTATTACGTATAAACGTCAAAATCTTGGGTGTCATTCCTTTCAAATACATAATACATCCAAATAGGTTGCCGAAATGATAAAAAAAGGGCAATATCCAGATCAGTGTCATCATTGGGAACAATCACACTTGTCCATGGGTTATCCAATATTACACCCTATTGGCAAAAATGAAATTTCCATCAACTCTAAATTAAAGATAACGAATTAGTCCTAATAAAAGAATAGAAAAGAAACTTACCATGACGATATGTGGTAAATATGAAGTTGATTCGATAAGAACATCACAGTCGGAAATTTCAGATTGATTTCAGGTTATGTGTCAATTTTTGTAAACATCAACATCCACGAACGCACTCTACCGGCATTTTTCTAAACTCAGATCGATGCCCGGGATCAGTGGACGACTGCCGCGCAATTTAAATCTCCGCGCTTTTTACCGATGGAGCGGTCGCACCAAAACTCATTTCTTGCGTTCGGTTACGTGGAAACATGGATGCAAATGTTGATTATTTCTCTTGTGCGTTTTAAAAAATTCATACAATTTTTTCGGACAAGTCCATGCCAAATTAGTTAGGTTTGTATCTATGTCGATATTATCAGAAATCATTTGCAAAGATTTTGCTGTTCCAAAACCTTAGAAAATTCCGAGTTCATTTTTTTAAAAAATGCATGTAGATCAGTGACAATAAAAATTTCTCTTGAGGGATACGCAGTGTATGTATGTGGAAGTAGGCAGTTTTCCGATATCGATTATTGATACATCAAAGGCAAGCCCAAGATCAATTTTAGCCCTCTCCAAAATTCCTAACTTTGATTTAAATGAGTTGGGACTTATAAAACTGGAGCCTAAACGAATAATACTTTATAGAAACGCAAATACTTTTCAGAGAAAAATACTGCTATCCAAAAAAATTAACCGAAACATCCAGAAAAAATGGTCAGGCGAGATACTTGTCGCGGCTGCGCCGGATATTCGGTTATATTCCGTATACAGTGCCATATAACTTTTTAGGCGCTGGACCCGACATTATTTCGATAAATCCACCACTTGCCAAACTCCATCTCCAACTTGCCAAATATCGAGGAAATTATCATAGCGGGGGGGGGGGTCGGATCGGCTCTTATCTGTATGTCTGTCTTTGGGATTTGAGTATTTAATCATATTTAATTATTAATTATATTTAATTATATTAATTATTTATACAGGGTGTTTTTTTTATCTCCCCCCCCTGGTTTTTTTTCTTGCTAATTGAGATAAAATGTTGCGGTTTGGACCAGGGACGCGGAGCCACCTCCAAACTCCGGCTCCGAACTGGAGCCAGCTCCGGTACGAATACTTGCTCCGGGGCTCCGGCTCCGGAGCGGAGCCGACATGCTTGGCTCCAAAGTGGAGCCGGCTCCGGCTCCATTGTACTGCTCCGGGCTCCGAGCTCCGGAGCGGAGCCGATGCGCTTTGCTCCAAAATGGAGCCGGCTCCGGCTCCATTTACTGCTCCGGGCTCCGAGCTCCGGAGCGGAGCCGATGGACTCGGCTCCAAAAAGGAGCCAGCTCCGGCTCCATTTTACTGCTCCGGGCTCCGAGCTCCGGAGCGGAGCCGATGCGCTTAGCTCCAAAAAGGAGCCGGCTCCGGCTCCATTTACTGCTCCAGGCTCCGGGCTCCGGAGCGGAGCCGATGTACCTTGCTCCAAAGTGGAGCCTGCTCCGGCCAAATGGATGGCTCCGGGCTCCGCTCCGGAGCCGGAGCCCGGAGTCACCAGCTCCGGAGCCAGAAAAGTGCTCCGATCCATTTTTTTTTTTTTTTTTTTTTTTTTTTTTTTTTTTTTTTTTTTTGTGAAGCAGCTTGAATCGAATTAATCCACATAAGTTAAGGAACTGGAACGAGGTGAATTGGCCACAAGAATGGTCGTATAAAAGAATTAGTTAGAGGTGATACTCTCAACATGGCGAATGTTTCGCACTCATCCAACCCGATATATTGCATTGTATTCTTCTATAGGTATTTCTGTTGATTGAAAATTTTTTTTTTTTTTTTTTTTTTTTTTTTTTTTTAAATTTCCGCCGAAGAGTCAGTAATACCCCCCCCCCCCCCCCCCCACCCGATCTGACACAAAAAGTATGTGTCCAAACGAAACATGAGATGAGAATGGCTCGAATTTTGTTTCCAATTTTTCATGCACCTAAGTCTCACAACTTTTCGTGAAACTTGCGTCGGGATCGCATTCTTTACGCACGGAATTAAAGGACAAGTGACGAGGTAAACATTTTGGTCATTCACAGTTCACACCAAGTCACTTGAGTCGGCCCACACATCACCGTTGCGGCGTTGCGTATTTCAAGTTTAGGTTTAAATCTTTTTCGCTCTGACCTACATCCTTCAGTCTAAAACGCTTTTGTCATTTTCTTTCTTTCTTCATTTTTTCCGTGTTTGCGTGTCTATAACTAAATCAAACCCCTTGATTTTAGCTTCGTCTCCGATGGAAGTGATCTCTGTTCATTGTCTGATTTATTTACTTCTTCATATTTGTGCAAAACAGTTGTCAATGTAAATAACCCGACGATGGTCAGCCCGTCAGCGGCCTCACCGCAGTGGTGGTGAGGGGAGGGGAAATTTTATTACACCCAATGTATACGCGTACCGTACCGCACGCCTGCCTCACGGTCTCTGTTCTCCCTATTGTTTTTCCTGCGACTTCCGATTGTCTCCGAATTCGAACTGGAAGTTTCTTTCGGCCCGGGTATCGGGCGGGCGCGCGGGCTCGTACTTTTCAATCTTTTCATCTCTTACTTTTGATCAAGGCAAGGTCCGGGTCCCTCGCTTGGTCAGATTTCGGCTCTCGGCTGGCTTCCCTTTTTGCGGAGTAGTTCTTTTTCCTCCATGATATGTTGACGAGGATTTCGTCGGATTCGATTCGAACTCACAACCTGTGGTTCGCACTCAGCAAAACGAATGGTCAAAATACTTTTCGTTTTTTTTTTTGTTTGTTTGTTTGCTTTTTTTTTTTTGTCCTTTTATTATTCGTTTGCGACATTTAATCCTTGATAATTTGTCCTATCAATTTTCGTCCTGCAGAACAAATGGTCCACTCATTATTTTCGTCCTCTACTGTATTTTCCATGAATTTTTAGTCCAATTATTTTTAGGTCCAGACTCCAGAGTATGTCTTTTGTCCTGTAATTTTAGTCCATCCTTTTTTGTCCTCAAATAAAAGTTTGGTTCGTCCCTTGCACATTTTTGTTTGTTTTCGTTGGTTTAGAGGTCAACTTTTTGAGTACATAATAAATTTCAATACCAGAGAACGGATTCAATTGGAATTTACCATTTTATAGAAAGTCTTTTCTCAGCATCTCTTTTGGAAAGAAACAATTTCAATATTTTACAAGATTAAGTACTAGATTACCAGGAAAATACAAAGAGACTTGATAAAATCTGAATTTCTCGAATTCGAAGTACATAAAATAAAATTGTAATTTGTTTTCGGCAAAATTCTACTTCATTTTATTTTACCTATAAGCCAACAAAAATGAGCATTGGACGAAACCAATTTTTTTTGTACGGATGAAAAAACTTGGATCAAAATTGCAGGACAAAAGACATATCCTGGACAAAAAAAAAAAAAAACTGTACAAAAACTCATGGACGTTGCCGTCGAGGACGAAAATAATGAAAAGACAAATAATTGTTCTACAGACCGAAATTTGATTCGACGAATTATCAAAGACCAAATTTCATAGGACGAAAAAAAAAGACAAAAAATCGATCGGACGATGAAAATAGGACAAAAATTCTTATAACCAAACAAATCGAAACCAATAAACACTCTATCCATTCAGCCACCCACCAGGAAATCTACTTCTTAGCACCGAAATGAAAGCATTTCAAGCACAATTTTGTTCTATAATATTTTTTCCTATGTAAATGTAATATACAAATGTATGAAGAAAGCCTGCTGAGCATTCGGCATAATTAGATTCAACGGGAATAATAACCTATACGTCAGTGTTGAGCAGATTTCATTTTCGAATAGAGCAAAAAAACCTCACATAACAACCTTCTTTTAAATAATCTCAAGTTCTTCTCACATTATTCCTGCGTGTTTATCTCAAATGTGATCGTACTCAAACAGTAAATCTGAAGAAACGTACACAGCAACGCTCGTAAATTCAGTGGAAAACCCCGTAGAACTTATGGGGGGGGCGGGGGGCTAATAATTGTAATCTTCTGCATGCTTGAATGGATGATTTGAGCTATCTAATTTTAAATTTTCACTATCCTTCTCTCCTCCCCCTCCTCTTCATCTTCCGGTTCCTTGCACTTGTTGATTTTGATTGGAATAATATTTAAGAAATATGTCATATTTGATGGAAAATGAGCGAATGTATAGGTACATAACAGTTGTTGACTAAGGTGAGGGGAAAAAACAAAACAAAAAACTAACAAACCGATTCAAATACAGATTAAAGCATGGGTGCCGCGCTGGGCGCACTTAAGATTTGATTCGTAGAGGGGCGGGGGAGTGGGCACGATGACATTGCGTATGTCCCCATTTGTATATTGTATAAATGGGGGCATTTATACAAAATAGCATAAATTTGTAGCAAATGTGGGCCCTCCCTTAAATGTTTTTCAACGTTAAACTCTCTTTAGACGCCTAATGAAGCTATACTTATTTTCTTGAACTTTACCAAAAATTATCTCTCGAGGGAAAAAAATATTTATTTTTCACGCTGTATTACTGGATACTGATAAAAATACATACATATAAGGACGGAGTGCTCATGAGACCCGTCTTTCATTTCATATTTTTTTTCATATATTTTGCTACTACTAATTGATGGAACATTGGAAGAGCTGAAAAATTGATTGTAAGATTCATGGGACGGGTCATATATCTCCTTATTTAATGATTTCCACTAGACGCAGAGATGAAGGTGATGTTAACACACCTTTTATGTAATTTTCCTCACACTACTTCGGATCATTCTTCAAGGAAAGAGACGCACACGGTGGCACTAGCCTCTTTTTCAGTATACATATACCCGGTGTAAATGAACCATATTCAAAAGCAACAGAAAAAATTCAATATTAGAGTCTCTGCACCCTGCAATGGTGGCTCGTGCTATTTGGAAACCGCATGTTTTTTTGCCAATTTAACATGTGCGAAACTAATTTTCTCTCGATTAGTTGCTTGCCGATTTATTTTCGACTGACGGATGGACCACCTAATTTCCGCCATCTTTATTCAAACAAATCAACTCTTAGTTTCAACTGATAGTGAAACTAATATTTCCTCACAGTGTAACATTTTCTGATCTAGCGTGATCATGATTGGAACCCTTGGGGGATGCATCGCTGTTGTTGAATGAGTTGATATCGTGCGTTGTTGTTGACTCAGTTTCCTATCGGCGCTCGATGCTTCACCTCACCCCCTCCCCACCTCAACGTGCCCCGTCTTCATTTTTCAGCACTCCTTTGTCTCCTTTCTTCTTTCTCTTGTTTTACTCATCGCTTTCGCACCTTTACCGGCCGGCCAATTTCCTACTCAGGTATTCACCCATTAGACTGCCCATTATTTTCTGCACCAGTTTATCGTACGGTTGCACTCACACTCACACAATCCTCGCCCCTTGGATCACGAATGTCGTTTTGATTCTCTTCAGTCTTTCTACTATGAATTACCCTTGTTTCTCGGTTCTTCCCTCGACGAGGTCCCAACTTTTTGTTTTACTGACCATCGCATCGCCCGCTTAAAAAAGGCAAGTCTACGACAAGGCGCATTAAACGCACGCTTGCAAATATCTCGAGATGAACTCAGATAATTTTTTTTTTTTATACAGGGTGTCAATTAAAAAAGGAACCAGGCTTAATACCTCGAAACCGGCTCCGAATTTCGAAAAACGCTGAAACACGTGTTCGATTATTTCGAGGTGGACATCTTTTGAGGGGGTCCCCAATTTCGGGCAAATAAAATGCTCTACAGAGCAAGCACTTTTCAGAAAAATTCAATTTTAACAGAAATTTAGTCAAAATTTGGTTTTCAAGCCCCCAAGCATTTTTAACGTTTTTGGCCCCCACGAGGGGCTATCAGAAAAATTTCGAGAGACAACCCCTATCGATTGATACATCAATCAAAAAGGCGCAACAAACTGAGCATTTTGGCGCAAACCGGAGGTCCATATAGTTTTTCATATTCGAGATATCGAATGTCAAATGTCAATTTACATAATGCGATATCTCGAATATTAAAAACGACATGGACCTCTGGTTTGCGCCAAAATGCTCAGTTTGTTACGCCTTTTCGATTGATGTATCACTCAATAGGGGTCGTCTCTCCAAATTTTTCTGATAGCCCCCCATGGGGGCCAAAAACGTTAAAAATGTTTGGGGGCTTTAAAACCAAATTTTACCTAAATTTCTGTTAAGATTGAATTTTTTCTGAAAAGTGCTTGCTCTGTAGAGCATTTAGACCCAATTTGTTTGAAATTTGGACTATTTAAAGGAAAATTACGAATTTCCGAAGATGGGTCCATATCGAACTTTGACCTTCGATATATCGAACACGAAAAACGATATCGACGTTCGGTTCGCGCCAAAAGTCTTAGAATTTTACCCTCTTCGATTATCAAATAAGAAATGGGGGTCCCCATTTGAAATATGGGACTTGACCCCCCGAAATTGGGGACCCCCTCAAAAGATGTCCCCCTCGAAATAATCGAGATGGACATTTCGAGATATTAAGCCTGGCTCCTTTTTTAATTGACACCCTGTATTTTCTAAACTCGTTCGTCTGTAATTTGGAATTAGTAAGAAGTAAAACTATTATACTCTGTTGAAGATAAGAAGAAACTTGGCGAGTCAGGTAGAAACTCACTATTTTGCAACGCAGCACCCATTGTCGCACCGATTCGTTGAGTTCTAGAGCCGTTGCATAGTGCGAAATTTTAGCAATCTAGCGGAACTTTAATCAATTTTTGAATTTCTCAATAATAGCTATACAGACACATTTTTCTTTAGAGGAGGGTCCATACTTTAGGTATTTTTCGAAAAACAAAATGAATATAGTGGCTGTCGCTGTAAGGCTGAGTAACATGTCATGTATGATCTGATGTTTCAACTTGCAGAAAAATAGACGCTGGGCAGTGGGCACTCCTAAATCGACCGCATTTTTTCCATGCAAAACCAAGTTTAGTTGATCACAGGTGATCACCCAAAATTTAATGGTGGATTCCTGTGCAATATTCAGCATTCTCCAGGGTCTTCTTGTCCAAAACATCATTTTTGCAATGGTGACAAGTCTATACTGAAATTTTGTCATTTATTGATTATTTAAAGCGTGAAAAGCGTGAAAATTGCTCTCTACAAGTTTCATATGGACGTTTAACTAAATAAACCGTAATATACCGGTTTCGGACCATGATTCACTGAAAGCCAGTGCTTTGAAGTACAGGGAAATGTTGTATTTTTTTTTTTTTTTTTTTTTTTTTTTTTTTTTTTGCGCAAATCTGCGCAAATATATTTTCAGGACAGCATACGAAAATAAAACATATAAATCTAAAAACTCATCGCACAACAGTTGAATTGTACAGTTTTCGGATGGATCTTTAAATAAATATACCGTAATACACCGGTTTTGGAAAGTGATTTTCTGAAAGCCGGTACTTTGAAGTGCAGGAACATGTCCCATTTTTTTTTTTTGCGAAAATTAAAGAAAATTTTTGTCAGGGCTGTGTATAAGAAAGCAGCATATACGAAAATAAAACGGCTAAATCTAAAAACACGAAAATTGAACGGTACAATAAGTTTCAGGAGGACGTTTGACAAAATATACCATGATAAACTGATTTTGGACCGCGGTTTTCTTTATGGCAGTACATTTATAGAGGAGGAAAATTGATTTTATAGAGGAAAGTTTGTCTTGCGCAACTTTGGGCAAATATATTTTACAGGGCGGGATACAAGACGTCCATCTGAAACTTTTATAGTTCAATTTTCGTGTTTTTAGTTTTAGCCGTTTTGTTTTCGTATGCTGCTTTCTTACACGGCCCTGAAAATATATTTGCGCAAATTGGCGAAAGGGGAATATCACATTTTCCTACACTTTACAGTACTCTGGCTTTAACAGAATCAAGACCCTAAACCGGTATTTTACGGTATATTTAACAAACGTCAATTTGCCACTTTGAGAGTTCAATTTTTGCGCGTTTTCAGCGGATTTAATTAGAGTCCCTAGATACTATGAGAGTTGCGCCATTGCTGAATCCATTTCTCATTGGCTCTCAGATTTAGGTTGTCAAGTAAGCTCCAAGAGGCAAATGCAAATCATGGCGGAGGGTTTGTTTACTTTTCGCGAACTAGCTTTCATTACACATTTGAAGTAACAGTGACCGCGGTAATTTTTGTGCATTATTCCTCTGCTTGAATGTTATTATGGAGAACACTATCTCTTTCAATAACGACCGTTATTGTCGAGAATCTGAACCTAACCTATAAGAGATAGCGAAATAGTGGCAACAGCGCAGAGGCAAATGGCCATCCGCCATTTGCAATTTGCCTCTTGGGGGCTCCCGTGATCCGCTTCTTCTTCTTCATTTTGAGAGTCTTGTCGTAACTCTCATAGTATATAGGGACTCTAGTTTTAATCTCTGAAGGTTCCTTTCTTACCCCACACTGAAAAAATATTTGCTTAAATTTGCGCAAAAAAAATATGACATTTTCCTGTTCTTCAAGGTACTGGCTTTCAGAAAATCACAGTCCGAAACTGGTATATCACGGTATATTTATTTAAACATCCGTCTGAAAATTGTACAATTCAATTGTCGTGCGATGAGTTTTTTTTTAGATTTACATGTTTTTTTTCGTATGCTGCTATCCGTGCTATCTTATACTGTCCTGAAAATATATTTGCGCAGATTTGCGCAAAAAAAAAAAAAAAAAATACAACATTTCCCTGTACTTCAAAGCACTTGCTTTCAGTGAATCATGGTCCGAAACCGATATATTACGGTTTATTTAGTTAAACGTCCAAATGTAACTTGTAGAGTGCAATTTTCACGCTTTTAACGCTTTGAATAATCAATAAATGACAAAAATTCAGCAGACTTGTCAACATTGCAAAAATGATGTTTTGGACATGAAGACCCCGGAGAATGCTGAATATTGCTCAGGAATCCACCAGTAAATTTTGGGTGATCACAAGTGATCAACTAAACTTGGTTTTGCATGGAAAAGATGCGGTCGATTTAGGAGCGCCCACTGCCCAGCGTCTATTTTTCTACAAGTTGAAACATCAGATCATATATGACACGTTACTCAGCCTCACAGCCACTATATTCAATTTTTTTTTTTCGAAAACTGAGGTTAAATACCTAAAGTATGGACCCTCCCCTAAAGAAAAGTGTGTCTGTATAGCTATTATTGAGAAATTCAAAAATTGATTAAAATTCCGCTGGATTTATAAAATTTCGCACTGTGCGTTGCGCTCACTAGGGCTTTGTCCGACAGGACCATCATTTTGGAAGACACAATACCGACAATCTGCTGACTATGAATGTTACCTGTGCAAAAGTCGTTTTTTTGGAGGGTTATTTAACGGTAATCAGGGCTGACTTTTTACAAGTCGCCTATCATATTAGTTCCAGTATTATAGTTGTAATCGAAATGACCTAAAGTCTACTATTTATCTATACAGACTATAAGTTCCTCCATTCAATTAAATGGTTTGAAGATTAACAATATGTAATAATACCTGGTAATTACCTAGTAATTGCGTATAACCGATTACACTCCTCTTTGCCCAACTCTGATGTACAGCCGTTCGTAAAACAACTGCAGAATTATTTGACGATGATTGGTGTATCAACTGTTCACCATTTTCAGCCAATGAAACCAGGGGCGCCATTTCAGATTTTCCTTGGGGGGGGGGGGGGCAAGGCCCTCCAAAAATTTGGAGTGCTCATGTGACCTGACTCATTTTATATTTTTCTTCATATACTTTACTTTGCTACTACTGAATGAGAACATCTTAAAAATTGATGGTGACAATAATGCACGCGGAGTGCAGAATGTTGCTTTGATTCAAGGAGATGGCCTTTTTTTTTTTTTTTTTTGGGCCCTGCATCTTGAAAAATCTCTCTATCTCTCAGACGTGAATGGGGGGGGCCCCTATAAATTTGGATGACCTCTTTTTTTTTTTTTTTTTTTTTTTTTTTTTTTTTTTTTTTGCCGTGCATCTTTAAAAAATCTCTCTGATTTGATTTTTTGGCCACATTGAAAATCCTTGGGGGGCAATTGCCCCCCCCCCCCCCCCCCCCCCGCCCTCCTTCAAAAGGCGCCACTGAATGAAACCAATAAAACCTGTTTTTTAGGTACTATATATGGTCAAGTTTATATTTAATATTTTGGAAGTGTCAAGTTGGCAATCCTAAAGTTTGGTCAAACCCGTTTGAACGTGTACGGAGGCCTTTATCCTAACACGCTGATTTTTCTGGCCCCCACACGTACTATCAAACACAAAAGTTTTGGCAGTCAAGAAATTGAGATAAGCGGCAAATGCTCGTGTGTAATCTAAGCAACGAGCTGTAGCGATAGAAAGGATTTGTGGGGCATGATATTGAAACTTCACTGAGGCAGCCATGATCGAAATCTCTCATGGACCTTTTTCAAACAGGCTCCGCGGATATTTGTTGTACTTTTTTATTAACCTTTAAATTATTTTTAGAAAAAATTATTGTAACAAATACATTTGAAATTGGTTATAACGAAAAAGCAAGTGCTTTAGAGTGGCTTTCTGGACATAGAAATCGATATAATTGATGCATCTGCAAGGATTTGCATCGAAGTGGCCCCCCTTTATCGTTATATCTCCTTGAATCAAAGCAACATTCTGCACTCCGCGTGCATTAAAGTCACCATCAATTTTTAAGATGTTCTCATTCAGTAGTAGCAAAGTAAAGTATATGAAGAAAAATATAAAATGAGTCAGGTCACATGAGCACTTCGCGTTTTTTTTTTTTTTTTTTTTTTTTTTTTTCTTTTTTAGTAATATCGTAATTCTCTCCCTCCCCCGAGATTTAAATCTTGGTAAAGTTTATAAAAATAAGTATAGCTTCATTTGGCGTCTAAAGAGAGCTAAACGTTGAAAACATTTGGGGGAGAACCCCGGACTCCCCATAAGAAATGTCATCGAACAACCCCCCCCCCCGCCCCTTCCCGAATCAAATCCTTTGTGCGCCCAGCGCCCATGCTTTGATATGTATTTGAATTGGTTGTTTATTGTTAGTTTTTGTTTATTTTTTTCCCCCCGCTGGAAGTCAACCATGTTTATTTACTTACATTTGCTCATTTCCCATTAAATATGACATATTTCTTAAATATTTGCATCAAAATCAACAAGTGCAAAACACCGAAAGATGGAGGGGGGGTGAGAATGAGAGTGAAACATTAAAATTAGATAGCTCAAATTATCGCGATTCAATCACGCAGATCATTATTTTTAGTCCCCCCCCCCCCCAATAGTTGTCTACAGGGAATTTACGAGCGTGCTCTGTATATTTCTTCAGATTTACTGTTTAAGTACAATCAAATTTTTAATTAACACGCAGGAATAATGTGAAAAGAACAATATATTAATTAAGAGAAGGTTGTTAATTCTGTGAGGTTTTTCCATCTATTCGAAAATTAAATTTGCCCAACACTGACGGACTACCTGCTATTTTTCCCGTTGAATCTAACTATGCAGAATGCTCAGGCCATCATCGTTTGAATGTATGACAGATAGATATAGGGGGAAAAATATGAAACAAACTGACATGACGCTTGCAATGCTTTAATTTCGGAGAAAGGAAGTGCATGCCTTAGTGGCCGAATGCTTAAAGTGTTTGGCTCGGAGTTCTGGTTCGTTTTGCTGAGCACGACCCACAGCCCAAAGATTGTGAGTTCGAATACGACGAAATCCTCGTCAACATATCATGAAGCAAATAGTACTCCTCCGCTAAAAGGTGAGCCAGCCGAAGTCTAACCGAGTGAGGGATTGTGCCTTTATCAAAAGATGAAAAGTATTATGCGAGCCCGGGCGCACGGTACCTACATTCTTCATAGTCTGAAAGAAACTTCCAGTTCGAATTCGGAGACAATCGGAAGTCGCAGGAAAAACAATAGGGAGAACAGAGACCGTGAGGCAGGCGTGCGGTACGGTACGCGTATACATTGGGTGTAATAAAATTTCCCCTCCCCTCACCACCACTGCGGTGAGGCCGCTGACGGGCTGCCCATCGTCGGGTTATTTACATTGACAACTGTTTTGCACAAATATGAAGAAGTAAATAAATCAGACAATGAACAGAGATCACTTCCATCGGAGACGAAGCTAAAATCAAGGGGTTTGATTTAGTTATAGACACGCAAACACGGAAAAAATGAAGAAAGAAAGAAAATGACAAAAGCGTTTTAGACTGAAGGATGTAGGTCAGAGCGAAAAAGATTTAAACCTAAACTTGAAATACGCAACGCCGCAACGGTGATGTGTGGGCCGACTCAAGTGACTTGGTGTGAACTGTGAATGACCAAAATGTTTACCTCGTCACTTGTCCTTTAATTCCGTGCGTAAAGAATGCGATCCCGACGCAAGTTTCACGAAAAGTTGTGAGACTTAGGTGCATGAAAAATTGGAAACAAAATTCGAGCCATTCTCATCTCATGTTTCGTTTGGACACATACTTTTTGTGTCAGATCGGGTGGGGGGGGGGGGGGGTATTACTGACTCTTCGGCGGAAATTTAAAAAAAAAAAAAAAAAAAAAAAAAAAAATTCTCAATCAACAGAAATACCTATAGAAGAATACAATGCAATATATCGGGTTGGATGAGTGCGAAACATTCGCCATGTTGAGAGTATCACCTCTAACTAATTCTTTTATACGACCATTCTTGTGGCCAATTCACCTCGTTCCAGTTCCTTAACTTATGTGGATTAATTCGATTCAAGCTGCTTCACAAAAAAAAAAAAAAAAAAAAAAAAAAAAAAAAAAAAAAATGGATCGGAGCACTTTTCTGGCTCCGGAGCTGGTGACTCCGGGCTCCGGCTCCGGAGCGGAGCCCGGAGCCATCCATTTGGCCGGAGCAGGCTCCACTTTGGAGCAAGGTACATCGGCTCCGCTCCGGAGCCCGGAGCCTGGAGCAGTAAATGGAGCCGGAGCCGGCTCCTTTTTGGAGCTAAGCGCATCGGCTCCGCTCCGGAGCTCGGAGCCCGGAGCAGTAAAATGGAGCCGGAGCTGGCTCCTTTTTGGAGCCGAGTCCATCGGCTCCGCTCCGGAGCTCGGAGCCCGGAGCAGTAAATGGAGCCGGAGCCGGCTCCATTTTGGAGCAAAGCGCATCGGCTCCGCTCCGGAGCTCGGAGCCCGGAGCAGTACAATGGAGCCGGAGCCGGCTCCACTTTGGAGCCAAGCACATCGGCTCCGCTCCGGAGCCGGAGCCTCGGAGCCACCGGCTCCGGAGCTAAAAAGGGCTCCGCTCCGCATCCCTGGTTTGGACTATTCTTCATCATTTTGACTGAATTTTCTTTTTTTGGGGTCGAAACCCCCCCAGCCCCCCTAGGGGGGCCCCCAGGGGGGCTATCTCAAAAATTTCAAATGGCAACCCCTATCTTGTGATACATCGTTCGAAAGGACATAAAATTCTAAGACTTTTGGCGCAAACCGGAAGTTGATATCGTTTTTCGTTTTCGATATATCGAATTTCAAAGTTCGATTTGGACCCATTTTCAAAAAATCGTTACTCCACTTTGGAAAGTCGGAATTAAAAAAACTATGGGTCCAAAATACTCTAAAAAGCAAGTACTTTTCAGAAAACGAAATGGTTTTGACATAAAATTTGATTTTAGAGCCCCAAATTTTTTTTTAAAAATTTTGCCCCTAAAAGGGGCTATCTTGAAAATTCCCTTCGACGACCCTTATTGAATGATGCGTCGATCAATAAAGCATAAAAAATTGAACATTTTGGCGCAATCCAGATATCGATATCGTTTTTCGTATTCGAGATATCGAATATTAAAAATTCAATTTTCGCCTATCTTCAAACTTCGATATCTCGAATACGAAAAACGATATCGATATCCGGATTGCGCCAAAATGTTCAATTTTTTATGTTTTTTTGATCGACGCATCATTCAATAAGGGTCGTGGAAGGGAATTTTCAAGATAGCCCCTTTTAGGGGCAAAATTTTTAAAAAAAATTTGGGGCTCTAAAATCAAATTTTATGTCAAAACCATTTCGTTATCTGAAAAGTACTTGCTTTTTAGAGTATTTTGGACCCATAGTTTTTTTAATTCCGACTTTCCAAAGTGGAGTAACGATTTTTTGAAAATGGGTCCAAATCGAACTTTGAAATTCGATATATCGAAAACGAAAAACGATATCAACTTCCGGTTTGCGCCAAAAGTCTTAGAATTTTATGTCCTTTCGAACGATGTATCACAAGATAGGGGTTGCCATTTGAAATTTTTGAGATAGCCCCCCTGGGGGCCCCCCTAGGGGGGCTGGGGGGGTTTCGACCCCAAAAAAAGAAAATTCAGTCAAAATGATGAAGAATAGTCCAAACCGCAACATTTTATCTCAATTAGCAAGAAAAAAAACCAGGGGGGGGAGATAAAAAAAACACCCTGTATATTGGGTATTAATTTGGGGATTCACGTTAACTGCTCTGATGAGAAAGAAAACGAACGAAAAACAGAACAAAAACGACAGCAAAGAAATCTAACTTAAACTGTGAACCAGTAAACAGGTTGATAGATTCATCGGATAGAATGGGTCTGTTGCAAACTTTTGCTACAGCGCTATAGAAGGTTCAATCTGATGTAAAATTGCCTGAAAAGTCCAATGGTGGCATCAGAAAGCCATGAAATGCATTAATAAACTCACAAGAGGCGTTTAATGAGATCCAAGATGGCGGCAAAATATTGAGCAATCTGTATGCATGCACCACGAACATTCAAGGATAGCCAACCTCACAATATCCATCACAACCAATCACAACGTAAACAAACACATAACCTCTACCTCCAGTGAGGTTGTCAAAGTTGGCAATCCTTGGATGATCACGGTGCATACATTCAGATTCCTCGATATTTTGCCGCCATCTTGGATTTCAATAAACGCCTCTTGTTAGTTTAATATTGTATTTCATGACTTTATGATGCCACCAATGGACTTTTCAGGCGATTTCACATTGGAATTAACACTTTTTATTGCTGTAGCAAAAGTTTGCAACAGACCCATTAACCACGCATTAAAATATAGGCATGTGAAGAATTAAGTCATCCTATCATTAGGTATACAATGGAAAATAAAAATGCGTCGTGGCATTTCTATTTTCCATTATTACAGCACAGACTTCAAGATTCCTGATCAACTGATTAATTGAGACAGGCTGAAGAATGCAAAGCATTATCCTATCCAGCGAGTTTGAAGTCTAGTAAATGTTTGAAAATACTTCATTATCGTGCACTGCGATTAATTGATTTGTTTGATTAATTATGATTTGAGACAAATCAGACAACATCTCGCAATTTTTCAATCCACTAAAAAAGAAAAAAAATAATAATAATGATTAATCTTATATCATTTGTTCTGAATCATAAATAACACTTTGTGACTGCATATAATTTGCGTAATGAGAGAGATATCTGGCTCATCTTACGATTACTTTGATCGAGAAAGAAAAAGGGTCGGATTTCCATAGTATATATGTTATTATTTTCTCCTCGATTTGAGAGACGGTCAAATTATTAGAATAGAAACAACATGAAAACGGGCTTTGTTAGAATAGACGCGAAATTACCTTTTTTAAAATTAAATTTTTGAATATTTTTGTAAAGTTTTTGTGTTTTAGGATATTCGTAATATGAGATGAAAAGTGATTCATTAAAGATTTTGTGACAAATCAATGCTCATCCTGTTTTGTCTTGTGGTTGGCAATTAATAAATAATTATAAATGAGCGAGACATGTTAAGTGTACATGATAAGATGATAAAATATATTGATGCCGGCTACGACAGGCCCCGACCAGCTAGGCAATTACAATGCTGCCGCAGGTGGCAGACGGAATTAATAGTAAACTAACAGTGCTGCCGCGGAAGGCAGACAGAATAAATAAGGAGCTAGGATGGATACATAACATCCCCCCTTTTTTTTTTTTTTTTTTAAAATATCATGCATAGGGCATAGAGAGTTTGACACATAGAAAAGTTAAAGCAAACCTATGCATGAGCGATTGTCATAATAAAACAATTAATTGAAGGATAGATAGTTGACACGTTAAATGATTAAAATAAAATGATGAGTTAAAATTTAAAATGATTTAAAAGCGTACAAATTTGCTTCAAGAACTGTGAGTTGAGTGCGAGTAAAAATTTAAGTACATAATGATTCGCACAAAATAGGAAAATAATTTAATTTTATCACAGCCAATAGGTTTATCTATGTTTGTCAGACTAGACATTTACAAGACATAATAAAAATTGAAAAAAAAAGGAAATATCACATACAAATTTATAGGATGAATGAGTCACTAGATGAATGAATCGACGAGTCTGCGAGGAGGTCTTATTTCTCTATTTGATCTACGAAGAATAGGAGGTTGATTATTTCGGCTATTCGGATCAGCAGGTTCACCAGACGGATTTGAAGAATTGATTGGATTTGAAGGAACATCTTGAGCAGGAGGAACTGTCACTGATTGGGATGGAGTAGAGATAATGTGCTGTCGATTTCGGCGGTAATTGACATTATCGGCTGACTGGACATTATATGATCTGGGTTGTTGATGCTGCGAGATGATTTTCCCTGGAATCCATAATGATTTGGGATCTTTCTTGAAGTAGATTGGATCACCTGGTTTAAGAATTGACTTTGGTTGGGTTTGACGATCATAATAGAATTTCATCGTAGACTGATTTTTCACTTTATTCTGTTGATGAAGATTGAAACTTACTGATTTAGGTTTAAGATGTTTTTCAGTCGTTGGTAACAGAGTACGGAGTGATCTTGACATTAAAAGTTTTGCAGGAGACTCAATATTATTTCTTGATGTTGTTCTATAGTTGAGCAATGCTAAGAAAGGGTCTTCATTAGACATTTTACATTTTGACAGGATTGTCTCGAAAATCTTAACGCCAGATTCTACAAGTCCATTTGATCTAGACAAATATGGACTAGAGAAAGTATGAGTTATTCCCCAGTTACGAGTGAAGTCAAAAATTTCTTGAGAATTGAAAGGAGGTCCATTATCGGAAATCATTTCAACAGGAATCCCATGACGAGCAAAATTTGTTTTCAACGCAACGATGACTTTAGGAGCGATTGAAGACACTAAAGGTTCAACCTCAAAGAAGTTTGAGTAATAGTCTTCGATGATTAAATACTTTTTTCCATCGAATTCAAGTAAGTCTACACCAACTTTTTCCCAAGGCAATTTTGGAACTTTGTGCGGAAGTAACGGTTCTGGCGGATTGTCAGATCGATGACTGAGACATGTAGGACATGATTTAACTACATTTTCAATGTCTTGGTTCATGTTTGGCCAAAACACAATACCTCTTGCAAAAGATTTTGATCTAGCAATACCTAAATGTCCTTGATGGATGATCTTTAGAATTTCTTTTCGAAGATTTTGAGGAATAATGATACTTGCGTTTTTTAACATGAGACCATCGACTGAATGAATTAGTTCACGATAGTTCCAAAATGGTTGAGCTGAAAGGAGGACATCTGATTTCTTTTCAGGCCAGCCATTTTGATAGTAATCTGCCAGAAGTTGAAGAGTTTCATCATTTTTGGTGGCATTTTTTAACCAGTCACGTTTTTCTTCGGAGACAGGCAGATTTGAATTCAGAGCATTCACATGTATGATGATGTCACGATCGAGTTCATCTTCTGACATATCTGGTAACGCAGCACGAGAAAGGGTATCGGCAATATACATTTCCTTACCTTTCTTGTAGGTGACGTTTAAAGTATAGGGTTGAAGTTTCAGCATCATTCGTTGTAACCTGGCAGGTGTATCAGCTAACGGTTTTTTGAAGAGTGTAACAAGCGGACTGTGATCAGTTTCTACGAGGACATCTTGGGCATAGATGTATTGATGAAATTTAAGACAACCGAAGACAATAGCGTAACATTCCTTTTCTATTTGAGCCATCCGTTTTTGAGACTCGGTGAATGTTTTGGATGCATACGAGACAGGATGTCCGTTTTGTAAAAGAACCGCTCCGACTGCTGATTGAGAAGCATCTACTGACAGAGTGATTGGTTGATTTGGGTCGAAATGTGCTAAAACAGGTGCAGAACACAAAATTTGTTTAAGACGACAAAAAATTGCTTCATGTTCAGATGACCATTCCCACAAAGCATCTTTCTTCAAAAGATTCCTAAAACCTTCAGTTTCCTTGGCTAGGTTAGGAATGTATTGGCCTAGGTAATTGACGAGACCTAGGAAGCGTTGAAGATCTTTTTTACAAGATGGCGACACCATTTTTGTTATAGCTTGGACTTTGTTATCGTCAGCGGCTACGCCATCAGCGCTGATGATTTGACCATAGTATCGGACTTTGCTTTGACAAATGCGACTTTTCTCCATATTGAATTTAAGGTGGACTTTTGCAGCTCTAAGGAAGACTTGTCTTAACCGACGATCATGTTCTTCCTTAGTTCTTCCAAAAATCAACAAATCATCAAAATAAACAATGACGCCAGGAATGTCACCAAATATATCAATCATCCTGCTGTGAAAAATCTCAGGAGCACAATTGATACCGAATGGAAGCCGTGTAAAAGAGTAACGACCAAAGGGCGTGTTAAACGTGCATATGCGAGAACTCTCTTCATCCAGTTTTATTTGCCAGAATCCACTGGATGCGTCTAGAGTGGAGAAATGTTTGGCACCAGCTAATTTAGATCTAATTATGTCTAAAGTTGGAATAGGATAATGCGAACGTTTTAACGCTTGGTTTAAGTTGCGCGGATCTAAGCACACTCTTAGTTTTCCTGTTTTCTTTTCAACAAGCAACAGAGAACTAACCCATGAAGTAGGATAGGTCACTTTTTTAATGACACCTGATTTTTCCATAGCATCTAATTCATGTTTGAGACGGTCATGAAGTTTAAAAGGTACCTTACGAGGTGGATCTACTTTGGGATGAACTTTAGTATCAAGGTATATGTGGCATTCACCAGGCAGACAACCAAGACCCTCAAAGAGGTGACGAAACTGCGACAGAAGTTCATCAGAAGAACAATCCTTTTTAGGAGTTGCAAGACGAAATTTTGATGTACCCAATTGGGTTTCAGCTTCGACGGAAAAAACTCTGGTGATAAGACCTAGACTAGAGCAAGTTTCAAGTCCCAGGACGGTAGGACAGTTGATATCAGCAACAATAAAATAAATTTTGAACTTTTTGACTATGTTGTTCAGTTTCAAACTGCATTCGAGTTCAATTTCACCTGCAATCGGAACACGATCTCCAGTAAAGGAGGTAACTCTTTGACTAGAAGGAGTTAAAACGAGATTTGGTACCTTTAATTTATTTAAGGTGGATAGTGACATCACGTTTGCTTGACTACCAGTATCGAGTAGACAATGTACAGGCTTATCATTGACAAAGACAGGATGCGTCCAACAAGTTTTAGCATACCTTTGAGTTAGGCAACCAACGAATAATGCATCATGTTCATTTGACACAGTAACATGATCGGGATTAAACGTTAGCGTTTTGACAGAAACTGAACACATGGAATGGTAGTGACCATAATTATGACATTTGCGACAACGAACATTTGTGGCAGGACAGCGATAGCGATGTGTCTGACCACAATTAGAACATTTGGAATTAGAATTAGACACAGGAGAATATTTCGATGAGGAAGAAGAATGAGTAGATCTTTTGTGCTTTTGAGGCGACTTGGATCGTGATGATGAATTTTTAGACGAAAATCTGCTATCACGACGATTAAATTTAGATTTATGATGTGATCGATGTCGATAGGAATTATCAAGAGCATGAACAGAAACAGACATAGAAGAATGTGAAGTTGACCCATTGGTAATTTGGTTTGCTTGCACTTGCGATAGAACCAAGGATTTGGAAATTTGAAGCGCTTTTTCTAACGAAAGGTTTTCTTCAAGAAGTAATTTTTCACGCACGAACTGGTATTTTTCATGCATATTACAGATGAAAATATCTTTGACAAGTCGATCTTTGAGTTCTCCAAAATCACAATTTTTGCTACGGTTGATCAGATCGGTAACAAATTCATCTAGAGATTCATTCGGTGATTGTTTCCGTGTAAAAAACTTGTGACTTTCAACAGTCGAGTTAGTTTGAGGAACAAAATAAGATTTAAATTTTGCAAGAAGATCATCAAATCTTACTGTATCCTCATCAACATTAAAAGAATTAAATATGTCTAAGGCATCTTCACCTATGTAGTGTAAAAGTAACGCCACTTTGCGTTTGTCATCTTCCGCATCTAATCCACTTGCACACAAGAAAAGTTTGAACGATTGATACCATCTTTTCCAATTGCTATTGAGGTCTCCAGAAAGAACCAGGGGTTGAACAGAACCTGAAAGAGTAATCTTCCTTGGAGGATCAGGCATGGTGACTTCAGACTGCACTGGCTGAGGAGCGATGAAAGTACCAGAAGAGCTTTGTGGCAGAACCGCAGGCTGAACGTCGAATCCTCGAAACTCTGGCGGCGAAGACGAATCGGAACTCATGAATTTTGGACGAGTTAAAAGGACCAGGAGAAACGATGTCAAAAGGATTTACGGTATAAAGACATGGAAAGAGGCTCAATTGGAAGATGAGATGGATCAGAATCTGAAAAGTACCTGTGGATCAATCAGCTGACTGCATGTGGTAACAGGTTATGTGCAAGGTGAATAGATAGGGAAGAGGAAACAATCGGGTAAAAAGACAAATTTAAGGAAACATGGACGGTTAAGGTTGGTTTAGGAACTGAAATTGTGAATAAAATTCATGATTGGATGCTTCACGAGTCACGAACATAGAATAGAGAAGGTCGGTTCATTGTTCGCGAGTCGCGACGAGCACGAGGCACGAGTGTGAGACGAAGTGTCGAAGTTAATAAAAACGTAAAAAGAAACACGAACACATGACTACGAAACCGATACCGAAATTCGGCGACGACACGAATCGAATTACTTTACACCTGACACCATGTTTTGTCTTGTGGTTGGCAATTAATAAATAATTATAAATGAGCGAGACATGTTAAGTGTACATGATAAGATGATAAAATATATTGATGCCGGCTACGACAGGCCCCGACCAGCTAGGCAATTACAATGCTGCCGCAGGTGGCAGACGGAATTAATAGTAAACTAACAGTGCTGCCGCGGAAGGCAGACAGAATAAATAAGGAGCTAGGATGGATACATAACACATCCCATTCAATTTTTTGTCGTAGGAAGGTCCCACTGTACTCTTTTTTTTTTTTTTTTTTTTTTTTTTTTTTTTTTTTTTTTTAATGCAGACATTTTCATTAAAAAAAAGTCTTCATGTGGGAAAATTGCATGGAGCCTGTTTTTGTTTGGAACCAGTAGATATAGCCTCCAGCCCATCTTAGGCACGTTATTCAGGGATGGCAGGATGGTGGGGGGAGGGGCCCCATCATGGGCCCCTCCGATGTTTTTATTTACCATGGGCCAATTGTGCATTGGACATTTTGGAGCGGGCATTGTTGCAATCGGTATTTCTTGTTGGACATTTTGTACATTGGACATTTAAAATAGGACATTTCCACTGATTGTGAGCACCAGCCACCCCCCCCCCCCCCCCCCCCACCCCCGGATCATTCTCTGCCATCTGATGCGCATTGATCATGCGACCTAAGATATAGGGTCCTGTTCCACCAAGTTACAAGTCTGAGTACGCAAGTAGTTTACAAGTTTGCCAGTTTTCCGTTCCACCAAAGCACTAGTTGGCGTGTACTTACAAGCACGAAAGTACAAGTACAAAGTGTATAAAGTACAAGTGAAATTTGGAGGTTTCGTGTCACGAAAATACAATCAATTTTTTTGATAAACTAGCTTGTATCGATTTTTTCTAGGCTTGTATCGATTTTTGCTAGATTTGTATCGATTTTAGCTACCATGGAAAAAAATTGGTGATTACAAGCACTGTCAAGCATGCACTAGAGCATGCACTAGTAACATAACCTCTATTATGTTGGTCAGACTTGCGAGAAACCACGTGACCACGGCCGATACATCGATTCAAAGACTTCAAATATTAACTAGACTGGACATAAGGCCGATTTTAGGGCGGGGCAGAGTTGCCAATAGTGGCTAGATTCGACCACACGTGGACTATTTTGATGAGACTTTAGCCACGCTTCCGCTCTTGTGCCTTTTGATCCTCCATCCCTATCCACAGCGTGGCTAGTAACCAACTCGAAAACTGTCCACGCGTGGCTATTCTACCCCGTCCAAACCTGGCAACACTGGGGCGGGGTAGAGTCCCTTGATGGAAATATTGTATAGGGAGTACCGACCCGAGCTCAACGAGTTGTGATTGGTCGTTGGTTTTAGGCTCTCACGGAGTCGAGCAGGAGTCGACGACATTGAAGGCTCCACACGAAAGGAGTCGATTCGTAGAGGAACGTATGGGAACGGACCGGAATGCCGGCAAATCCGCCGGTCCACCACTGGTCCTCTGTTGAACTTAACCTTCGAATTCGTTCAGGCAGTCGACTAAATCGACTCCTGTCAAAATGCATAAAAGGCGTCGTGTCGGTACTCCCTATACAATATTTCCATCAAGGGACTCTAGGGCGGGGAAAGTGAAATGGAAGAGTGGGACAAAAACCGCATGTTGCTCCTGGCTACGCCGCAACCACGATTACAGTATGTGCTAATATTTTCAGAAATACATTGAAGTAAATGGGAAAATTATTCTTTTTTAAAAAATTAATTAAAAATACTAAAAAAAAACATTTTTTCATAAAACTTGGTAGTTGGTACCTTTTGAAAGTTCATGATTTGCAGATTCCAGTCCAGGCTGGTTTTATTTGTGATTTTTGAACGAGAAACATTCTACAGGGGCTTTTAAGTTGGGTACCGATTTTCTACAGGGTGTTTCATAAAATTGTTTTCTTTGTACCGTTTTTGAATATGGTTCAGCTCAAAAAAATATTTATGCGATGAATTATTGAGACACACAATAATTATAACTTTAATCATAACATAGATTACGTAAAATTGAGTATATACAGCTATATGTAGGTTGTCTCAGCGGGGTACCAAAACGGTGGAACACCTCGTAGAACCGAGAAAAATTGACCCAGCTTTGAGCCTCTGTTGAATGGTTACGTTTGAAAAAAACGGTATAAAAACCGGCCCGAACCGGAAGCTGCATATCATGAGCTTTCAAATGAAACCAAATTTTGTAAAAAAAAATATTTTTTTTAACATTTTTAATTAATTTTTTTTAAAAAAAGTCATTTCCCCAATTAAATCAATGAATTTCCGAAAATATTAGCACGTACTGTAATCGTGGTTGCCTACCGATCGGCTTCAATGGGCAGGTGTTGTGTCCATTCTAGATAGTACCTATTATTATTAGAGGTCTTTGCATCGATTCATCTGATTGTTTACATGTTGGTCCATGTTGTTGTTTACATTCGTTTTACCGCGATCGGCGGACCTAAGTAATAGAATAGTCAACGAAGATTTGCTTTTGACAATCACGATACTTTCTTCCGGTCAATCCGAATATTTGTTACCTATCTGGGTTTAATTGTCGAAGTCCGACGCGTTCTTGTAGATTTTCTGAGACTTCTTTAAAGGTGTCTTTTTTCTGAGACATTAATTGCTGCTTACTGAGTGCGCGTAGTGGTGTGTGGTGTGTCGCTGTCCTTTGTTGTTCTCTCACCTTAAAGGTCCAATAATTATTGAATACTTTCTGTTTTTTGTGTGAGTAGGTAACTTGTGAAAGTGACTACAAGCATGTGGAGCAGTGATTCGGAGGAAGAAGGAGAGTTGGTAATGTTTGACGGTAAAGCAGACTGCCCTAGAGAGAGGATCAATTTTGGATTCTTGCATGACCGCACATTTAATGAGAGATTCAGGATGAGCCGTGAACGTGTGGATGAGCTGGTAGCAAGAATTGGGCCTCACATCCAGCATCGAACAAACAAGAATCAAGCCCTGTCACCTATTCAACAAATACTGGTCGCCCTTCATTGGCTTGGGAATGGAGGTCAATATCATGCGGTTGCCAGTATGCACAACGTTGGTAAAGCCACTGTTTGCAGAGTTCTACAAAGCTTCGTCACTGCAGTCTGCCAGTTACTTTTTAATGAGGTTTGTACTCATGTTTTAGATCTATTATTAAGTATGTATATTGAGTGAAACCCTATACCAATCATTAGTTTTTTTTAAGCTATCGGAAGTCTAAAGCCAGAAGCTATGGAGCAGAGCCGCAAGCCTGTCTTGCTTACCTACTGCCAGTGGTTTGCTTTATAGCCTAGGCTTCCTTTCAGACAATTTGTTTTTTTCAAGTTACCATGTCACTGGCACCAACAAATCGTTGCATCATGGTTAGGACGTTCATTCTGCTGCGTACTGTCAAAATGTGTACTATGAACTCAGCAGAACCTACAGCCAGGTTATTAAAGTGCAATTGACATTTTCTCCGATTGTTGTGAGTATATATATTCAGTAGACGTGTCAAGACTCATCGTAATGTCATCATTTTGTCTTTGCTGCTCACGGATATCTCAGAACTAATAAATCGTAACAACTTACTGCCAGTAATTGGTGTCGTCAATTATGTGTTGTAGTAGAGGTAGAGACAAATAGAGACCTAGCAGCTTCTCGTGTTAAAAAAGTAAGGCAAGTTTAGTGCGCTCAATTTTGTTTGGGAGTCACCAGCTGTAATGATAAATAGTCGCCTTCTGTTGAGCTCAACAAAAGGCTGTGATTGGTCCGCAGTCCCGGAAGCGGAAACAGGTTTTGCTTGGAGAAAGCAAACCACACACTCATCAGTCAACAGCAGGCGACTGTTGGCTGTTGTTTCGATGAGTTCTGACCAAAATTGAGCTGGAAAAGTGGACACCTGTTGCAAGCTTTGTGCTGGGCCTGTATTTGTTTCTGAGCAGAGGCCTGTGAACTCGCGCTCTGTAGTTTCCAAGTATTTTTAGGCGACAAAGAGAATCCTCAGAATCCTCTTTGCAGAGGTTGCGAAGAACTTAAGAGAGTCTAACTTGGTTTCGCCTGCCAAATCATAGCAATGACACGCTGTATGGATTTGTTACTTGTATTATTCAACCCTTTTCTATTGACCTTGTGCGAAGAAAATTTGGTGCCAGATCAATACTTACGATCTTTGACTTCAGATACTGCATTTGTGGTTCAGTTAAAATGTGTCCTCCCCAATGCAACCTTTGATTATTGCTTGCCTAGAAAAAAGAAACGCGTGTGAATGTTTTATCACTTTATGCAAAACCCTCAGCAGATTCTCCAAAGTAAGATATTTGAACTGTGTTGCAGTTTTGCAAAAGTCTTAATGTAACTACACTCACTTCCAGAAAAATATGCTGCAAGATCTTCTAAGTATTCGGTTAATTTTAGCATGGCTGGGAAGAATGGGTTTCATTGAGTTTATATCTTTTTCTTCTTTTTTCTCTAATGCAGTTTTTGCAGCAATTGTCCTTGACTCATCCTTAGTAAAGCTGTGCTCATATATCATCATGTGATTTGTCCAAGTTTAAGTAAATGTATCATGTGCACTTATCTTGGAAAGTTCAATATTGAACATTGCCTTTATTTTTTTTCAGATTATTAAATTTCCGGAGAACATAGGAGACGTCATTAAGGCCTTCTATGGATTGGCAGGATTTCCTCAAGTTGTAGGCACTGTGGATGGTATACTAATCAATATTGACAGCCCTGTTGAGTACGAGGAGCAATTTGTGGATCAACATGGGAATCACTCCATAAATTGTATGGCAGTTTGTGGTCCTGACCTTCAATTCTATTCTGTCTCTGCAAATTGGCCAGGCAGTGTTCATGACTCACGAGTTTTACGAAATAGCCCCCTTTGTCGTCGCATGGATGCAGGTGTGCTATCTTCCATTACTTTGCAAACTTGCTTATGTACCCCGTAAGTGGCTCTCATCCCCTCATCAGGAATAGTGCAGATTCTCGTTTATGTTATTTGGCATTAATGTCTGCTGGCAGGGGCGTTGAAGGCATGGCGCTTTTTAAATTTTTGTCTGAACTCAACACGCTATCAGAAGAGGCAACCTTTTTGCCATTCAGTGCGCTTCTTGTAATTTTCTTCTCAAATCAAAGCGCATTCTATTTCTTTTAGTGGGAATGCTGGGCTCTTACTAATACTACTACTTAAATTATAACCTTGCTAATAATAGCAACTCTCCATACTTCTCATTTATATTTAAATCATTAAACCGAAAAAATAAGCTGTAATAACCAACCTACAGCAATTTTTACTTCAACTGGCAACTAACCCTTAACTGCGCCGTGGCACCCCTGAGGCACATAATATATTTCCTCCATTTTTAACTCTTATTAAAGTTAAAATATAATTTTTTCCGTGTAGTCATCCCTCCGTCATTGAGGAAAAGCTTCGCTTTTTCACCGAAGTCTGAAAAAACAAGGCGTGGGGCCTTGCCACGTTGGGCGCCATCTGAGCATTAGAAAACATATTCAACCGTTTGACCTTGATTTTCTCCCTATACTGGCCCATGTTAAATTTGGTAGTTTGCAGATCTCTTGGGCGCAAGAATAAATGCTAGGAATTTTTCACTATTTTTCCCTTTCATTTTGAGTCAAAATCAATTGAAAAATCATGTTTTCGAACAAAAAAAAAAAAAAAAAAAAAAAAAATCGCGCAGTAAAGGGTTAAAAGAAGGAAGTAAAAAAGAAATAAACCAAAAATCAACTCTGCTCCGCAAAAGCAGTGCCTTGGTCTTGATAGCGCTTGGACCACGGTCATATTTTGTTTTTTCTTGCAGAATTTGAAATTTGAGACCATTCTTTGCGAAAGAGCGGAGGGGCCACAAATGTGCTGTGGTAAGTTTAGCTGATATTAAAGTTTGAAAGTTGGATTGGAGCACTTTTTGAACTCAACCTGAGCATACTTTATTGGACTAAGGGAGCTCCCAGATCTATCGCGAGGCCCGGTCTGTACCTGCCATAAGGTGTAAGATCTGAGTTTGGGCCAACATTCAGAACGAAAGTAGAGGAAGTGGCTGATAGAGACATGGTCGGGCGACCATTCTGTGATTTTGCTCACTGTAAACTTGACATAGAATATTTTTAGGCCTCTTTGAAGTTCTGCTTAGAATGGTCACAAGTTTTTTTTCTGCAAAAATAATTCAAACATGACCATGGTCCACGCGCCGTAAGAAATGTATATTGCTCTCTCGGCAGAAATGGTCCCCCCCCCCCTTTAAAAAAATGACAACTTTGTAACAATTATCCACATTTTTTTTATGTTTTCAAATCCTTTCCTCACTTACTTTTAATGCAATTGCTTGATGGAGAATTTTCTGTAGAGCGAAGCAATTAATTGATCCCTGAATTTTATTTGTTTCAGGCCGGAGACTATCCCCTAACTCAGTCTTACTTGGAGACAACGGCTATCCATTGAAAGAATGGCTAATGCCTCCAGTTGCTGGGAACACCGAACTACCTGGGGTTCAAGGTTATAATAGAGCTCACAAATCAACAAGGAGAGTGATCGAATGTGCATTTGGTGTCTTGAAAGAGAAGTTCCCCTGCCTGAACCATCTGAGAGTGAACCCTGTTTATGCTGCTAGTATCTTTAAATGTTGCACAGTGCTTCACAATTGGGCAAAAGAAGAATACCTAGTGCCACCAGAGGAAAATGCTGAGGCTGACTTGGCAGCTTACATAGCTGTAGATGGGGAAGTATTTGAAGTGGATGAAGACGGAGGTTTCATCAGTGCGGAAGAGGGTGCTCGAGAGAGGCAGCAGCAGCTGATAAATAGATTTATTGGTTAATTTTTAATGTTTACAATCCAAGTTAATTCAGTTTACAGAATATTGGCTCAATGGCCTTAGCATTCCGTCCGTCCCCTTTTTTTATTTTATGAAAGCTGGAACAACTTTACGACATTAATATGTTTGAGCTGAATCAGCAGACCAGTATTGGAAAAATACCTGTTAAATATTCACTGCACGAATAAAGTAATTGAAATTGAGGAGTTCTTCCGTAAAAGGGCAGATAAAATGTGCTCGTGCTGATTTCAAAGTGTTGTTCAGTGAGATTTAGATGAGAAAAACTGCTTTTATTAGCTACCTAACAAGCAAAGCTCAGAGCATTTAGTCTAATTGTCAGATGGTAAAGAGAATCCAATCCAACACTTCATTGCACGGTAACCTTTTAAAATCAGGTTCCTTGAGCACAAGCATACCCTCTGTTTTGTCCGCCTTTTTACCGGAAAACTCCTCAATTATGCATGTTATTCTTGCATTATCTGTGCATTGGTCTTTTAATAACCGGTACAGGCGGTTAATGAAATAAAAAATATGTTGTCATGATTTGCACGTATTGTTTCACTACTTTTTATAGTCATATCTTTCTGTGTTTGTAAATTATTTGTAGATAAATTTGTTGTTAAAGATGTATCTTGTAACTTTCCTGTTTTTCTTTTCAGAAGTTAGCCGTTTCATGAGAATATTTGAATCACTTTAAATCCTGTAGTATCCGGAGGTAGAACCCAATTTGTTTCTTTGGCAACCAACAAAATTCTTGGTTCAGCAGCAAGCTAATTTTTTTCAGTCACAAAATTGTCATTGTTTGGCTATCCTGTCGCTAGTCCCTCACCGTAGCCTAACTTTCATTTTGCCAGCGTGGCTGAAGTACTGACTGAAATAGCAGGACTTGAGTGCAAGAAGGACCCTGCTGATAAAATGAAGTTTGATAAAAAAGTTGTTAACAATTCAGTTTTGTATTCCGCTGTGATCGGTTCACCTATTGACTGAAATATTTCTCAAGGGGAGTTTGTAAGCCCTATCTTCACCATGTTAATTTACCAAACCTTTGGTACACATAGGTACTTCAAGACCATTTGTTTGCACCTAGAGAGCACATTTTTTTTCTGAATGTTCATCTTGACAAGCTGAACAATTTTGACTTACTTTTTTTTTATTTCCAAATTAAGCTTTCATAACTATTTTTTTTTTTCTTTTGAAAAATGTCTTGAAAAATAGTTTTTTTGGCTTATTTTGTTTAAATTTTAAGTCTTATCCACCTAATCATGCATTGAAAGTTAGTTAACTTTGTTTGTCTTTTAAAGTAGAATATTTTAAACAAAAAAATGAGCTCTTCAGGTGCAAATGAACTTGAGTTATACATGTACAGAAAGTTGAAAAAACAAAATTCTTTAGGAGAGCAGTATAAAGTGAGAAAATTTTTTGAAAAAGGAAATTATATCCAGAAATTTCCCTACCCAAATGAATTTATACCCTATGGTTCTGTATAAATATGATCCTTGTGGCATGCTGATAGAAAAACAAAAATTTAAAATTTGAAAAAAAAATTGCTTGCAACCTCCCCTTAACAAATTATATAGGTATAAGAATCCAATAACATATTTTCTTATTTTTAAATTGGCTAACTGGAGAAGTATTGAGAACATAGCTGTAGTCAGGATATTGTCTTTCTCTCTCTTAGCCCATGTAAACCCATGTGTTAGAAAAGGACAGAAATGGGGGCTGAAGTCTCGTGACAGCCCCTATATCTATCCTTTTCTAACACATGCGTTTAAATGGGCTAAGAGAGAGAAAGACAATATCCTGGCTACGGCTATGATTGAGAAAGAGACAAAATAAGTGCTCTCCGCATAGAACTAAGTTGAGATTCTTTAAACTACAATATTCTTGAAATTTTATGAATGAGACTTTTATAAATTATTATTTAGCAAAGTTTGAGCTGTCAAAAAGAGCAAAAGTATTACATCACTTACCTACCTATTTAAAGTAAAAACGAAAGCTTTTCGAACACTTGTCATTGAAAATACCTATGCAATCTAAAAGACAAAATAAGTAAAAAAAAAAGCCATGAGTATGATCTCAGTCCTGTAACGTTGCCAAGGGTGGATCTAGGGACCCCCTACCAGCCCTCCTAGCCGTCCCTTCTCCCATATTGACTGTGTCCTGTTTTAGCGTAGAGGTTTTCTGCTGTCCTCAGAATCGCCTTCATCTGGAGGGAATGCAATTTGTTCGGCCGAAAAGGAAGTGCGTCGCGTCGCTCCGGATAAAGGGGGCTCTGTGGGCAGCCGGAGGTTCCATCCATGGACAGAGAGCTCTCATCAGTGAATGTCTTATTATTCCTCGGGGATATGAAAGTTTGTTTTGTCTTGAATCAATTAACGTTTTAAATGTTTTAATATTATCCCTTTTTCCCCTCGATTCGGCGGTCCTTGTTCATGTTCCATGCTGCTGCGCCGTACTCCTGCCAGTTTTTCGGTTAACATTATTGAAAAACAATAAAACACTAATGATAACCCAAAATTACGATGTACAAAAACACATCACAAGGGTATCAAAGGGGAAAAAAAATAGTACAACGTTGTTGCAATGTTGCTGCAACGTCATTTTGCCGGCCGGGACGGGACGTTCAGGAGCTAAATCGTACCCATTCATCGACCAAAATAAAGAAGAGAGAAACAATTGGAATGACCTACTTCTTTGCTCACGAAAAGTGCATTGCAGCATTTTTTCTCTCTCCTTCTCTCTCTCTCTTCTCCTTCCCTTTCCTTCTCTTTTTCTTCTCTTTTCTTTTTGGCTGACGATGGGTGCGAACTTCAGCCCCAAAACGTCCCATTGTATTTCAATTTTATGTATTTTTTATAGCTTTGATCTTTTTGAGAAACCTTGCAACGATGTTCCGTTGTTGATCCGGTCCTATTGAATGAGAAAGAGGATGCATCCTGTCAAATGTAGCATTGGTATGCGCCCGATGACGTAAGCCATCAAACGATCAAAGAGAAAAACTTGGAAACGGTAGAGTGCGTCAGTTTTGTCATTCGTATTTCAACTAACACGCTGTAGAGACGCCGCATCGCGAGTTGCCAGTTCTACGGTCTTTTAGTATTGAGGTGATTCAAGGCGAAGCTTGTCTAGATTTCAATCCGATGGATAGCGCCACTAGCGCTCAAAAGGTCAACATTTTTTGGCTGAAATTGGTGAATTTACGCCAAAAGTACAAATTTGAGAAACGTCAGCGCCTGCAAACACATACTTCAGGAAGATATCCTGAAAGTTTCAAGTTAACATGCTCAAAACCAAAAGCCGGAAATTATGAAATACGAAAATTCCCATAAGCCTCATTGAGTGCGAGTGAGGCAGATAGACTTAAAATCACTCGCACTCACTCGCACTTACTAAGCTCTTATAGCGAAACAAATTTCATAAATTTCGGCTTTAATTCTCAATCCATCTAGCTCGTTTCGGGCTCAAAATTTATCCATAAAAAAATTTCGCAGGTGCTGACGTTCTAGGACTTTACGGTTTTTTTTGGTTTCGATTTAAAATACCAAAAACACGAATTTTCCCAAAAGTGACTAGTGGCGCTGTCCATCGGATTGACATTAGGGAAATTTTTGTCTGGAATCACCTTAACCCTCAACTGTACCATGGCTCCATACTGACTGGGGCATTGAATGTTTTATCCCCATGTGTATCTATTCGATGAAGGTTTTTACGCCAAGCAGGTACTATGGATCTCCGAATCTCACCAACGCTGGCCTGTTTTGAGGCAAAAGTCCTCAGCGGTGGATACTGTACTACCCATTCGAAAAACGTCCGCTAATAAGAGTATGGATCTCCGAAACTCGAGAGCAAAAACTTCTAATACTATAGTATATAGTATTAGAAGTCTTTGCTCGAGAGTATGGATCTCAATGGAGATCCCTACTCTCATTACTTGCTGTAAAACAACGATTCCCAACCCTTTATTTGATTTTTTCTGTAGAAAATTAATGAACATTTGATTGCTTCCAAAACAAGATGCTGTACATTGTACAGGCTAAATCTCGATTCATTGCGAACATAGTTCCAGTCCATCAGACTTGTTCTGTAGTTTTTGCAAGATTCGTCTAGATTGTGGCTTTTTGCTCCTGTTTCCCTAGTTTATTTGTTTCTTTTTCTCTACTTTCGACAATATTCTAATGTAATCGTTGATTTTCATCGATTAATACTTAATCTTAATCAATCCAATATATTCTTGCTTCGTTTCCTTACGTGTCTGTAGGTTCGGTCTTAATTGAACAACTTGTAATACAAAAGGTTTGGTTCTCCCAATCATTTATCAGTAAAATGAAAACTGAAATAGAGCCAGTTCAAGACTGCAGTAGAGGTAGTTTCAGAAGTGTAGGCGGACCTAGACCGATAATCTTTGGAATTTGTCAACATTATTTCTGATATTACTCGACAAAAATTAATGAAAATGAAATTGAGCGTTAATTTTACAATGAGGAACACTTTTAAAGCCAAATAATAAAGTTGGCAAGTTCGGTTTTGATTTGAAGGAATTAGAGTTTAAAATTCGCAAAGGATTATGGTTTACGTGCGCACTGCGCCTACACTTCTGAAACGAGCTCTACCTCTCGGTAAGGTGGAACTGAAAATGGACCAGAACCAAAATTGGAGGCAAAACAGTAGCAGATCCGGTTCCAAAAATTAATTCCACTTCACAGCCCTGTCAAGAGGCTGACTTTCAGCGATCTTTCAGCCCTTTATGTCCCTACTGAAGTGATGGCACCAGTATTCAGTCCGCAATAGACAGCATTGCATAAGGCATGGACAATATGAATTGCTGTAGGAACTGAAACTTTTTCTGAAGCCATTAAATGAAAACTTGACTTAAAGTGCCACAGAGGGTATTGAATAAAATAGCAAGAGGCACCTAGAGAAAGAGAAGATGGAATTTGTCTCATATTAGATAGTTGCTAAACAGCTAAAGTTTTCTGTGCAGTAAGTGAACAAAAATGTATCACTGTCCATTCAGATTAAGTAAGCAGTACCTACAGAGAGACTTCCAAATGACAATCGGGCATGAAAGACCAGAACTGTCAGCAACAGGTTACTAATTTGAAACTACCTTGACTTCCCCCAAATGCAACGTATGTTCTTTCCGAGGGTGATTCACTTAAAATTTATCTTTATCAGCGATTCAAAGGAAATTCAGTGAGAGGACAAGTATAGGTAGGCACCCTGACGCTGTGTCCTTAAAAAGCCATAAGTTGACACACCACCGTTTAGCTGAGAACTAATGAAGAAACGACTGCTGGTATGTCAGTACTCACTGCAATATAAACTTACAAATACGTTTTTCTCGAGAATAAATTTCACCCAATTTGCCATTTAACTGAAAAACATCTCAAATGTAATTATAAGGTACTGTAAAACCCCATGACTTTGGACAGGGATCCGACTTTCGACATCATGGAGGAGTGTTTGTGGTAACTAAACTGAAACTCCCCCGAACTCCCCTGTGGTGTCCAAAGTCGGGTCTCTGTCCAAAGTCATGGGCTTTTACGGTAGATAAAAAGACAAAATCATCATAAGTTCAGTATTTGTAATTGCAGCAGGAAATTACACAAGAGTGCACAAAACCCCTAATTTTCATCTTCTATGATGGACAAACTAGCAGTAAATTTCTGTATTCCAAACTTAAAAATGTTTTGAAATTAATAATATAAAGGCACAATAGAACAAAACAGCGCAGAGGACACAGCACAAGTCAAGTATACAGTCATCTACCAATTTTATTTATTTTTTTAAAGAAGGTATGCATTCAAAATTTCAAACATTATGTTATGATTGTTATGAGAGTTTCAGTTTATTAAAAACCAAAATATTGGTAGTATTATAAACAAAAAAAAGAGAGAGAGAAAAAAATGATTGTTATGAATGAAAGTAAACAAATCCTGCTGAACTACCTACTCTACTACTCTTACTAAAAACGTAAACTATAATCAAAGATTTTTCAGGTTTCTACGGTTGTTTTCATCGATCAACATTTGGTGAGTTCGGAGATCCATAGTACCTGCTCGGAGGCCTGCTATTCGATGAATGGGGGCTGGTCCAGATCATCAGATCTATGGTTTTTGAAGTAAAAAAAAAGGCGCATGCAGTAGGTATTGAGTGAGTTAAAATAAGTTCAGACTCTGGGAAAAAGGTTACAACCCCTCCCCCCCCCCTTCCTAATTTGTCTAGTATTTGATATTTAATTTAGCTATGCCGGTATCTCCTAAAACCTGGCTCATTCAAATAATTTTTAATTTCGAAACTGAATATATAAGTGACCTTTGATTCTTCGTGGAATAATCTTTAAGAAATCTGAAAATATACCTATGTGGGACTCGATTATTTTAAACTGATGAAAAATATCGAAGTTTCGATTGTGTTATGAGCAACCTAAAATTCAATATTTTGTATGGATTAAATTGGACAAAAGAGAAGTTGCCAGATTGTAAGCTACGTCTCGTTATATTGTTGACAATCTGATACTTACTTTAACATCGCCTGAAAAGGTATACCTTATTCAACACATTATGGGTCTTTTGCAAACTTTTACTGCAGCAATTAAGTGGACCCAATTTAATGTAAAATTACTTAAAAATAACGTAGATGAAAGCCTCAAAAAGTTCTAAAGCTGAATCGCGCAGACTCAATTAATGCGTTTAGATGCAATTATATTCGATGGTTGTGTCATATTAAGAGCGAGTCACCTGTGGAGTCCCGTCTAATCTCAAATTCTAATGTTTGATCCACTGGCGAAGCGTGGAATCTCACACTTGTGCACTCTGTCCATTTAAACCCGTGAAAAAGATTGGCGAACTATATCGGATGTTCGGAGAGTACCTCCAAATTCAACCTTTTAAATGGGTTTGAAAGGACAAACCGTAGCGTTTCTATACACCACCCTGCGCTACCGCTGACTGTGGCACCCTGAGTAGGAATTCAGAGACTAATTAGTAGAGACCTGAAGAGAATGGGTCTGTTGCAAACTTTTGCTACAACAATCAAGAGTGTATTATCTATTGTAAAATCACCTGAAAAGTCCCTTGGTGGCATCAAAAAGTCATAAAATGTAATAATAAACTCACAAGAGGCGTTTAAGGAAATCCAAGATGGCGGAGAAATATCGAGCAATCTGTATGCATGCACCGTGAACATCCAAGGATGGCCAACTTTGACAACCTCACTGGTGGTAGAGGTTATGTGTTTGTTTACATTGTGATTGGTTGTGATCGATATTGTGAGGTTGGCTATCCTTGAATGTTCGTGGTGCATGCATACAAATTGCTCGATATTTCTCCGCCATCTTGGATTTCATTAAACGCCTCTTGTGAGTTTATTATTGCATTTTATGACTTGCTGATGCCACCAATGGACTTTTCAGGCGATTTTACATTGGATTAAGCACTCTTAATTGTTGTAGCAAAAGTTTGCAACAGACCGATTGCGTTATAAATCCCCCCCCCCCAACAAATTCGGCAACACTGCGGAAACATCTTCATTTCTTGAACTATGCAATTTCATCGCAAGGATACATCACTTACTGCATACACTAAAAATTGAAGGCGTCTGAACTAAAATGATGGCAACGCGGGAGAAAAGCGGAGTCAAAACACGCAAAATCTTCGTGTCACTATAAGTGCTATAATGATGCATAGGAAAACAAGAGATAAATGAGACGCAAATAAAAATAAAATCATCAAAAGAAAAGCAATTTATTGAAGAGATCAGGAATTGGCAACTCCGAAAATGACTTCTATCCGTCGGTATTATTGAAGCTTTTAGTCGGCTCAAATTAAGTTGCCCGCCCTTTTCGGCTTTTCCAACCTATACCTACCTCCGCATGCTATTTCGCCCCCCTCCTCCAGCTCCTGGCGCTTCTGAAAGCTCTGTTAATTAAATTTAACTAGGGCTTAAACTTGCGCTCCCCACCCCCGTCGCACCGGGCACATTTTGCACACACGTTTTTGACCCGGAGAGGTATTAATCAGACGGATGGCCATTAATTGTAATTTCGTTTCGACAAAAACGCCGAGGCGAAAAGTAAAAGGCCCAGTGAAGTTAGGCTATTCAATTGTGGTCCGTTCCATGCGTGGACTGGACGCTCGTCGCTCTGCCTCATCCTCACTCATCAGCTTGTTCGTTGTTCACTCTAGTGACGCTTTGTCGCATCAGTGCGACGTAGCTATACATATACATATATAGATGTAAAGTTGAGCATTAACAGGTGACACAGGGAAATTCAGTTGGTGATCGATGCGCTTAGACCAGCGCAGCGGTTCTCAAACTTTTTCATAGCCGCGGATAGTGGGCTGCACCTACTCCAAGAATTAGCGACTCACTTTTGAAACTTTTAAATCCCCACCTAAACTTATGAAAAATAATCGATTCTTTGGTGAGGCGTTGTGCCTCACCTAGATGCGATCCTTTTAAATTGGTTTAAGGTGATTCCAGGCGAAACTTTTCCAGCTTTCAATCCGATGGATAGCGCCACTAGTCGCTTTTTGGAAAAGTCGTAATTTTGGCGTTTTAAACTGAAACCATCGATAAAACGCAAAATCCAATAACGTCAGCACCTGCAAAATTGTTTTATGGATTTTTTGAGCCCAAAATGAGCAAAATTGGTTCAAAATTAAAGCCGCAAATTATGAAATTCGTTTCGCCATAAGCTTAGTATGTCTATCTGCCTCACTCGCACTCATTGCGGCTTACGGGAAGTTTCGTTTTTCATAATTTCCGGCTTTATTTTTGAGTGTTTCAGCCTGAAACTTTTAGGGTATCTTCCTGAAGTATGCTCGCAGGTGCTGACGTTCCTGAAATTCGTGTTTTTAGCGTGAATTCGTCAATTTTAGCCAAAAACTGTTGACTTTTCGAGCAGCGCGACGTGGTGTCCAAAGTTGGAACTAATCGACCCTGGAATCATCTTAAATCAATGAGCTATAACTTTAGAGTGGCACATCAAGGAACGTTCCGCTGGTTCATTGTTGTCACCTAGGGCGCCGCCATCTTGCCGTAAAAATCGATTTTGAGGTTAAGTTTTGTAGGTTGTTTCCGGTCGTTTCGTAAACAAACTCGGGCATCGCCGGAAACGGCCTTCAAAATTTAACCTCAAACCTTGGAATCTGCCGTCCAAATTCCGCTTTTTCCCGGGATTCCTTCTACCCTGTGTGGCACAAGGTGGACCAGCCCGCTGCCACTCTAAAGTTACAGCTCATTGGTTTAAATAGGAAAATATCGCTGTTGCCGTATTGCTTGAGCCACCTTTGATAAAAGCAGCGCTGTTGCAAGATTGCACGAGCCGCTACGGATAAAAGCACTTTTCGTCTGTTGCTTAGCAAATAATCTTTCAAGTTTATTTGCAAATATTTTACTCTTTACCCCTCTGTTTTGACCAGTTACTTCCAGTTTAACTAGTTACTTCGGTACTTCCAGTTTCCTTTTTATACACGCTTTTCCAAATAGCCTGCCACGGACAACGAGCTATAACTTTAGACTGCGGTAGCGGATTGATCCACCTTATTGAGCCACACAGGGTAGAAGGAATCCCGGGAAAAAGTGGAATTTGGACGGCAGATTCCAAGGCTTGAGGTTAAATTTTGAAGGTCGTTTTCGGCGATGCCCGAGTTTGTTTACGAGAATTCTGGAGATGACCTACAAAATTTAACCTCAAAATCGATTTTTACGGCAAGAGGGCGGCCAATGAGCTATAACTTTAGAGTGGCAGCGGGCGGGTCCACCTTGTCCCACACAGGGTAGAAGGAATCCCGGGAAAAAGCGGAACTTGGACGGCAGATTCCAAGGTTTGAGATTAAATTTTGTAGGTCGTTTGGAATTTGGCGGGAATTTGGACGGCAGATTCCAAGGTTTGAGGTTAATTTTTGCAGGTCGTTTCCGGCGATGCCTGAGTTTGTTTACGAAACGACCAGAAACAACCTACAAAATTTAACCTCAAAATCGATTTTTACTGCAAGATGGCGGCGCCCTAGGTGACAACAATGAACCAGCGGAACGTTCCTTGATATGCCACTCTAAAGTTATAGCTCATTGATGGTGGCTAATTGATATATAGGGCGGCGCCCTATATAAGTGATGAAACTGAACCAGCGGAACGTTCCTTGATTTGCCACTCTAAAGTTATAGCTCGCTGGCCACGGACCCTAGTTTGAGAAACGCCGTGCTATGAGCGACGAATGCTCTTAAAATCTCCAAAAAAAGAGAGATAAAAACTTTGCAGTTGAATCTCTGACACTGTGTGTGACGTGGTATCCTAGATGAGTATATTTGACTAGAAAGCTTGCCTATTTCACACCAAATTAAATGGCATTTAAGCAAATTATTCCCTCCAGGTGATAATCATTGATTGATTCAGGGGAGAGCGGGTTATTCAAATGAACTAGTCAGACGCGTGTGTATTTGATGAACAGGTGATTTAATAGTGGGCCATCAACGTGTGGTAGTCGTAGTTCGTGCAATTTGGCAACCATGCAATTTTTAATTTCAGCTCAGGTAAGTAAAATAATCGATTCTTAAAGAGGCTGATGCCCTCGTGAAGAATCTATTGCTTTGTACATTATTTTAAATGAGAGGAAAACACTGTTGCCAAATCGCACAAGTCGTCACAGTTCATCAAATGTGAACTTTTATGGTAGACAATGGGGCTCTTGCAAACTTTCGTTATAAGCAAATAAATAGTGTAATCTGATGATAGAACTAGCGAATATCACAAAAATCACACTAAAAAAGTCTAAAATCCAATGAATAAACTCATAAACTGCCATAACGGCAAGATCGTAATGGCGGTTTCAACGCAGGCATTATCGAAGATTCCTGTCTTATTTGTCACTTTCTCCAGGGAAACACAGAGATGTCTCAAATTAGATAGGAATCTTCCATGATATCTGCGTCTTTTCGACATTATAAGCCCGATTCTGAGTAGTAAATTGTGTCATTTCTTTGTGTACCTATACTCATTTTCATTTTTACAGGTTTTTATGCAAATAATCAACTCTTCAGTCCCCTTTGTAGCAAAAGTTTTCAAAAGCCCCATTATTTTTGCTTTGACTTTGAAAAAACAATAAACAAAAAACAAAAAACAACAAAGACTGATGGCTCTAGTATGTTTCAAGTATCTCACCCAAATCATATTTCTATTTATAACAATTCTCCTAACCCACACGAATTATAATTTAGATTTGACCGTGTTTTTCTCTATCCCTCCGCCTTATTTTTCACATTCGTCCGTCTTGGAAAATTGAAGGAAATTCGTAAAATATATGCGAAGAAAATAACTTTATTTTAGTTTTATACAGGTACTTTAGCATATTGCTATGCTGATTGTCTTAATTATATAAACCTACTGATAATAAATTCAAAATATTTACTCACAATCTTACAGTTAAAGCCACAGTAAAATGTACATTGTTAGGCTTCAAGAGCTAGGAAATTATGCATTCAAAGAATAATATCATGAATCCTTAAAAAAAATAAAAGGGTAATGAATAAGAGGCGAATGCATGGAGTAGGTATCTTCTAAAAAAAAAAAAAAAAAAAAAAAAAAAAAAGGGTTATTTTAAAAAAAAAGTAACGAGGAAAAGAGGACAAAATTTAAACAACTGTCGACAGAAGAAATGACAGAGCCAAACTTAGAAACCAGGGAAATATTGGTAAAATGTAAAACAAAACAAACAAAAAATAAATAAATAATAAATAAACAAATAAAGACTTAAATAGATGAAATAAAAACAAAACGGAGCCATGATGAAAAAATAGAGTCGCACATCGGAATCTATTGGTTTAACTTAGAGAACATAAGGATATAGACAAAAAAAGTCATTGTCACTGCGCAATTCGGCAAAAGAATGCAATGGACAAATTTTATTTTGTGACCAATGGTCACACCGGTCACTTCTTTTGTGACCAGAGTTTCGAAACCAGGTCTTGAAATTCGGAACCAAGCGGTTCCCGGTCACCTTTTGATACGGTACCGTACATGACCGTACGTTGCTTCGCTCCGCCCACTTTTAAGAGACCGGAATAATAAAATTTCGGTCCCCCTACTGATTTTCGAAACCTGGTCACGTAAAACGTGACCTGGTCACGAAATAAAATTTGCTTAGTAGTTAATGGCGCGTGCTTGCTCAACAGTTTGCCTAAGGACAAGCCTCCATGCAGGGGCAACATTTTTGATTGGGGGTTGCTATTGACGTTTCACAGTATCATTTTGAAATGTTATCAAACTTACTAATGGACGGATTTGAGATCTAAGGCAATATAATGCACTTAACAAACTCAGAATTGATGAACATGTTTTATCGTTCTATTCGTTATATTAGTGGTAAAAGCGTTACCGGATAAGGCCCATATTCATATGAGAGTGCTAAAGGTACAGTAACACTACACTTGGAAAGTATCAAGCTTTTCCTTACTAGATCAAAGTTCACTTCGAAACAGCGTCAAACCTCCATCTCGGATTTTGACTCATGAGAAATGGATACCTCTGCGGGCCGATCATTTACTTCATCGATAAACTGGTCGTTAAGATAGTCTATGAGTGACGCTCCATGTCGAAAAGTATAAAACTTGGCTGTTGCAATGGTAACCATCGTTAAAATGTCCGTTATATTTAAAAGCTATTCATGAATTAAAACACGAGCACTTTTAACGATGCTCACCATAGCAACAGCCAAGTTTCATAATTTTCGACCAATAGCGTCACTCATCGACAGTCTTGATGATAAAAGTAAATGATCGGCTTCTAGGTACTTCATGTAAAACTTGACTTTGTAAAGAACCCTTCGTAAAAATCGAATAAAAACTAGAAAGGCTTTGTTTTGTTTCTTTCAAATTAATTTTCAGGGAATGCAACGTTTGGAGGACTTCGCAACTTGTGCCCGTAGCGGCTTAAAAGTTCATAACATGCGCCGTTGCTCCAACCGAATCCGATTTGTGTCGTATACTCGCCTCCACCTCCAACGGATCCAAGCTCAGATTCGTCGTACTGGAAAAGAAAATTAGGGCGAGAATGAGACACGGATAATATTCACAGAAAAACAAAAAAAGAATAATTTAATCAATTAATTTTAATTTAATTTTTTATTTTAATTAATTTTTTTTTATTTTAATTTATTTTTTAATTGTTTTAATTAGTTTTCTGGAATTAATTTTTGTGGTACAAGAGGGTGGCAGCGACTATGGAATGCGATCTGGCAACGTTGTATTTTCCCTATTTACCACTTTTAAGGCATTTGACCAACGTTTAAGTATGGTACAGTCAATAGATTAAATAATGTCAGTTAACGCTTAGTAGATATTTTTGGTGCAGGTAGGCAACCTGCAACAACTATCACAATGAATTTGAGCATTGAGGGTGGCCTACCTGAGCCAAAAGTTAAGGAGTCGGCTCACATTATTTAATCCGTTGACTGAACCAAAGAAAGGGGTATAAAAATACCCGAAAAGGTTTTTTTTTTCTTTTTTTAGCGTAGATGCCTAATATATGTAATTGAGTACATCCTACTAAATTTTTTAATTTTTTAATTTTGTAACACCAATTTTTTAATATCAATGTCGACTATTTATGGAAAATTACGACACCCAAAAAATGTAACAAATTTGGACAAATGTTTTTTAATCTTCTTAATTTTCCCTCTGTTGTTTGCCATTAAAATAAAGAATTGAACCACTATTCCTAAAAAACAAATACATGGAATTTCCTAAAAATAATTTATTGGTTCCGTTTCTTTCCATTTAATTAAAAGTTTAAAAAGCACAACAAGCCCAATAGAAGCGCACAAATCACAATGCCCACCAATGAAAAAAAAAAAAAAAAAAAAAAAAAAAAAAACAATTTCTGGCAGATAATGTATTGATTTCGTTTCTATTCACAACCTAAAATGTTAATAACCATATAAAGTCCTATAATAAAAGCAAAATAAGCTTGTCAACAACTACAGTCAATTGTTGTCCAAAAAACCGTAAATATTGGCATGAATGCAGTAGGGTTTATCTGTACGCTGAATATCATGTAGTGCCTTAAACTTTAATTTAAAAAAATGAAAGTTTTACGCAAAAATATCAGCCTAGGCCGTAGGATCGTTTCAGAGCTCCCTCTCTTTTGGCTCATAAGGATTAACCTTGAGCCTTCTCCGCCAGACTTTTATGAAAAAAAAAAAAAAAAAAAAAAAAAAAAAACGGGACAACGTAACATTTCTCTTAACATTTCTCGTAACATGTTTCTTTAAATTCATAAAAAATATGAGGCTATTACGTCCGCAGTGAGCATTTTGAATATCGTCAAATTCAAATGTTTCCGTAAGTTTAAATGGACTATACAACAGTGATTGATTGCACGCTACTTCACATTCTGTAACAGTGTTTTGAAAATGGGTGTTCGAAGACTCATAATTTAAGATTAGGTACCTTTTCGAACATCTGTCCCGTCCGGATAAATCCAGCATAATTTGTCTCCAAATACACCGAGGCTAGTCGATAAGCAACCTGTTGTGCTTTAGGGTAGAGAGTGTTGTCTAATCCTTGGATGGCTATCATTTGTAGAGGTGGCCAAAGGTTTGGTTTCTCCCACTGGTTACCGTTATTAACAAGAGTGGTTGGCACACCTAACAGGAAAGAGAAATAAAGGTGGATACGTTAAAAAGATTAAAAGTAAAAATGTAATAGGGTAAGAAGTTAAAAAAACGCCGTGTTTGAATTTTTAAGGTGAAAAATTGAAACATGAATAAGTAGAAAAAAAGTTGACGATTAATTTTCTTTTTCAACGAATATTACTTAATTATTTTATAGGATTGTGTTTTAGAGTCGGCTGAAGGAGTGATACATTTGATTTGCAACGAAACTTTGCATAAGCAACAAAAAAACATTAACCTCATTAAAAGTATTTACTGAGTCTAGATTTCGATATTCGTATTTTAATTCCGTACCTAAATATCTTGGAGTACCGTCTGCACTAATGATTCTCTGCGATATCAGATACTCGACCGCTAATTTTCCCATCTCTTGAGGCGCTCTTCTATAGCTGCCTGTCCACAAAGGCGTCACGTTTGAGGCGTAGAAGTCTTCTCTACTTTTGCCGTCTTCGTTGTCCCAATCACACCATGTCTTTAGATCCTCTCTCCACATGACCTATAAAAAAAATAGGAAAGCTCATTAAAAAACAAAAAATACAAACAGTATAGGTATGCGTTGTTTGAATGAGATTAACTCAAACGGGCCTAATTGGCGGGCTGATTCTGCTCTTTTGGAAGATACAAGACGAGATAGCGAGATTTGATAACCACCTTGGTTTAACCCTTTCAATCCCTCACCCGAGTTAGCTAATTCCGCAGGGGCGTGCCGTGGTTTTCAGAGGGGGAGGGGGGGGGGGGTAAGAATGCAATCTTGCCGCCCTCCACGACCAAAATTATAAATTTGATGCCAATGATGCCTTTTTTTTTTAGTTTGTGCTTGTTACACACTGATTTTCCGTCCTCTCTTGGTTGTTCACCCTGATTTTGCCGCCCTCAGAGAGTGACGCCAGGGGTAAGGGTAACCCCCCCCCCCCCTCTAGCACGCCCCTGTGATTCCGTATCTCCATCTCTCATTGACAGTTAATAAGCTAGTCCAAAGCGTTAAAACTTGCAAAGTTATGTTTCATGGAGTGCCTTCTATTACCGGGATAGGCAAAATAAACACCACGTATAGTACGAACATTTCACTACCCACTGATTTTGAGCAAGCTTAATTTTCGATTTCTTCTGGTAACTTGAGCTTGATAGTAAGAAGTTTAAACGGCGCGCGGCGTCAAGTGAGAAATTTAAAGTCATTCGAGTCATTCCTTTCAGACTGAATGATTCCGAGTTGTGCTCCAACGACTCGAACGAATTCAAATCTGTCACGCGACGTCCTTTAACATTTTTAAGAAATAATTATGCGAATTTAAAATTTTAAGAACGATAAACTTCAAACTAATAAATCTTGCTCCAATTTCAAGATGGCTGGGCGTTTTTGGCACTAAAATGTTTGCAAGTTACCCCGTTTTGCAATGGTACCGAACTCTCACACTTATATCTTCCCGAAACAATTTTGTCAAGAAAGTTATTGTAAGTAATAATTTTAATTTTGAGATTTTATTTGTATAAAAAATAAACTTCAAACCAACGTATCTCGCAAAAGTTGTGAGATATTTTGGTATTTTATGAGCCAAAATGTTTGTAATTTATTATTCATCTCTGCAGTGGTTTTAATAACTAATTCCTAATTTTTGGAAAACAAGGTCCCTTTTCCTGTGACGCGCGCGCCACATTGTATACCTATATGTATGTAATTTTATGGTGAAACCGTACTCAGACCTGTGAATTTGTGATTTGAGGATGGCAGGAGGGGGTCAACCATCTCTCTAGAATTTAGATTAAAACCCATACTGTCCCAAAACTATTTTGGTCTCGACCATTTGGAGAAAGCGACTCATAACTGTTTTTTCGGGTCATGGAAACATGATTTTTTTTCTTTTTTTCTTATGATCCATTTGCGAACTATGGCATGGTTTAAAAACGCCTCATCGGGAACATTGGTGGATCCAGCAATCTGGCAACAGGGGCTATAGCTCCGTGACCAATCGATTATTTCTCACGAAATCAAATAAGAAGAATTCACAGTTGCCAGATTGCTGGATCCGACCGTGATCGGGATAGTATGATATCGTTTGACTTTAAGATGGATCAAATGAACATAAACTCTTTCGGTGCGAAAATGCACCATTGCCGGTTAATACGGGGTTACAGTACAACCCTTAATTCCCCCTTTCCGGAAAATACGTTTGCCCCTATTAAAGCAAAACTTGAAATGATGTCCCGGACTGATACTCTATATACTTTAAACTAACCTCTTCTATCGCTGTCAATAATTCCTCGGCGATCTGCAAGTAGTATTCGCCTTTTTGAACGTCTCCTGCCATGAAAAACCAGTTGCTGAGATAGTGCGCGTTCAGTTGCAGGAAAGCGTTCAAATCCACCGGAATGATCGATCGGGTTTTCAAATGTAGCAACGATGCTGCAACGAGCAAGAGAATGAATTAGTTAAGAGCTAACCGCACTGCGGGATAAGGATTAATTACCTAATGCACCAGTCGAAAAATTATACACATACACTTTTGTAATTGAACGCTCAGATCGACAGTAGTATGCATATATTATGTATGCATTAGGCCTCTGAGGGATTTAATGAAGATGTATACATACACAGAGTTGCATAAGTCGCCTGCGTTGACAATTCGATGCAATCCGCATCACGCGTAACCCGACAATTTCTCGGTTTTGAAGGAACAAAGAAAATAAATAAAAGGCTGATTGTTTTCTCATGTTGCGCGGGTTGCGTCGGATCGTCGACGCGGGACTTCAAATCCTTGTAAGTACTCCTCTTTCAAACTATACTGTACCATACAGGGTGACTATAAAATAATCCCCACTCAGAAGCTGGGACGGTTGCCGCTCAAAAAATTGAAGGGGATTTCTGTCATTTCAGGGACGATATCTACACAAATCTGCCATGAAGTCGACTCGAAAATAAAAACTCTTGCAAACGAGGTGCGGTTTTGAAGAACTTTTAATCTTCAGGCTTGCATGGAAATCGTGATGTAAATAGAAGAAGCTCCTTCAATTTCTTGACTGGCAACCACCCTAACTTCTGAGAGGGGACTTTTTTTTATAATCACCCTGTATAGATTGTTATTCTACGAAATCATACGGTTAGTCAACAATCACAACAGTATATACAGCAGAGATTACTAAGCCTAAGAGATATGGCACTTCCTATCTCCGCCGTGTTAAAAAACCGTTGGCCGGGCTCCGTAAAAAACGCCTGCAGAATGGCCGTGATACAACGTGCAGTACGCTGGTGACCGTAAACATTGTTGTTATTCATGTTGTTGGAAATGAGGTTAGATTCTCTGCAGCATCTAAATGTTTGTCATTTAATGGCCGATGGGATGATTAAAGTGACTTAGATTTTCAGATTCACGTATATAAAATATACTCAGAGCTCATTAAACTTCCCAAACGCTTTATTAATCTGGTTAATTTAGTAAGTGGCGTTGCTGTCAAATCTCATTCAAACAACAACAGTAGTAACAATGTTTACGGTCACCAGCGTACGCCACATTGCATACTTCGTAGGAGTCGAATAACACTTTTGAATCGTTATGCCATATCTCTTAGGCTTAGTAATCTCTGATATACAGTCATCAGTGTCGCAATCATCAGCTGTGATAAAACTCGCGCAGGGTTCCAGACCATCTCACTCAATCTCCGACTCACCCTCTTTGACCAGTCATTCCAATTGGAATGATTGGTCAGTTATAGAACTTGGCTGTTGCTATGGTAACCATTGTTAAAGCGTCCGTTTTTAAAGCCATTCAATGAGTAGCCTTTAAAAAACGGGCACTTCAATGATAGTTACCATAGCAACAGCCAAGTTTTATAATTGTCGACTTGTAGTGTCAATCATAGACAGTCCCCTGGTAAGAACTTTTTGGACATACTCGTACTTTAAAAATACACCCGCATTTAAAACCTATAACTGAATTATTCGTGTTTATACACTCACACTGTATGTGAAATTAGCCTGGGAAGTTTCGGTGGATTGACTACACTATCAAAAGCATTTTCTCCTACTCAAAATATATCGATGACTTAATAATTGTATTTTATGTTATACAAGGTCCAGCCGTGACGCTGATGAAAATAACTTAGGCGGGCGTTGGTAAACTAATTCGTACAAGCGCGGTCCTCTATTTTAAACTCGTTTGTAAATCAATGACATGAAATTTCATTTAATTCGACGAATTTGGAGTGGGTCGTGATAGCTGTTGGGGTGAAGAGCGAACATTCAAATCGTAAATCCACTACCTGTGTCCTGGTGACGTCGATGTTGAACGAAAAAACAAACAGAGAAAAGTAATAATTATAATGCGAAATAACCCCTCTCATGTTTGTCAGAGCCAATTAAAGGTTTTGCATTGTAAATTCATCTCGACCGAGACTTTCCCATTCCTCGTTCATCCATTCGATTTATTTTGACTCTGGTGCACAATGGCCTGAGATCGTCAAAAAGTGGCCACAAAACCAGAGCTGCCGCACGGAAAAAAGACTGGTAAAATTTACCAACTGCATAGCTGATTTTGGAATCCGCTACCAAGTATGGTAAATGTTACCATCATATGGTAAATGCAACATACCTTGTGGTAAATTAAGATAACCTGTCGGTACATTTTACCGCAAGGTACATTGCATTTATCATATGATAGTAAAATTTACCATACTTGATAGCAGACTCCAAAATCAGCTATGCAGATGGTAAATTCAACCAGCCTTTTTCCCCCCGTGGTTTCGTGTATACTTAACGGTATTTTTGAATTTGCCGATGAGTCCACCGGTTGAGAAAAGATTACACAAATCAGCTCCATATGACTGTAATGCACACAAATACTCGCATCTGTAATATTTTCTCAACCGGTGTGGGGTCGCCGATGACTTTAGAAAATTGCGGTTATTCTAACAATTTAACGGCAATTGCACAGATTGAGAAAAAATCAAAGATACGAGTATTTTCGTTCATTATACAGGGTGGTCCGAAAGTCCCGGGACGGCTTCATAACATTTGAACGGCTGCATATAAAAAAACCAAACTTGGGGGATGTTTATAACTTAATAGAAACTACTTTTTGGCGTACCCGAAAATTCCGGGGGCACCCGTGAAGGGGGGTATCGCCCCCCAACTCAAAATTTTCAAATGACAACCCCCATTTTGTGATACCTTGTTTGAAAGAGCATAAAATTCTAAGACTTTTGGCGCAAACCGGAGGTCGATATCGTTTTTCGTCTTCGATATATCGATAGTCAAAATTCGATTTCGACCCATTTTCAAAAAATCAGAACTCCCGTTTGAAAAGTCGGAATTTAGGTAACAAGGAGCCAAAAATACTCTAAAAAGCAAGTAATTTTCAGAAAAAAATACGGTTTTGATGGTTGTCTAGTCTTAGGGCCCCCCAAAATTATTTTAAAAAATGACCCCTCAGGGGGGCTATCTCGAAAATTCCGAGCCACGACCCCTATCGAGTGATACATCGCTTGGAAGGGCACACAAAACTGGGCATTTTGGCGCAAACCGCAGGTCGATATCGTTTTTGGTTTTCGATGTATCGAAATTTGCCAATGAGTAAAAAACCAACTTTGACTATCATTTTATCGAAAACCAAAAACGATATCGACCTGCGAATTGCGCCAAAATGCTCAGTTTTCTGTGCCCTTCCAAGCGATGTATCACTCGATAGGGGTCGTGGCTCGGAATTTTCGAGATAGCCCCCCTGAGGGGTCAATTTTTTAAATAATTTTGGGAGGCCCTGAGTCCTAAGACTAGACAAACATCAAAACCGTATTTTTTTCTGAAAATTACTTGCTTTTCAGAGTATTTTTGACTCCTAGTTACCTACATTCCGACTTTTCAAACGGGAGTTCTGATTTTTTGAAAATGGGTCGAAATCGAATTTTGACTATCGATATATCGAAGACGAAAAACGATATCGACCTCCGATTTGCGCCAAAAGTCTTAGAATTTTATGCCCTTTCAAACAAGGTATCACAAGATGGGGGTTGTCATTTGAAAATTTTGAGTTGGGGGGCGAAACCCCCCTTCACGGGTGCCCCCCGGAATTTTCGGGTACGCCAAAAAGTAGTTTCTATTAAGTTATAAACATCCCCCAAGTTTGGTTTTTTTATATGCAGCCGTTCAAAAGTTATGAAGCCGTCTCGGGACTTTCGGACCACCCTGTATAGTCACAAACTGAATTGAACTGTGTAATAATATTTTCTCAACCGGTGGAATCATCGGCGAATTGAAAAAATGCCATCAATATGCTCAAACGGCAGCACTGCAAAAAAACGGAAATTAAATTTCTCATGAGTTTATTATTCACAAACTTTCAGTTGCCAAATAACTGAGAACAAGTTAATTGCTCAAGTAATTTAAACCTAGAAATGGCACTGGAAAGTTTTGAATCAAGCTTAAAAGGTCACACGGAGCCTATGATTTTGGATGAATTTTTTTCCCCGCTGAATTTTTGCCAGTATTTTTCGATTTCAAACCATGGTGCGGAGGTGGATCCAGGAATTCCAGGAATTTCCAGGAATTTATTCACTTCTCTCTCCTCTCTTTGAGCATATGTGCGCAAGAATGCAGAGCAGAGTGAGGCACGCGGTTCCGCCATCTCTATCCTTTTTCATCACTCGCGTCTCTAAATGGAAGAGGAGAGATAGACAGAAAAAAAAGTTCCTGCAATCTCATCCGGGAAACACAGTTCAAAGAGGATCCGCAAAATTATTGTTGAATTATTGTTTATTGATGAAATTAAGAGCAGCATATTGTAAATATACTTATAAGATGAATTTAAATGCTAATCAACTCAGCGTAACTTTTGGATTACAAATATTCCTTGATTTATTTCACGTGATTAATTTGTCTGCGGTGTACACTGAGGATAGAGTTCAGCTAATTTAACAGTCTTTTGATAAAAATTGTGAGCAAAAACTCATTTGTTGATTTTACAATCAGATTTGTTAAAGGAACAATCCTATTTGTTGAATCATAAAAACTAGTAGATTGACCAATTGGATTGTTGATTTAACATATCGGATTGTAAAATCAACAATATGGTTAGCGACACCAACAAATGAGTTTGTACTCACCATTTTCAACAACAGACTGTTAAATTACCTAATTTTTTTTCTCAGTGTACTTTTGTGACTTCCGTTTGGCAAATTGATTCCAATTTAAAATTTTGTGGAAACCGCGATGTGAGAAAAACATTCTAATTCCACTTTTTTACTCAGAAAATAACTTTGTTAAAAAATCAATTTTGAGCAACTTGCGCTGAACTGCATTATTTTTTCACCAAAAAACTATTCCGAAGACCGAACCGCCGCGCCGCTATAGGTGAATCGAAACCAGTGGTAGCTCGTGAAATGCGATATATCGATGTCCACTCCATTTAAAACTATAGAAAAGTATCGATTTCTCGGGGGTTCAATTACACCCCCCGATCGATACTTTTCTATAGGTAGTTTTAAATGGAGTAGACATCGATATATCGAATTTCACGAGCCGCCACCGATTGAAACATAGAATTTGCCGGACATCATTGTATGAATATAAATAAAAATTATGAACATAAATAGCGAGATAACTTAAAAATATCTGAGATAGTTCAATTTACAGCTTAGAATGAGTAAAATACCGCGATTTCTCGCAAAAAATGTCGACATTAAAATTTTTTTAAAACATAATACAACAACTTTTTATGTCTGGAAAAATCTATATAGGATACGTATCGATCTCAAGTGCACCGCGCGTATTTGTGAACATCGATCTGTAGCTTCAAAACGTCGAATGTTTTGCTTTGGATACTTAAAATATTTGCATCATTTATTAATCTTATTTACAACAAAAAAACCAAGGCGAGAATGTCAACATCATCACCTACATTTAAATACAAGTAAAAACCAAGTTTTTAAGTTACGACGAAGTTTACATAAGCATGCGGTGGTTTTCATTAATGCAATGGTTGGTCGGTTGAAATTTCAGGGGGCCGAACTGTGCACTTCTCATGGCAAAGTATGCCTCTCAGGCTCAGACTATCCATAGGGGTAGTAAGTGCTAAAATTACGACTGTCACAGACGCCTAGTTACGTCACTGGACAAATTTATGTGTATATACTTGAGGATCTTTTATGGACAACCCTTGAGATATCTTGATAAATTAAGATGTAATAAGAATACGCCATAAGATGTATACAAAGTTGAAAAAAAAAGAAGGAAAAAGAGTAATTACGTTTTTGGCCCCTTGGAGGTTTCATCCATCGAGCTGAAAAATCCCAACCAGTCTCTGCCGCTGTTTTCAATTCTATGTACACATTTGTCTTTTCTTGCTCAGTAGTTAAATTTGCAGCCAACTCAAAATCCTCTCTGAAAAAAGGAGAAATTATTGATTTCCGCTGAATAAACAAACGATAGAGGTATTCATATAAGTAGAAATATACAATACTATTTTAACGAAAATATTGTACACTATTAATTAAATTGAAAGAATGATAATACAAGATAAAATATAATCTTTCCTATGGTACCTACCACACCCGATGTATTTTTACTGCTTATTTCTGTTAATGAAAGAAATAATTTATTACTTTGTTGTAAGTTAACATCGAAACTTAATTTCCATTATAAACATTATATACTTAAATTTCTCAGTAGAGAAGATTACAAAAAATTAAACTAAAAAAAACAAAAAAAACAAAAAACAAAAAACAAAAATTCTGTTACACACAGTTAGCATTCATACAGAATATTGACACAACGAGAGCATTTGGAATGGCGGGTCCTTCAAGGAATAACTTATCGCAGAGAGCCTTCAATTAGTCACTTAGGCAAAATGAAGTACTGTGGAATAATAACATCTACTATCCACCTACTGTAACTAAATTTGAAGATAATAAGCTAGCGATAATCAGAACAAATAAGTTGACAATGAAGAAGTTAGGTGACTTCATAATTTTGACAAGATAAGTTTTTAAAGTGGCAAATCAAGCGAGGCAACAACGGAAAGAGGTCAGAAACGACGCTCATTCACTGGCCAAAAATTAAGAGGTTAAAATTATTTCGTCTGGCGCCTTCAATCTATCGTACAGGCAATTCTAACTATCCTGAGTACGAACAGTTAACTACCTTCCCTGCATAATAAACGGACGAGTATGACGTTCTTTTGAACTAAAGCAGTCTTTAAAGGGTTCATAACTTACCTAAATGACTCAGGCCGAGGCCCACAGGTTTCGACGCTGTAGTGAGCCATTCTGTAGTTTTTACCATTTTTCCTGACGTTCACCATTCTGTTGTTCATCCAGAATTGGAATTCCATCTCGAGAACCTGAGAAATAGAACCGTATCATTTTGAACGTTGAATCAAGAAAAGGCAAACTAGCTTAAAAAAAAAAAAAATAAACTTCGAGCGAAAACTATCAGAAAAAATTTTACTTGAGGTGCAATTTAGAAATTTGCTTTGAGATCTCCTTGACTTGGCTTGGACTTGAATCGTCCTCCAAATTCAATTTGAAATTCAGAAAAATTTCTTGAACCAAAACTTCTTGAGATTTCTCGAGAAAGTTTCAAATGATTTTCAAGTGAGATATTGAAACAGAACTTGTTCAGTGACGCTCTGGAAACGCACAGTAGTGAACTCAAGGCAAGTCTCAAGGAGAAATTTCAAATTTTTAAGATAGCTCTTTTGCTACTTTCAACTAAACTCAGGATTTAGGATAAATTGCCGATTTAAAATGAGTGTCTCTGAATTGAATTTCTTTTCGCTCAATTTTCTTTTCGCTCACTTGAGTATTTCTTAAGCCAGGCCAAGGAGATCGAGAGTAAATTATCTGAATTGCACCCTTTCCGTGGAGGTTGGAGGGAAAAACTTGTTTGGTGGACTGGAATATACATTACATAAATCGCAATTTTTGATTTAGATTTAAATATATACAGGGTGTAACAGATGTACCCCCCCCCCCCCCCCCTGTCTAACTTTTGAACGAAATGAGATAAATTGTTGCGGTTTGGACCATTCTTCATAATTTTAGTTGAACTTTATTTTTTTTGGGGTCAAAACCCCCCACCCCCCCTAGGGGGCCCCCAGGGGGGCTATCTCAAAAATTTCAAATGGCAACCCCTATCTTGTGATACATCGTTTGAAAGGGCGTAAAATTTTAGGACTTTTGGCGCAAACCGCAGGTCGATATCGTTTTTCGTTTTCGATATATCGAAAGTCAAAGTTCGACTTTGACCCATTTTCAAAAAATCAGAACTCCCATTTATAAAAGTCGGAGTTTAAAAAACTAGCGGTCCAAAATACTCTAAAAAGCAAGTACTTTTCAGAAAAAAATACGGTTCTGCCATAAATTTGGTCCAAATTTGGTTTTAGTGCCCCCCAACATTTGTCAAAAAAATTGTCCCTCAACGGGTCTATCTCAGAAATTCCGAGGCACGACCCCTATCGAGTGATACATTACTCAAAAGAGCGCAATAAACTGAGCATTTTGGCGCAAACCGCAGGTCGATATCGTTTTTAGTTTTCGATATATCGACATTTGACAATAGGTGAAAACCCAACTTCGCCAATCGATATATCGAAAACTAAAAACGATATTGACCTGCGGTTTGCGCCAAAATGCTCAGTTTATTGCGCTCTTTTGAGTAATATCACTCGATAGGGGTCGTGCCTCGGAATTTCTGAGATAGACCCGTTGAGGGACAATTTTTTTGACAAATGCTGGGGGGGCTCTAAAACCAAATTTGGACCAAATTTATGGCAGAACCGTATTTTTTTCTGAAAAGTACTTGCTTTTTAGAGTATTTTGGACCGCTAGTTTTTTAAACTCCGACTTTTATAAATGGGAGTTCTGATTTTTTGAAAATGGGTCAAAGTCGAACTTTGACTTTCGATATATCGAAAACGAAAAACGATATCGACCTGCGGTTTGCGCCAAAAGTCTTAAAATTTTACGCCCTTTCAAACGATGTATCACAAGATAGGGGTTGCCATTTGAAATTTTTGAGATAGCCCCCCTGGTGGGCCCCCTAGGGGGGGGTGGGGGGTTTTGACCCCAAAAAAATAAAGTTCAACTAAAATTATGAAGAATGGTCCAAACCGCAACAATTTATCTCATTTCGTTCAAAAGTTAGACAGGGGGGGGGGGATACATCTGTTACACCCTGTATAATTATTATTTTTTTCCGATAAAGAGCATTCATCTGAAAATCTTTAGAATTTCATTTTCTTTGTCCTTATTCTGAGAATCAAATTTTCGCTGTGTAACAGGGAAATCCGTAAGAGCTTGAACTTTGGTCTAAACCTTTTTATTGAACGACATGATATACGCAATAGAGCTGCAATCGTACTATGCGGACGATGAATTGATTGGTTTCTAAAACATAACAAACAATGCTGGGAATCTTTTTTTTTTCCAATTTTATTTTTAGTCAAAATTAATCAGAAATTCATGTTTTCAAGCAGGGACCAAAAAAAAAAACAAAAAACAAAATCAAAAACAAAAACAAAATAACGACCACGCCCGACTATACTCCCCATTACTATAGTATTGTCTCACAAAATCTCAATTTCTTATTGACAGCAAAATCGACTCCAAATGGTCACCGTTAGAAAAACAAAGCAGCTTTAAGCGCCTTCATTTTGAGTGATAGGCAAAATCAACACTGAGAAGTAGAAATAGTTAACTACCCATTAAATTGAAGCGATCAAGCGTTGATTTGTCTCAGTAACCTGTGGCTGTTGGCCAATCTTTGAAATCATTAGATATGGCGAGTAGATTGGATAAATGAAGGACTGATATTGGTCCCTTTAAAGGGTTTATGAAAAAGAAGAGCTCTTCAACCAAGTATCCCGTCACTACATTCGATAAGCTATCGGCTGTTTGAAACACGCCGATAGCTTATCGAATGTATCGGAGGAATACTTGGTTAAAGAGGTGTTTTTTATAAACACTATAAAGGGACCGCAATAGCAGCCCTTCGTCCCTTATCCAGCCCCCGCCGTATCTAATGATTTCGAAGATCGACCCTTTGGTAGTGAAAGGGTAGAGCTTCCCTCCTCAACTTGAGACTAAGTTTGGAGGACGATTTTTGAATACAACCCTAATAGATTTGTATCAGAGTTGGGCAAATATGGGTGATAGTCGATTTCACGATTACCAAGTAATCGTAATCGCCGTTTTTTCGGAGAATGATTTTACTGTAATCAGGGCTGGTTATTAATTTGGCAACGTTGTAATGTGTCCATTTAAATCCATTAAAAATATCGAATTACTGGGCGAATTCGACCTTTTGCATGGGTTTAAATGGACTAATACAATGTTGCCAAATTGTACGCTACGCCACTGCACCCTACATATTAGTTGCAGAAGAATGAAATCTAATCAAAATGACCCTAAAGTTCATTTTAAATGTGTAAAGACTTCATTTTAATTACCATCTAAAGGTTAGACGATTACCGATATCCCGCATAATCGGGAAATCGATTACACTCCTATTTGCCCAGCTCAGCTTTGTATATAGTTACCGGAAGGTTTTCTAAGACGTAGGCCTCGTCTTGTTTCAACTGAAACACAGCTGCGACCATTGGAATGAGGAGAGGGGGTTGGCTTCGATTTTCGTAGTATTTACGACTCCCATTCAGCATATAACCGTACTTTTTGACTAGAAAGATGATATTGTCGATGACGCCTTTGGCTGTCTCGACCATGTCGCAGAGGATGAGCCCCTTGACGATCCAATATGTGTCCCAATAATAAACTTCGGTGAAACGGCCACCGGGTATGATGATGGGATTGGGCACGTAAATGAGAGAATGACGATCCGGGTTGTTCTGGACATCTAAGTCCACGGTTCGAGCCAAAGTTTTCCAAACTTGGTTCAAACTCCTGTAAAGACAGAAGAGTGCAATGGTAATTCAACGACTGGTAGAATTCACCGAACGTATATGGCTGATTTTGGTGTTTGTCAGAAAGTACACGGGGAAAAAAAAACTACGGTGAAAATAACCATACGGATACCTGATTTTGGCACCTGCAAGATGTTATGGTAATGTTAACCAGAAGTATACTATGTTTTGACTAGGTACTAGGTGATGTTACCTGATTGCATGTCGAATTTACTCAAAGTATCGGTAAATGTACCATACTTCTGGTCAAGTTTACCATAACATCTAGCAGGTGCCAAAATCAGGTATCCGTTTGGTTATTTTCACTAATCTTTTTTTCCGTGTATGGTAAATTTCACCCAAGAATGGTAAATGCAACGTAACTAGTGGTAAATTAGGACTAATCCTTTGGGTACATTTTATACCATCAATTATAATTATCACACCGAAAAAAAATAAATAGTTAAAAAATTACAGAACAAAATGATTTGCTAAATTAACCTATAATTTTGTTAAATTAACAACTGAAATGCTAAAGCAGCAATTCATTTTGTTAGCTTAACAACTCACTTTGCCCAACCAGCAAATCAAATAGTAAAAATAACAATTTTATGCTGGAATAACAAATTAGTAGGTAAAATCAGCAATTTATTTTGCTGATATAACAAGCTGAATTGTATTAGATCAACTAATTGGGTTAAGTTCTGTATTTTTTGACTATTTAAAATTTCTAAATTGACAATGTCTATTTTGTTGAAAAAATACTATATTATGTGGTTGATCTAACAACTATTTTTGTAAACTCAACAAATAAATTGTTAACTTAACAGAAACCCCTGGTTGATTTAGCAACTTTCAATTTGTGTTAAATCAGCGAAGTTTGAATTGTTGCTTCAACAATTGATTTTTTTCAGTGTACAAAGAAGTCTATGATTTGCTTCTGACCCGTTCCTTGTTATAATGAACTTATACAGTAGCGTCCACAGGAATTTGTCTTTCTCTCTCTTTCCCCATTTGAACACGTGAGTAGGGAAAGGACAGAAACTGGGGCTCGATTGTGTCTTCAGCCCCAATCTCTTTCCTTTTGTAGTACATACACTCAAATGGCAAAAGAGCGAGAGAGACTAATTCCTGCGTACGCCATTGAACTTATATCATCCTTAAACAAACAGATAATGTTTAAAATCAATCTCTATCTCTTTTATAGTTACTCCCATTTATTTCTGTTATCCATACTATGCGAAATGAATGTAAGTACTATCGACGAATTAAAGATTGTCGCGAGATTTTCACGAGCTAAGTTTCGGCTTCAAGGTTCCGGTTCGGCCACTCTTCATACTCCTCAGACCTTGCAGGGGAGAGGCCAGTGCGGTTGGGCCGGGAAAGGCGTAGCAGAATAGTCCCACACTCCCACCCATAACTGAATACGTGTGAAAATCTCGTGACAATCTTTAATTCGTCGATAGTACATGAGAATATACCAAATCATATGCATCTACATATATATATATATTTTTTTTTAAATTATGTATAGGACGTACTTTGCAAATCTCTTGTAGTTGACGTCCTGAATGTAGTTCAAGACGGACGGATTGTCGGTGAAATCTGGCGGGTTGTAAGGAATTAGTTCGTCCTTCCCGTCAACGAAATTTTCGGCGACGAAATTCGCCAATTCTTGTCGGCTCAAAGAATCCCGCTGACCTTTTAGCTTTTGAAATCTGCGAAGGATCTCTTCCTCCGAGAATTTGAGAACTTTGTCGACGAACATTTTGGAATCGCTGAATAACCCGGCCAGTTGAATGTCCGCGAGGAGGGGCCCTTGGCAATATACATAGCTGAAACAAAAATCGCAAGTCTATAATAAATAGTCGCTCTTATACGCAAGAAATTATTTTCATTTTCATTGATTGAAGTTGTGGCTTATAAGCTAAATTTCAAGAATATTTCGATTGGAATAATGCTCATCTCAACAGAAGGTGACTATTGGAATAATGTTCATCTCTCAACAGTAGGTGACTACTGGTTATATTCTTCTGTTGAGCCTCCGCACTAAAATGAACCCACGCTATTGAACAAATCTTTCCTCTTCGAGACTTATCTTTGGACATTTTATTCCTTCCTAGAAGATTCAGTCTATGTACGCAGTACGCGTCGTATTTCAACTAATCCAGCTTAAAAAAAGGATTTCTTTGGATTGCGCTCTGATGACGTAAAATAATTTTCGATGGAAATGGTATAAATGATTTTCCAACGTCACTGCTGTGTCATTAAAGCAAGAAAATAATTGACAAAGAGATCTCTTCCAAGTAATTCTGCATCTTTCTTATAATCTTTCTACTGTAAGATAAAGCGCGAGTCTCAAAACTTATGTGTTGGTAATAATAGATGTAAATGGATTAATGGAACTTGACTTCGTAGAGAGAAACTCATTTTGACAGAGTGTTGTCAGTTTCGCTTTGTGGAGATTTTTTCAGTTTAAAAGGGCAATTGATGCGTCGCGTTTAGCGGGGGCTGTGGAAAATTTTTGTCAGCCAATCCATTTTATTATTTTAATGCTTATGCCATAATGCTCGCATCTGAATGACGATTTCCATTTTCGATAAACAAACCATGAAAAGGGTCATTGCATTCCTCCGACATATCACGTATCGCATATTGAAAACTCAATATGCGACTGAGAATAATTTCCCCAGCAAGGTTACGGCATCATCATCATGCTCGGAAAAACTCAAAAAATTATAGAATAAAATTTTGATTGTAATAAAATAAATTGAGCAAAGGGAAGAGAACGAGTTTATTATAAAATTAAAATTAAAGTTAACATGTTATGTTCCCTCAATATCATTGTATTATTTATATATGTATCGTGAGTTTACTATGTTCCCTCAGTTATACTATCATGCTCAAAATATTCGCAGCTACATAATGCGCTTAGGTAAGTTTTGTTGAAAAATAAAAATACTTGAATTCTCAGCAGCACTTTCTTACACACTTACACAGAGAAAAATTTCTTGTCGTATCTATAAGGAGCGTATTATGAATTCACGAGAAACGACTTTTAAAACGGCCAAAATTCTCATTGACTCAATGATTTTTCTCAAGAATAAATGAGAAGTCTGGTAATTCCAAACGGAATTTCTTTTCAATTGTGAAGTTTATTAAGAATTTAAGTATTTCAAAGAAACTTTTTTTTGTTTTTGTTTTTTTTTTTGTTTGTTTGTTTGTTTGTTTGTTTGTTTTTTTTTCAGTTTCCACCAAGCAGTAACCCTGCTTGGACGGAGTTTATTTTATATTTAATTAACGCATAGAAAAAAAAGTATACATAGCTGAATGGGCAAACCTTGTCAGGGGTTTACTGCCCTAAACTAAAGTTTTAGTTCATAATTAATAAGACTTTTTTCTACGTGTTAGTTTCGAAGGCCTTCCTTCCGAATCCTTACGGGGACTTGGAAATCAATCGATTCTAAAATCTAAAGATTCAAATACTCTCAATTGATTCGGAGCCCAACTGTCAGCAGACTGTTGTTGTTTTTTTTTTTGGTTTTTTTTTTGTTTTTTGTTTTTTGTTTTTTTTTTCACCTTACCTAGATAAATCAGACATGGTTTCTTTTTTTGGTCTGCTTTTATTTTTATCAACGAGCGCACATGTTTATTTCAAGCAAAGTGTAACAACCCGAAGAAAAATAGTGTGAAAGCGAGGAAAATACATCAAACCCCACGAGCTAGTTAACGGAAGGGAAACTCGGTACAAAGTGATATGACCGGCCTTCTTTCACTTTGAGAGAGCAAGTCTGTTTCCTTAGAAACGGAACCTGATACGAGCAAGTGTCTATTGTTGGACGCTAGTAAGTCTTTTAAAGGATTTTAAAAGTAAATTGAAGGTATCTAAAAGTACGCGTCGAGCAAAAGAGAGCTTTCTCTTTGAAGAAGCGGGTGGGAAAACGTATCCCGAAAGCCAATCATGTAATCGATATACCTTATTTAGTTGGTCGTAACAAGACACCTTTTGAACGAACGAGACGCCGCACCTTTCTAGATTGATTATGGCGCGCTCTTGCCTTACACCATCGCGTCACGTGCCCTCGAAATTGCGTCTATGTACTTACATCTGTTGCCAACTTTCCGAAAGAAATTGCGTGCAATAATATTATATCCAAAGGGATGCAAAAACAAATGTCCAAAGTTTTTTTTTTTTCTCAACTATTTTTTTCCCAATGACAATTTTCTGTAGACTTTTGGTCCAATGGGGCTCTTGCAAACTTTTGCTAAGTATAGGGGATTGAAGTGTTGATTCTTGCATAAAAACCTGACGATGAGTACACTAAAAATCACAAAATTCACTCTCAGAATCGCGTTTAATGGCGGAGAGACGCAGGTATCATGGGAGATTCCTATCTAAATTGAGACATATCTCTGTGTTTCCGTAGAGAAAGTGACATAACAGGCAGAAATCTACCATGATACCTGCTTTAACCTGCCATTACGATCTTGCCGTTATAGCAGTTATGTGAGTTTATTACTGAATTTTAGCCTTTCTCAGTGGGATTTTCGTGATTTCCGCTGGTCTTTACACCAGATTGGACTATTTTTTTGCTTTTAGCAAAATATTGCAAGAGATCCATTAGTTCATATCCAAAGGGATCCAAAAACAAGTGTTCAAAGTTTTTTCGGTCCACTATAGTCTTTATCCTATGAAATTTTCTCTAGACTTTTGGTCCAATTCGTTTTAATCCAATCAGATATTTTCAGCTCAAAAGTATTTTATGACCTGTATAACTTTGCCCATTACCATTTATGTATTAGATCTCCTGAAGGTAAGGTTCAGACATCGAATTTTCGTTTATCGAAATGAGATACTCAATTTTCCATCTTTATTTTCATAAGGACTCTTGGGACATACTGTACTGGACGCCAAGGAGAGCGATCGCCCGTTTTTCCAACCATTGCGTTTTAAGAGAATCCTATTTATATTTTTCAAAAATTGGGAACAAATGCAAAAGTTGATGAGATTGCGGCCTCTTTCTTGATGGCGGCGGAGCGGCGCACCTTGGTCTAAAATCGTTACGAAAAGGCCAAAAATCAGAAAGTAAATTTCTCAAGATTTTATCACTTATATAAACTTTCAATATCAATTTTAACCACAGAGCACACTTCCACCAAGTAAAAAAAAAAGTCCCCCTTCAAAAAGAAAAAAAAGGTTTTAAATTGACTCATTGATTTGGCTCATGACCACTTTTGGTCAATCTAGATTCTAGAACCACAGTGAGGTGCAGGACCACCCTGGATTGATTTTATTTTTTATTTCTTTTTATTTTCAAACGTTACAGAGTTGATGATTTCCGGCAAAAAGCATGCTTTTTTACTTCTTTTAAGCTCTAAAATAAATGACCGCAAAATTCTAAGTTATCTTGCCATATTTATGCTGTTCTTAATCTTGATTTTTATTCGTAAAATTTTGTCCGGAAAGTTTCATACTTTGATCCACAGTGCGGCGTTCGTAGTTTTCATTCCTTATGACCAAATTCTATCATTTTTTGAAGTCCTCGTTTTCAACCGAACTCATTGTTATTTTATGCACCATGTTATGTTTTGCGAGCCCTCTTTAAAGTTTCTTTATGAGAGCCTTTATATTCATTTACATATTCGTACTATAACTATATGTATGATAAGTTTCACGAAATAAAATTAATGATTTTGTACTTTTATTTCTCATTTCTAATTTATAGTCAACTTCTATTTTCCATTTATGATTTATGGGTTAGTTATTTTTTTATCCCCTTTTTCCAAATTCAGGTTCATGCATGGAGGGGAAGCGGACGAAAATGTATGCTTCAACGGTTATGTATTTGGTGAAAGTGCTCAAGAGTTTGGTGAGAGAGATTAATTTATTCTGTGAACGAAATGAAATCTTCAAGGGTGCTTGCGCGCGTGAATGAATCCATAAGTGGAAATTTTTGTTCTTTTGATTTGCGTTCTGTGTTGCCATTTATAGCAACGTATAGCAAATCATCCAAATTTTACATGGAGTTAATAGGACAATTCGGATAATTTCTATCATGAATAGCAACACTGTATAGTGTTTGATGCAATGTATAGTACATTATTGTGTCTCATACAAATGAAGTTACGTTGATAATTCGTAATATTATTGTATATAATGTAAATGTAGATTAATGTTTGACCAGCGGCGGATCGTGAATTGTGATTTATCAGTTGCTCTTCTGTCAGCACAAGTAAATTGGGAATACTTTAGAATTTGTTCACTGTTTAAAGTAAAGAAAATTCCTGTGAAAATTTAAATTTTTTACTTGAAAGTGTTTCTAAATATAAAATCAAAACCCAAAAGTATAACGAACATAAGTTTGTAATCGTAATGTGCGCCTTAATTTTCACGGGTAGGCAAAATCAAAACAGTCTTGTGTGAGTTGCTAATGTTTGATGTAATTGTAGTTGTTGATGATGCGGGTTTAGAGGAAATAGTGATTCAAAACAAAATGAGGGCCAATTTTTCGGAAAATCCCCTTCAATTTCTAGGGTAGGCAAAATTACTTCTGCCAGGTAGGAACAATTAACTATTCAAAATCATTTTAATTTCATAACCGTTTATTTTGGGAAGTAAATTAAGAAGATTTTCAGACAGTTAAAAATATCATAGTATGTTATTGAAAATGTTTATTTTCAATTGCACTAGCTCGGGTTGGTAAATTTGTTGTTGTATTAGGGATATTTTACAAACTACACTAATACATTTTACAAAAAAATGAATAAAATATTTTAGTGGTGTATCGAGCAATTTTGAAACGTTGTACATTTTTGTCCATTTAAACCTCTGCAAGGGACCGAACTATTATGAGTGCGTGGTAGGTAATCAAAATCGAATTCAGCCTCTGCGTCATGGGTTTTAGATAGAATAATTGCAACGATGCCATACTGCAGCACGCTTCGCTACTATTATTTATATTGAAAGAGCCAACGAAGCTGCGGCCATGACACAATATATGCTTCCCTAGACCTCAAAATCAAGCGGTAGAAATCAAGTAAAAAATAGTACATTTATTTAAGTATCATCGTGAAATGCCTTTGTCCTATTTAGATTCATAAATAGTAAATAATATTAAAGATCTCGTCCAAAAAAACTTTTAAGTTATGGATAGAAACTGAATCGATAAATGATTTTTACGGAATTTCATGTGTTCTCATAGGATCAGATCAAACATAAAAAACTCTAGGCTTCTACGGAAAAAAAGCATATGTTGTCTTTTCCTCGGTCAAAATGTCAAATGTTGCGTGCCTCAAAATTCATAGTAAATATCACATCTTATTTAATCAAACGATGCGTTTTAACCTTAAGCTTTACCGAAATTTCTTTGTGATCTTCACAATTCACATACATTTAACAGATTGCATGGGCGGCGCGTGGGGTCAAAAAGTGGGGGGGGGGCTAAAATTCAACAGCTTTTTTTCTTTCTTTTTTTTTCTTCTTCTTCTTCACCTTTTTCACAATAAACGTTTGACGCTGGCGGGGGGGGGACAAATAACCTTTTCCCTTCTTTTTCTCTTTTTATTTCTTTTTCCTTTTTTCCTTTTTCCCTTTTTTTCTCGTTCAAAAATTTTTTTAGCCCCTCGTTCCCAAAAAAGTGGGGGGGGGGGTATAGTCCCAATAGCCCCTTATACGCGCCGCCTATGACAGATTGTTTGGCATAGTGTGCGCATAATGAATTACGTAAAAAGTTCCTAAATTTTTCTCCTTTTTTACGAAGTAACGGCTGCATATTTTCAAGTGCATTTCACGTTTTCATTACGTAAGTTTTAGATGTATATTGGTCTCACAAGGGTTGGTAAAACATGATTATAAAGAAAAAATAACGATTATCGTTGGAAATTCATATAATTGTTTCATTCGAATTTGATGTTGAGAAAAAATATGTCAAACTTTCAGTCTTGCGCACTGCAATGGTCGTGAAATCTCGAAATGGTGACGAAAGATACATGTTGCTGTGTTCCAGCATACTACAGATCGCATAAAACTCTCCCACTCTGGGAGTTTGCAAACGCTAGAGTGGGCTGTAAACTTTTCCAAGCGTGAGCGAGTTTTAAAGGTTTACTGGATTTTCGCGAAACGACTTAACATAACTACTAGATAGACGACGCAACGCACAAATGGAACGAATTAGACATTTTCCAGGACTCTTACTTTATTGCTTTAAAAACATTTTAGTGTTGATATTTTCTTGGAAAAAACCATAATAATTGACTCACTTTAAGCTCTAAATTGAACGATTTTATGCATTTTTAAGTTATCTTAATGCGGTTTATTGTAATTATAATCTTGATATTTGTTTGGAATATCATGTCCAAAAAAATCCACGTTCCGATCAACCGTGCGACGTGAGGCAACGGACGCTCACAGTTCTGAGTTGTTTTCGCTAGAGCATTAACTTCCGCTTTTTAGGTTCATTTTAGGATGTGTTGCGCTTAAATGTCGCTTGGCTCCATTGTCAGATCGAATGATCGCAGAGTCGTTGTTTTTCCGTGAAAACGGCGCACCAATATCTGATATCGTCAAAAATTGGCCAAAAATCAAAATAACTCACATCAATCGATTATATCTAAACTTTTAAGACCAATTTTAATAACAGAGAACTTTCACCAAGTAATTTAATGTCACTGAAAAGTTCTAATTACACCTTAAAAGGTTGACAAAAATAATTTTCGATGACCATTGTTCCCACTGATTTTCGGCCTCTATTCGACGAAACGGCACAATATGGTTTGATCAATCTATCATTTCTAAACTTTCAAGACCAATTGCAGTTACAGAAAACATTTTCACTAAGTAATTTAAACCTAGAATCGTCACTGGAAAGTTTTTTAAATTCACATTAAAAAGTCAAAAACGATAATTTTTGATGACTTTCTTTTCACTGATTTATGGTCACTTTTTCAGCGATCTTAGATCTTGATCGTAGGGCGCCACGGAAAAATCATTGCACTGAGAAAAATTTCCGATTGTTTCAATGAATTTTCCGATAGGATATTCCCGCGCTTTATTTCCCATAGAAATAATTGGAATTCCATCGAGACAATCAGAATTCAAGCGCGCCGACTATTGCAACGATAGGTCTTATGATTGAAATAAGGAGAAACACATCTATGGTTCTATTCTTATAGTTTTAACAGCCACTTTTTTTCTCAGTGCGGTTTCTGAAATGTTGGACACAAAATAAGGTTTTTTTCTCCATTCAAAAATACAAAAAAATTCTTAAATTATTATTAAATATCGATGGGTGAAAAAAGTATGATGAAACGACCAAGTACATTTTGGAAACTTGTAATTTTTTTTCCGACTTTGAATACTTCAAGTTTAATTGAAATTTGAAATTACAAAATACTAAATATTTGGAGACCGCAAGTTTCAACATAAATCACAAATTTTTAGATATTAATGGGTAGTTTTATTTTTTCGAAAAAGTAACAATTCTAAAACTATGGAGCAAAATTGGAAAAATATTTTTTTAGTTTTTGTTTACCCTCCCCCTCCACACTGCACCTCCATTTATATTGCCATTAAAATACGAAGGATTGAACCAATTACAAACTATCACTTTTTGACTAAACTTTCACACAAGCCCTCTTTAAAAAAGAAGAGAGGAACGTTCCAAAACCCAAAACATTAATTTATGAGAAACGTATTTCCAATAAGATAGTGAGACTCGATAGCTGCATAAGTGCGGTCTAGTGGAGAAGCGTGCAATCTGACAACGTCGCACTTGGACCATTAATACCCACGAAAACTATCGAACTAAAAGGAATCGGCGATGACCATCAAATTCGACCTTTTGTATGCGTTCAAATGGAAAAAATACTACGTTGCCGGATAGCACGCTTCGCCATTGGTGCGGTTGCACCACGGATCGAAAGTTAAAATTTCCTGAACATAATTTCACGGATAAAAATCAAGATTTTGAACAATCTATGGTATGGTAACTTGAAACTGTGTGCTCTCATTTATTTTACAGCTTAAAATGAGCCAAATAACATAGTTTACCCAAAAAAATATCAACACCAAAATGTTTTTAAAGTTTAAGAACTCCTACGTTTCATATCTCGAAAAATCTAGTTTTCACCCATATTATTGAGCGCTGCTTTGCGGATTTGTGGTGGCATTCTACAATCCATCGGTTAATCAACCGGTTAAAGCAATACCGTCTATACTCATATACCTGGTTGCTCTGTTTGAGATTGGAAGGTTAGTATGTTCTTCTTGACAAATGTAAGTTTATGGCCTGCTTGTGGCAGTTACCAAGTATTTATTAGCTATTGGTTTTTTGAAGTTCAACCAAAATTGAAATACAAGTAGTACGTTAGTTTTGACATTTTCGGCCTTATTTACCACTGTAAAGAATGTAAAAGAGTTGAAAATCTTATTAAAAGAAGAAGAATCAGGATTGTGCACTGCACTCTCCATAAGCGTTTATATACCGCGATGACCCTAACCTCAAAGAAGCAACCTGGGGTGGTTATAGACGGTATTGATTAAAGCCAAGATTTCATACGACTTTATCAGTTGAGAAATAAAACAATGGTTCATAGTAATACTCTCATCGGCGATTTTACCGTTTTGAAGCAAAGGCCATGTAAATAATATCAACTGAAAAGTTTGACATAGTGACTTATATAGAAATAATGAAACCAATAATCATTGCTTGAAATGGTTGAATCACCGACGGATTCTGGAATACCATTTAAAATCTGCAAAACGGCCGCTTTGAGCTGTAGTGTACGCACGCCGCAAGGGTCATGCGGAAGTAGAGAAAGCGCGCCGGGCTGCATTGTTGCCGGTTTGTCACTTGCTTTTGATCAGCAGATACCGCACAACTAATCTAATTAATTGCTGATCCTCAGTGAAGATGTTGGTTTCTGCAGCTAATTTATTCCCTGCTTATGAAAACCGCGAGGCGACGAGACATTCGGCATCTCTGACCGCAGAAACAAAACATCTGTCGCTGCGGTTTTAACGCGTCGACTGCGCGCGCTACTCCCGTGAGTGCCTCCCCCCCTTCCCCCCCCCCTACCGACTCCGACACCCCGACACACCTCCCTCTCGCCGCTTCTTTACCGCTATACGGTACCGCTCGCGGTCTTATATTATTCATGCGCTTCAATCATTTATGACCGGTTTCCTTTTTCGCCTTTTTTACTTTTATCCCTTTTTTTTCTTTTTATTATTTATTATTTCCCTCCTTTTAAGGAGTGCATATGCGTTGGTGTTACATGGGAAACGAGAGAGGAAGTAAAAGAGTTGCACTCAATTGTCCGGAATATTTTCCGGAATTTTATGGAGCTGAAACGAACTGTATTTTCCTTTCCCCTCGAGTTTTTTATTCTTACTTGTCTGCTCATTCAGCCGCGGAATTGAGGATTCCAGTGTCTGCACTCTGATTAAAAATGATATTCTCCAGTTTTCAAATTCAAAAGTTCAGGGTGCAAAATTTTGTTTTTTCTGACAATGGAGAATTTGCTTGGGTCTGATTTTCTGTGTTTTTCAGTAAGCAAATGAAAGTATTCCATGGACTGAAAATAGGTATATGTTTTTGGTGTCTGCCTGGGTTTCATATAGCAGTGGGGGTATATGAATTTGGCCCAAAATGCATTGTTTTAAATTGGAGTTCCGCGTTTTGACGTTACTACAAACAAACTTTTTCGATAAATAAATACAAGATGTATGAGAAAGCCAGACAATGTTAAAAGGAATTTAAAGTACTTTAACAAAAAAATTCTAGTGTTCTTATCAGAGTCTGGTCAAGGTATCAGTATATGTATTTCCACGAAATTTTAAAGAGCTGAGGGACAAAATACCGCAGCAGTTTGGTCTGAGATCGTAAAAAAGTTGCCAAAAATCAGAAAGTAAATTTCTCATCAAGTTATCATCTATAAACTTTCGAGACCAAATTTAACTACAAACAAAGACTTCTAACACGTAATTTTAAGCTAGAAATGTCACTGAAAATGTTTAAATTGAGCTGAAAATGTCGAAAATGGTTATTTTTCTATGACTTTTTTTTTCACCGATTTTTGGCTCTGCGATTTCAGCTATTAGTGCGCAGGATTCTGATTATGATGGCACCGAAATTCCTCAGTTAACATACTTTTGAGTGACTGATTTTATTTGTTACCTCTTTTTTCAGTGGATCGTCCTCCAAAAAAAAAATTAATATAAGTTCTCAAAACCAGAAAATTCCTCATAATAGGCCCAAAATTAATAGAAACAAGCCCTAAAAGTCTTTAAAATAAATCCGAGAAGCCCCAAAAAAACACGAGTCAACAATCCAAAATTCACTTGTGTCGGATACAAAGCTTTCCAAATTTTACTCTGCGCAAATGGACGAAGAGAGAGGATATGAATATGTTTATATGAATATGTTTTTGTGTATTATATTATACTAGTGGCCGGTGGCCGCTTCGCGGCCAAGCGTTCCGTTTCGCGTCTTGCGCGTGATTTTTGTTTATTTGAGCTAAGACTTTGACTCGATATCATCCACTCCCTAACTCCGTTTGCTATTCGCCCATCTAATCTTGCTCCGAAGAACGAAATCTAAAAACTTTCTCTATTATTCCTGAAATACTAAAGTGTTATTTTCTCAGGTACCAAAGGTTTAGAAAACAGGAGTCATTATTTGGAGGGGGATAAATAGCATAACCCCCACCCAAACCCCCTTATATGAAACTTAAACATTTTTTAGGGGTAGCCGTTCTCAAGAGAGCCCGATCAAGAACCGCCAATTTTTTTTTGGCGCTCATGGAGACGCCGAAACCCCCAGAATCGGCGCATGTGAATTATACGATTTAGAACTGTACAGAGAAAAGAAGGGAAGGCGAGAAAGAGATAGCGAGAGTGCATGAGAAACCTGCATTCACAATAAAATGAGAAGTTCGGGATAAGCAAACAAATACGCATGACCGATATCGCACACCTACGATAACCTTTCGTTGAACTGACATGACAATAAGACATTGCGTTTCAGTGAATATCAAAAATCTATATGTGAATGGAAGAGAAACTTTGCGCGGGAAAACTATGCCTTTTTCAAACAGTCCTTTATTGACGACAGTAATTTTTTGAATTAGGTTGGCTCGAAAATTCAGGCAAACTTCGTCTAAGATTTTAGGGTCATTCTTTTAGCGCTTTTTGACTACTGATTTTGCAGCAAATTGCCGTTTTTGGGCTACTTTTTCAAAAATTCCTTCGTGCATATTTTAGCGATTTTGACTTATCTTTTTTGGGGATTGGCGCTTTTGAAAGGTCGCCTCCCCCCCCCCCCCCCAATGATGAAATTCTTATTTTGTTTTTTTTAGTTTTTTTTAGACACTTCACGAAGCTCAAGTTTGTATAACCAGTGAACAGCTACTGGCAGCCGATTTTAGCGTACGACGCAAGGGGTCCATCGGACCCAGTTCCAGCATCTAAGGGCACCTCAAGTTCACCACAGAGTTTTAGTGTGAAGTCAACGGTTAGCCAAAAATTACATCAATAATGTACTCATCGGTTGCAATCGGTTGTGACAAAACTCGCATAGCGTTCCAAACTATCTCACCCAGCCACTCTCCCGTGACCTCCAATCCCCATGTGTATACCCATCTCTTTCTAGTGTCCTGATTCGTATACACAGGGTCTCGTATTACGGCATGTTAATAGCAAATTCGCATTAAAATTGAGGAATTCATTTCTGCCAAAAAATATTTCACAAAAGATGTCTCTGCATACGTTTTTTTTTAAAATTAGAGTATAGCTGTACAACATGGGGGTTACGTGAGAGCAAGAGAGACAGTTTGTCTTTGTTTGGAACGCTCATCACTGAATGCCGTCATCACCAAGTCATCACTAAAAGAACCATCTATTTTGAAATAAACGTCGCACTGGCCCACTAACATTACTGCATGCACATTGCACAGATTAAAAAATAACAGGTATACAATCAAATGAACCATAAAAACTACATACTCAAGGCTCAAGTGATCTATCGAAACTTTGTTTTTTTTTTTTTTTTTTATTTAAATCGGAAAAAAACAGACCTTAAAAACATCATAACCTCGCCAAAACGCGAACTGAAACGAAAACAACTCAAATCGCCAACTTAAAGATAAAAAAATCTGTAACCATATTTTTGGTTCGTTAGTAAGTAGTATTCTTGGATGAATCACTTATACATTTAAAGTAAACGATGCATTTTCAACAGAAAACCAATTATTTACTTAACTCAGTATTCAGTAATATTTGACAGTATATTATTAATGAGAAAAGTATAACCACCGCGTCTCAAGTTATGAATAATAACCCTAATCATTTAGTTTCTTTATAAATTCTCGAAACCTAGCTCAAATTTGGTGGGTTATATTCGAGATATTGAATCAATGCACCGATCTCATCAAGTCATCGTTGATTGTACTATTCTGTTTATCTATGCATATGAAACATATGATAAGTATCGAAGCTCTATACATCGCGAAGCGATACAGCAACCTCGTCAAGCCATCATCAATCGAAGACTGTACAGTGCTGCCGTATTTAACATAAAATATTTATACACATTTTTCATTAAGTCTGAAGTGCCTGGTATATTTCTCAACACAGCTAGCAGCACTGTGACTCTCTCATTGTGTATATCTACGTAAAAATATGGATAAAAAGTCGAAGCTATACATCGATATCATGAAGTCGCTATTAAAATGCGTCTACCCGAACGGTTCCTTCCGCGAGTAAAACATATGATGAAGATCGCCATGGTAACGTCAAATCGTGCGATGTAATTAAAAAAAAAAATTGTCAGAGCATCACGTTTCTCGCTCACACGCGTACAAAATCGTATGCTCTTCCGCACGTATGCATTTAAAAAAGGACGACAAAATCTCGCTTCTCTCTCCCACCCTTGCAAAACGAACTGATTCGCATCCTTTTCGCACTCGCACAACTTTTTGAGAGAAAAGTTTTTAGCATTTTAAAAAGGGACGTGGGGCCCGCACGGAAAAACTTATATTTTTCCCGAAGCATTGGAGCCGAGCCCGACCGATCGGTACCAGGCCCCTCCCGAACGGTGCAACGGTTCTCCAGGAACTTAGCTTCATTCTTACAAATATAATATAGGATGTTTTCTGGTTGCTAATGGTGATTATAGGTCGTTTGTTGCTCAAATATTTTCCACTTAGAAAGAAAACCTACTAATCTTTGTTCTGCAAACAATAAGAGGTTAATTTACGCCGCGAGGATGGGAAATCAGTTCTAGTATATAAGTGTTTTACGCGCCGATCTGCTTTTTAAGCATTTTATAAGTTCTACTTTTTCTTCTCGCCCTTTATTTTTCTTTTCGTCAGCTCCTCGACTCTGTTCATACACCAGCGCACACTGGACCCAAACATTGTTTTTTTGGGACATACATTTTTTTTTTCTTTTTGCTTTAAAAACAAGTTATTTTCGATATTACCGAGAAAAAAGTTTCGTTATTAGACTTATTTTAAGATCTTAAACGAATGACATCACAATTTTTTAAATTATTTAGTTGTTGATCGTTCACAATCTTGATTTTTATTTGTAAAACTATGTCTGGAAAATACCACGTTCCGATCCATTGTTAGACGTAGCAAAAAGTTGACCGCGGCCTTCAATTTTTCCGGCTTTGATTGAAGTTTTATGCAAAATTATGTCACTTTGCGTCAGTTCATTCGTCTCGCTCGTGAACCAAAACTCATTCGCAGCCTCTGAAAATGTTTTGACTTTGTGACGTTGTATGTATGGTTTTATGTGCGCGACGCTGAATTTGCAATTATTCGAGCGACGCACAGTGAACCAGACATAGACTTTACCAGACATAATTTTCCTGTTTTTTTTTTCTTTTATTTTTTTTATTTTTTTTTATTTTTTTTTATTTATTTATTTAAAAACGTGTTTGAGTCAACTAGCTATATATTTATCTAGAGTGGAAGTTTAATTAGTAACCTGCTTAACCACCACGGGGGATTTTTAGGTTAGGTTTAAGCGAGTGATTTGTCTGTTTATTCTAATGTATTTTGACGCAACGAACATGTTTCGATTCAACGGATGTCACGTCGTCGTCGCGTGTCGTCTCCGCATCAAAATACATTGGAATAAATGGATAAATACTTGCTTAAACCTAACCTAAAAATCCCCCATGGTGGTTACGCATGAGGTTACCCATATTAAACTTCCACTCCAGATAAATGTATAGCTCGTTAGTTTGAGTTAATTTCTTCATTGCAAAATGCATCATATCTCATTCAATTCAACCCAGAAAATTGACACTTTTTATTTTCATAGCTGTATTAAAAATCAAAACCTTTGATTTTTGTTCATTAAATGTGTCCGAAAAATTCCATAATCCGCTCCACTGCGTGACGGAGGAGAAGAGAACTAATTCCGCACCGAGTCTTGCAAAAGGCGACGGTTGATTTTTTGCGGATGGATCCGAGCACGCTCTGATGGTGATAATGAACTCATAAAGCCGTTAAATATTCCTGGTCAGGTCTTTTTCCACGTTGATTTAGCATATACGATTTGATCTCACGCAAAGATACGTACCCGCTATACCCACTGCCGTCTTTGAGAACCTGACTTTTCTATGACGTTAAACTGATGCTATGCACTTGTTCGAGAGTAATATCGCACCTGTTTCGGCGATCGAGTGTAACTATTGGAAATCAAAAATATATGCTTCAGTTCTGGGCCTGGAAGGGGGGAGGAGGTGATATAGTAAAAAACGGAAGAATCATAGGGAATAGATTAAATATTTTATCACTTGGCTAAAAATGACTGTATCTCGCCAAGACAATGGCCAAAAATCAGACAAAGAATTTCTCATCGATTTATGATTTATAATTTCAAGACCAATTTTAATGACGAAAAAGACTTTTAACAAATCTTCTTTTTCTTTCGTGTCCGGGAACCTTATTAGAAATAGTATAACTATAATAGTAAATTGTAAAAAACTTTTATGGTATAATGGAACTAAATAGGAATTTAAATTAATGAATTCCAAAATTTAAACGAGTAATTTGAACCTGCATTGTCATTTGAAAGTTTTAAATTAAGCACAAAATGTCGAAAACGATGAATTTTTATGATTTTTTTCACTGATTTTTGACAACTTTTTTCTCGGTCTCAAACCATAGCGCACTTTGTCTTCCAAGTGAAAATAAATGTGCCCTTACGTCGTTTCATAAGGATTTGCCGTTTGCAGCTATTGGACACATGCGGGGTAGGGCGTATTGCCGTCTTCGGCGCAGGTTGTTGAGACCAAAATCCACGCAAAGAAGGTAAATGCAAAAGTTTCTATACTTGACGTTGCATTAATGACAACTTGCGCAGAAGACTAAATTACATCCCTTCTACGAATGTGTACTACATTAAACGCAAAAGTTGTGGTTGTTAAGGATTCATAATCAGGGCTGCCGTTTTGCGTATAATCAATGCTATTTTTCAATTCACCGATGATTCCATCGGTTGAGAAAAGATTACACAGTTCAGTTCAGTGTATGACTGTAATGCACGAAAATACTCTGATCAGTAATCTTTCCTTAATCGGTGGAAACTCGGTTGATTAATTAAAATATCCGCAAGTTTTTTAAAGTCATCGACGACTCCACCGGTTGAGAAAAGATTACAGATCCGAGTATTTTAGTTTATTATAGTCATGCACTAAATTGAACTGTGTAATCTTTTATCAACCGGTGGAATCATCGGTGAATTGAAAAATAGCATTGATTATACGCAAAACGGTAGCCCTGTTCATAATGGGCGAATCCCCGTGTAATCAAAGCGAGGTTTTGCGTTCCACGTGCGTACTTAGCCTGTCAAAACTTTTCCGTTTGCTATAGTACAAAGAGCTGTGAACGGCAAACTCATCTGGAACGACCTATATGTATATATGTATATATGTGAGAGTGTTCAAAACAAAGTGTATATAGGTAGAGACTTCTCCAATGAAGAAAAACAAGGGACAATTAACAACCGAGAGACGGATCTAGAATCGTACTCAAAAGGAAGGGGGAGAGGGCAAGGAACAAAAGTTGCCATGTTGGTATGAAAAGCATCTGATTTTCTCCACATTTTAATGATTTTGAAGAACACACCGGAAAGTAAAACTTGACAAACTCAAATCCAAACTGTCAACACTGTGAGGGCTCCGTCAAGAATCTCGATCAGAAGAGACTGATGGATTACTTCGATAGTAGCTTCCTTGGAATTCCGGACAGGAACATTCTTTGATGAGCGACACAAGTTGTTTTCTTTTTTTCCAACCGCGTTGTCAGTTCTCGTGGAAATTCTTGCGGGTATAGAATGTTAAAGCACCGTTTAAATGGCGCCGCAGAGGACTTCCTTTTAAAATATCATCTTATTAGAAGGTTTGCGGACAGTCAGAGTACGTTAGGTACTTAATAATTGGGATTTATATTTCTAAAAAGTTGAGGGTCTTAGAATATACTGTACACAGTGGTGTTACGTGTAATCTAGAAACGTTGCATTTCGTTCATTTATGAATCAATGAACAATATCGATTTGAAGGAGTGCACTGTGCACCTTCAATTGTTCGACCTTTTACGTGCGTTTAAATGAACAAAATACAGAATTGCCAGACTGCACGCAACGCCACTGCTACTGTGACAAATCGTTTCTGGAGTTTAAGAGCAGTAAGTTGAGGCGTTGTAAAAGCGTCTATACAATCATGAAACTGAATTTACAGTCCGATTATTGCACAGCATACCGATGACTGAAAAACTGTCTGAGAAAATTGAGTACCTTATTTGATCTAAGGGTTGAGTCCTGTAGATATAACCAGACAAATAATTGAGGAAGGACTTGAGTGACTGAAATCTCGATAATTATTTTAGGTTGTAATGGCAAATTCGGATCATGCTACAGCTATATCTTATCCATGCAAAAATCCGATCTCAAAAGACCGTAACCGTATACCTACACAGATTTTTCTTAAAAAGGCAACGCTGGTATCCGGTATGGGCAGAGGTCTATATAAAATACATATACCTGCTGGTTTCCTATTTGGGGGTTTTGTTGACATTTTTTCAACAAAATAAGCCTCCTGGCACCTGTCTGGGAATTTTGACCCATGGAGAGTATTACATCTTGTATGATGGCATAAAAATTTTTTCCCATCCTAACAGAGGAAGGTAAAAGTGAACTTAACCTGCAGTTTAAGAAATAATCTCAACAATGTCCACTTAATTTTTTAGACGAGCTGACGATCGACCTACACTAAATTCTTTTTTAAAACGGTGATGTCATACAATGAAAAAAGAGACATAGTTCAAATGATTAAAGTCTCCTGAATGAAAATATAAAATTTCTAAACTAGAGCATTTTGGTAAAAAAGGCGATCGTTTTTCCATGCGAGAAATTCTACTTGGAATCACCAGATTTTTTTTTTTTTTTTTTTTTTTTTTTTTTTTTTTTTTTTTTTTTCAAAATCGCAAAAAAATTCGGAGAAAAGGGTTTCCGAAGTAATGCAAATAACCAGAATTTATGCCATTTCAAAAATAATTGTTGGTGATTTCAAGAATAACTTTTGGCATGGAAAAATGCTTCCGTTCTCTCTCAAAATTTCAGTTCCAAAATATCATAGCCAGGTAATTCATTTTCAGAGGCTACACATAATCTTTCGCTCCCACCGCCCACGGCATTTGCACCAGAGTTTTTTTTCTAAGTGCACGAAATCCAAATAGGTCATCAGCCATCTAGTTGTTGAGGCTTTTGGGCTCATATAATCTTTTGGTGTTATTCTTTCAAACAGTTTCAAATTCCTTTAGTAATAGATGTAAATTCTAAGTATAGGTATACTTTCATCTATTCTTTCAAATGTACTAATCCGTTCTTTATTGTGTACACATACATGTACTTTCATAGCTGTACAATTACAATCACAATTATTATTATAGCTGTACGGTTTCAATTTAGTACAAAATATTATAGCTATATTTCTGAGATTCCTAGTGAATTTTGGCAATTTAAAGTGCTTGAATTGTTATATTCTTGCGTCATTTAATTTGTGAAGATTAATGCGTAAAAATGTCATCGCACGGGCAACGTTGTAGGAGTCTTCACTTCTACAACGTTGCCCGCGAGATACATCTCTCAGATATTTACTACCTACTTTCCACATCCACATAACCTAATTACCCGCAATCAAATACTTATTATTTCCGGAAAAAACCACTAAAACAATACACGAGTCTGTTATAGTAAGAGCTCTGAGAAAATTAAACAACTACACACCGTGTGAAACTGCTTGCAAGGCGCCTCTTCACTTGATCATTGAATGGTTGTAATTGACTTTCTTACTCAATCCATTCCCATTCAAGATTTCGTATTAGACCTATGAATAATAGTTTAAGTTATTCCTTTCCTCCTTTCTCCAATTTTTATTAGATTCAAAAGCAATCAGCGTCAACAGTTTTTATGACCTACAAGTGTACATAAATGAATAACCAAAGTATATCTGTCAATGGCGTAGCGTGCAATTTGGTAACGTTGCAGTTCGTCCATTTAATCTCATGAAAAAGATCGAAGTATTGGATGTTCGGTGAACACCTTCGCATTCGACCTTTCACATGGGTCTAAATAGACACCGTACAACGTTGCCAAATTGCACGCTACGCCACTGAAGTAGATGTTTTATAATATCATTCCTCATTGTGACAACATAATACTTGTGTAAAACTGTATGATTTTTATTTTTCTTTTTTTCATTCGGAATACTTAAAGCTATACTCAAAATTTCGCGAGCTCGTTTCAAAGGCCAATTCTTTGCTACGTAACAACTCGGCATTTATTGACGATATATATAGTTAATGTATCCCTTTGTTATCTAATTTCCGTTGGCGTTGATGAATGCATGCGCAGGACGTATTGCATCGTATGCACACGGCGCGGTGCGGCGTGGTAATGCTTTTATGAATGAATACGAGCAGATATACTTACACTCGCAGGATTTGTACAAATGCAAGTTCGCGCTCTGTTTTCTTGATAAATAGGTACGCAATGAATGATCAATCGATTCGAAATAACTGCAGAATGAATTAAGCAACGTTTTTGTCCTTTTACCACTAACATTCAAAATACCCGACCAATGAACTGATTTATTGTGACTTCCACTTTGAGATTTATCATTTTGATTTATCGTCTTAATCTGAACAAAACAATAAGCTCAAAATGTAAGGTTCAACTAACTACAGATTGAATGAACTTGCGATGCGATGGATTGCTATCGAACATTGAAGCTAAAATATTGATTATTGGCACATTTGCATTCGCAAATGTAAGCATACATTTACATCGGCATTTTTTGGTTGTTTTGAACAATGCCTAAACTATAGATCGCTCGATACTCTGTTTGTGAGTTCATGTCATCGTAGTTTGAATAGGTCTAAAAAAATACGTCTAGTTCTTAGCTACCACTTAATGTATGTACAATTAATGGGGGGTTTCAATTTACCGATTGATTTCACCCACGTTAAAAATATTACCCACAGTTTAGTTTGGTCTAAAAGTGCGTAATGTACTAACACACTCACATAATCTGTGTTTTTTTCTCAATTGGTGGAATCCATGTTAAATTCTTAAAAAAAAAAAAAAAAAAAAAAAAAAGATGGGTGATTCCATCAGTTGAGAAAATACCACAGATGGATGAGTATTTTCTTGCTTTCCAGACGCACAGTTATACATTGGCGGCGACATACCCCCCCCCCCCCCCCCCCGCAGAAAATGAGTTGCTCCCCCCCCCCCCCCCATTAATTATGGTTTTAATCAACGAGCTATACATTTATGTCAAAATACATAGAAATAAATAGACAAATCACTCGCTTAAACCTAACCTAAAAATCCCCCATGGTGGTTACGCAGGTTACCCATTAAACTTCCTCTGTAGATAAATGCATAACTCGTTGGTTTTAATCTAGCATCATTTCTGACCACTGTCTTATAATTTTTTCTCACAATTTTCCCTTAATTCTTTACCTTATTCCTTTCCGTACTTTCCCCTCTTTTTTTAAATGTGTTTCTCTCTTCGTCCTTTTGAACCTATGAAAAAGATCGAACTATAGATGATCATTTTCAAAATCGACCTTTCGCCTTGGTTCAAATGGACGAAATGTGACAATGACATAGACTAAAAAATGTGAAACTGTAAACCAGCGTACCTTATATTTTCTTTTGTGTCCGATTTGTGGTTTGAAACGGACTCCTCGTCCCGAACCACGCTCTTTGAGTCGATCCCATTTTCTGATTCGTCGAAATCCGCATCGACGGAGTTGACCATTTTTACGCGCACAATTCAAACTTTCCCGCCAACGATTCAAATTTTCGCACTCACGAAAAACACTCCCGCTACTATCTAGCGCCCAATATACGATTAGTTTTAATACTCATAAAACTTAGAACTTTGAAATTCAACAGAATGAGAACAGTAAAAACAGCAGAAAATGATCAAAACAAAGGTTTTTACTTCTTTTTTTTTATATAAAAAAAAGTACTGAACGAAACGGTGCACGAAACTCGTAAAAAAGGAAAACAATTGAAAAAAGTAAGACCAAGAAATATAGTTGGAGTTACAAGGATTTGAACAAAAAAATAAATAAAATAAATAAAATAAGAGGAACTAAGGAAAATTAAGATCTGGGATCCAACGTTAAGACTACGAGTACTAATATTTTGATGATAATGGATATTTTAAAAAGAATAAGGACTAGAATAAAAATAAAGAAATTTAAGTTTCACAAGATTTTTCTTAAAAACTGGACGGACATAAATTATTTCTTGAATCGTTATCAATAACTTAGAATGATTTTGGAAAAAAAATAAATAAATAATAAAAATAGAGTATCACTGGGAAAATATTAAGAGAAAATGAAGCTCATATATAAATATTGGATCAAAATCACTAAACAAACACTTCAACTATTAATTTCGAAAGTTTATTTTTTTTAATAAACAAATTCCAATTTCACCGGGCAACGCTTGAAAAACGAGTTGTTAAACCGCACAAAAGGTTAAAGATTTCGAGACAGAATCGATACAAAAATCACAATGAGAAACCGGCTGAAATGACGCGAGTATTAAATAATTCACCGAAAAAACAAAAAAGGAACAAAATCAGAGAGCGGGCGTCGACGTCTCGAGTCGGTGGACTCGGAGAAAAAGAATCGGTTTAACTGGTTTGCGAAAAAGAAAGAAAATAATACCGGAGCCGAGTATTCAGCATACATATACCGGAGTGCACCTTGTCCTATACAAGGTCAGTATTTTATAGGTATCAAAGCGAATATTGTCGTTCCGTTTGGTGTCTGTGAGTCGAGCATTCGAGCAACACCACCACAGTGTGCGGCGACGCGACGTATAGGCCTAACCTTGTTGTCACAACAGCACGACCGATGGATGGCGCCGTGTCGCGGCTCACAATGGTACAATATATGGATTTTTCCAGACCAGATTTTTTTTCTTTTTTTTCCTTTAAAAACATTGCAGTTTTTTTTTTATATTTTCTTTAAAAAAGACCTTGTTTTTTACTCACTTAAAGCTCTGGTCTGAATGATTTCACTCGCTTTAAGTTATCTTGCTATTTATTGTTTATTTATAATCTTGATCATTATTTGTAAAATCATGTCCAAGAAATGCCATTTTTGATTCACTGTGCGGTGGGCATCGCGCCACAACGCAACACGCGGGTGGAGGAGCCAATCAGCCAACTTGAAAAAACCGAATTTGTTTTCTTCTTGTCTCTCACTTCTTGCGCCTGGATCTCACGATCAGACTCCTCCCCTCCCCTTGCAATTTAAGACCCTCTCTTCTCTCACTTGACTTGATTTCCACGTACGGACGCAGTTGAGTCCCAGTTCACATTAGAGTTTTAACCCTTTTGATACCAACCCCGAGTATACGCATACGCGGTTCGTTCCCAAATCTGTTCACAAAAGTAACGCAAACTGATTCTTGAAAAGGAATAATCCTTTAAGCTCCTTCAATTTGCGGTATAGGCAAAATGAACTCTGTGGAGTAGGAACATTTATTTACCCACTCAATCCGAGTGAGTGAGCTGAGCGTTAATTGGCGAAATAAACTAGTCCGAAAAAAGGATTTGGGTAGTTTCTTATCACTCTGTAGTGAGATATCAATCCGTTTGATAGCGCTACTACTCTTTCGCAGATTTTCTCTCTGACGATGGCTTATATTGTTTTCCCTCGAGAGCAAAAATCGAAAAAAAAGAAAAATCGAGCCCGTGATAAACGCGTGCTTAACCCCAATGAAATTAATGGAGATTTGAAAAAAAAAATGTGATTGAAGGGAAATTTGGCTTAAATTAAGCAATGGCTGGGGCGCATTCAAATGCCGAAAAGGCCACATTTGCGTACAACCAGAGCTTTCCTTTCATGTCAATTAATTTGCGGTCAAGATTTACACAAACATAATTATAAATTTACCATATTCGTGGTGAATTTAGGCCCCAAACAAGAACTGTGGTAAATTCTATTAGCCTTTCCGTTAAATTTTTCTTAGGTTAGGTCGTATATTATTTGCTCGATCGATTGACGGCCAGAGGATTTTACCATGCCGTTGGGTTGAGGGTAAAATCAACCACACATATGGTAAATTTCATCGATGATTTTTTTTCCGAGAAGTTCCAAAAATCAAGCTACAATTACGAGCACCCCAGCTTGAATTTTTCGAATAATGCCCTCAGAAAAAATGATCAGCCATAGATGTCAAACCATATAGAAGAGACTGCCAGATGGTGCTATCTATCACATTTATGACAACTGAGAGGTATGCGACCGACCACCTTAACAGACATAAAATGTAGGTTGTAATACTATCTGTACTCAAGCAATGTTGAAGAATGTCAAAAGTAATCCAACGTAGCAAAGGTGGATGTTTAAAAATACATCAAAATATAAAAAATTACTTCATCACGGGGCTTGTAGCACGAGATTCTTTGCTGGAGATCAATAACCCTCTAAATTTCTTTTAAATTTGAATTAGCATCATCATAAAATTATGACGCTGAAGTCACCCATTGTTTTAACAATCGTATTGTGAATCTAAGGATACTTTTGGTCAGCTCACCTGTAATCAGTTGGTTCTAAGAGATTGGTGCACCCGATGTAACTCGGAAATTGAATCAGTTGGCCAAAGTTGCTGATTTGGGTTTTTTTTTTTTTTTAAATTTTTGAAACGAGCGGCAACAGCGCTTTGTATTCGCGCAGATGTGAGGATGCGCAGTGCGCACCTGTCGATCTTAAAATTGAGATGATCAAGAATCTTCATTTGAAATGAAACAAGAATATCGGAGAAGCTTCATTTTTTGGAGATGGTATGCGCAATCGACCGTTATCATATTGATATTTAATATCTCTTAGATTACACCTGTCCGTATTTCCGTGCTTTCATCGATTATAAAAAGAATAAAGAAAGAAGATGACTGCAAAATACAACGTAATAATTATTCGAATCATATGTGTGTGTGCATGTGTGTTACTTTAGGCTTATTTTACATATTCATGCAGAGACATATAGAGACCCAGCGCACCGTATGCTTCCCGTGTTAGAAATGTGAGGCAAGTTTAGCGGTCACAGTTTTGTGCAGGAGTCACTGGCTGCAACGATGAACAGTCGCCTACTGTTGAGCGGTGAGCTCAACAAAAGGCTGTGATTGGTCAGCGGTTCCAGAAACGGAAACATGTTTTGCTTTGCGAATGCAAATGGAGCTGTTGCAAACTTTTGCTACAGGCTTATTAATAGTTGTTAATGGGGTAATACCCTGAAAAAATAACGATTATCGCACTAAAAAATCACGAAATCCACTCCTAAACTCACAAAATGCTTTTAAATGCGAGACCGTGATGGCGGCCGAGGCCACGGTTTTCTTATGGCAATTGCATGCTTCTTCTTCTTCTTGTGTGGTGTTGCGAGAATACCTCATGTAGATGGCGCTGATTGAAGATAGGAAAACCCAATGTAAACCGCGGCCCCGGCCGCCATTATGGTCTCGCGTTTAAAAGCTTTTTGTGAGTTTAGGAGTGGATTTCGTGATTTTTTAGCGCGCTAATCGTTATTTTTACTGGGTATTACCCCTCAATCACCTATTAATAAGCCTGTAGCAAAAGTTTGCAACAGCTCCATTACGCGCTCATCAGTCAACAGTAGGCGACTGTTGACTGTTGTTTCGATGAGTTCCGACGAAAATTGAGCTAGAAAAGCGGACACCCGTCGTAAGCTTTGTGCTGGGTCTCTGTATTCATTTAAAAAAAAAAAAAGAAAAGAAAAGAGAAAACAACAACAACAACAACAGCAACAACAAACAATACCCTATGTGAACTTGCAAAATACACAAAGGGATGCCATCATTTACAAATTGCAATCACTTTCTAGGTGCGAAAGTATTTTTAAGAGCGTCAATTGTATTTTAGGGGCCCAGTCAGCTTTTTGATTCATCTACGCTTTTAGGGCTTCTTGTAACAGCCTTTCTGATGATTTGGGGCCTCCTGATAGTGGTCCTGAGGATTGAGGGCTCGATGCAAACTGGCCCCTTCGCCCCCACCCGATGCGCTTGAGGTTTCTGTTTCTAAATGATTTGTTGCCAACGGATAAAAGATACACAGTGGCTATAAAAAAAAGTCCCCACTTAGAAGATGAGATGGTTGCCGATTGAGAAATTGAAGGAGCTTTTTACCATTTCGGTGAATTGACAAATGTCAATAATTATACGCAAAACGGCAGCTGTGTAAGTAAGCTGACTTTAAAACACAATTAATTACGTTGCACCGATTTAGTTGCACGAAATAGACCCAGGGCTGCTGTTTTGCTTATAATTATAAGAATGTCTCTCATGTAACTCGAGGTAAAATGTTTGAACTTCCCGCCAAATTTGACAACAAAGAAATGGAGACTGTGAGGCAGAACATTCGGATGTTGCATTCTGAATAAAAATCCCATGTTCTGGTCTACGATCCATTACATCAGTTCCGGTGACGATGACAGTGCAATAAGGAGCCAGCGCCACCGCAGGTCGATGCTCGACTATGGCGCACACGAGGCGGAAACGACTGATTCAGCGGCCAAATTTCAGACGCTTGAAATTAAGCTTGAAGGGTGCAGTTGCAATAAGGGTCTGAATTTTGGTGTTTTTTAATGATCAATTAAATGCAAAGTACGCGGTGAGCTGAAATCAAGAATGATTTGGATTCTAACTATAGATTTCATAGTTCCGGAGGTGTGATTTTGGCTCAAAATACATTCTGAACCCGAATGAGAATACCACGTTGGTGACGTCATTGCACACACTTATTTGCATCTTGACACGAATGTTTCGCCAAAATTGGGACTCTTAATCAGAAAAAACCAAAGGCACTTTTGTTCTCAGCTCATGCATCAAGTATACTTTCTTTTTCTTTATACAAAATTGTTCAAAAGATTCAAAAACTAATTAGATGCGCTCTCGCACATCAAATCTACATATAATTTAATGCATTCCAACCGGGCATTGTAATTTTAGTGACTGAAATCAGTTCTGATAACTTTCGTACGAACTTATTGTTTCAAATAGTTCATAATATTTAGCCGCAAAAACAATGATTATAGTGACCATTGTGTGGTGTAAGAAAGGTGAGAAATGCTAAACGTCTCACAAATAGTAGTTTATCAGAATGCTTCTTGAAGCAAATATGTAACATTCTTGTTCCGGAAACCTGGCGTTAAGGCTTGCTCTCTTGGTTACTAGTGAGGCATCATGAGCGCCGGCAGATAAATTTTCCAGAAGTGCCTCCTCCCAACCCCCCAAAAGGCTCAAATTTTATCTTTTTTCTACTGCAAAATAGCCCCAAATTGCTCCCAGCAACGATTCAAATTTCAAATTTCATAGGCGTGTCCCCCTCAAAAATATTTTCTGGTCCGCCACTTCATTAAAATTACAGATGACTGTCTGTTCAAAAAGGGAATTTGCCACAAGTTTTGAGCTATGTCCCTTATTGTCATTTCTTGTCCCTTCTCGTCTTTCCCCTGCTCTCGCTGTTGTTGGAAAGGGCCTTGGACTGCTTAAATGGACGTATATGTATAGTGACTTTAACACTTTCCGGATCCCATATATGTATAGCCGAGTATTTTCTGTCTTCTACTTTCACCACCTTTCTTTGTCAAGTACCTATCAGAGCAACACTGCGGTTTAAAGTCTTATAATTTCAGCTTCGTATCCAGTTCATTATTTATTATTTTTAAATAATTATCTTTTGTTTTCTCGATGTAAGTTTCTTAATTTTGTTCATGGTAATTGTTGTTTTTGAAACATGTTTTGTTCGCATATTTAAACCAGTCGTGCGTCGCATTGCTTCATCTCAATCGTTTTAGTATTCAAAATTAAATAAAATCAAACTTTGAAAATGTGATATTTTATTTTAGCGATAACGAACAGAAATCTGAAACCCAACCATATAGTCTGGGGTTCCAACTATCAGTGGCAAGGCGTGCGATTTGGCAACGTTCCTTTTTCCCATTTAAACACATTAGAAAGGTCGAAATGCATGGTCATCGCCGATGACTGAAGCGATCGACTTTCTTGGTGAATTTAAATGGAGAAAATACATTGTTGCCAACTTTCACGCTTCGCCACTGCCAACGATGCAAAATTCCAGCGATAACGAAGAGACATCTAAAAACTGAAACTGTACGGTCTAAAATTGCAACGATTCAAAAATTCTAGCAAAAACGAACAGGAATCTAAGAATCAATCCAACCAAATATTCTGAGACTCCAACGTTTCAAAATTCAAACAAAAACAAACAAGCATCTAAAAACGAAGCATACATTTAGAGGTTCCAACGATGCAAAATTTCAGCAATTACGAATAAAAATCCAGAACCAACCGTACTTCTGTCTGTGGTTCCAACTATGCAAAATTTTATCAACATAACAGACAGAAATCTAAATACCAAACATAGTCTGAGATTCCACCATACAAAATCTCTGATGCATCAGCGAACATACAACCAAAAACTAACTGTAAAGAGATCCATCAATCGAAACACCGATCGCGTTATATTTCTGCGTGACCTTCACAGTCATGGTAACTTTTTTAAGATGAGGAAAAGCACCCCAGAGGGAAACATCTCTGGCGTACAAATTCGCACTTTTAGCACCGTGTGTGTCCTTGAGAGCTCCGGAAGTCCCGATAGTTCTTGCCAATGTGAGGCAGGCCCCGTCGCGTCGCGTCCAGAGCGTGGCTTGACCTGGCCTGCGCGTCGCGCCACGATTACTGGGTCAAAATCATGCGCGCTGTGCTCTTGACTTATAGCTTTTAAATTCTACTCCCATGCCCAACTTATCAGCGGTTGATGCCCATTGGCGAAACATAGTTGCTGAAGAAAGATCCGACACTCGTCCACATCGAGTAAAGGGGTCTCTCCACCTGCGACTTTACAAGCGTGGATTGACTTTTTGAGCCAATGGGCTTCTTTGTTGTCGATACGTCGGAATCGACCTATCGACTTCAAGGCAGCTCATTGGCTCAATCAGTTTATTCGCGCTTTTAAATTCGCAGGTGGAGAGACCCCTTAAGGAACATCTGCGAGTTTACTAGCTCTAGTAGTGATGCATCGTTGGTGAATAAAACGAGTAAGGTCGCGCCGAAGGATCTGCTGCGAGTTATTCCTCACGCTAATTTTTATGAGGTGTCAAAAGGCCACCTAAAACTTCTGAGAGCTGTAATTTTTGTCATTTGCATCGTGGGATCATAAAATTTAACAGATAAATAGTTTATAGAATTTAATTTTAGGCTCAGCTTTTTTAGGCTTTTTAGCCAAACTTTTCCTTTTAGGACATAAAAATTATGAAATTATAAACTCGTATCAAAGTGGCCTTATAGGGTACTCGACTCGTGCTCAGAATAAGTTCATCCTAATCTTACGTTATTAACATTTGTGAGCCGATTGAATCACAATTTTCCCGAAAATTAGCCATAAATATCCAAAACTTGGTGATTTATGATGAGAAGTAAGTATGATCTTGTTAGAGCATTCAGTAGGATGTACCTAATTATTATGCTTAACCCACACCCACATATGCCCAACATGATTTGAAATTTTTCGGCATTCTTCTTAGGAAATACCATCCTGAAGTAAAAAGGTAGACAAATAAACAACATAGCCCCCCCCCCCCGCGAGCAGAATGATATTTGCTAAAAATTCCCAAAACTGGTTTTTGATTAAAATTGAAATTTTACTGCAAATAAATTTACTGGTCCAAAGAGAATACACCAAGTGGGTCGACCCAATGGTCATACAGACATGGGTTAATGTACTTAAAGTTTAAAAAAATAACGAAGTCTCTACGTTGAAAAACCGTTTTGGGGCTCTTTCAAACCTTAAATATAGCTAGGCTCGAGCTTTGCAAACCAGTAAAATCGCAGACTTTAAAAGCGCTTGTAAAAGAAGCAGACGAATTTTCCTTTCCTATTCCGGCAACCTTGTTCCTGAGACAAATCGTGCCCGGTTCAATGGCAGTGGGCGAGTTTCTTTTTTTTGCGATCGGCAATTTGTGCACGAGCTGATTATCATGCGTGCGTACGCTGAGAGAGCTTGAACTTGTGCTTTATGCTTTATTTGATTTGGTCTCAAACAACAATGAGAGGAGGCCGCTGATGTCCGCCCGTACCTACTCATAAGCTGCACTCGCCATGGATCTTCAAGGCTGCATCTATGTCTTTTCAATCGTCTTTGCGCGTCGGTAAATTCGGCCGCGCGATCAATATATACAGTGTGTTTCAAAAATCACATCCTAGCTCATGATGAATTACGTTCTAGCAATCGCCAAAGTTTTGACAGTCAAGATTGCACGCGAAGCGTAAGAAGACTGCTTTGAGTGCTTTGATTACAAATTCTGACTCGCAACTTATCTCGAATGGGGCTCGTGCAAACTTTTTCTGTGAGCAAATGAATAGTCTATTCTGATATAAAAACCAGCAAAAATCACAAAAATCACACCGAAAAAGTCTAAAATTCAGTAATAAACTCACAAAACTGCTTTAACGGCAAGATCGTAATGGCGCTTCAAACGCAGGTATCGCAGGAAATTCCTGTCTAATCTGTCACTTTCTCTACGTAAACAAAGAGATAAGTCTCATTTTAGATAGGAATCTCCTATGATAACTGCGTCTTTCCGCCATTATTTCCGATTTTGAGTGAGTGATTTTTCAGTGTACTATCATCGTCATTTTTACATGTTTTTATGCTAGAATCAACTCTTAAATCCCCCGTAGCAAAAGTTTGCAAGAGCCCCATTATTGTTCATTTTTCCTCTGCTTTGAATGTTATTCAGAGAACATTATCTCTTTCAAAAACGACCGTTATTGTTGAGAATCTGAACCTAACCTACAGAGATAGCGAAATAGCAGCAACAGCGTAGAGGCAAATGGCCATCCGCCATTTGCAATTTGCCTCTTGGGGGCTCAATCGATCCGCTTCTTCTTCTTCATTTTGAGAGACTTGGCGCAACTCTCATAGTATATAGGGACTAAAGTTCAGACGTATGGAACATTCTGTATTCTATACCGGCCACTCCATTCTTTTTTCGCGTGGTTCCGGTCAAATTGCGCCGTGCGTGCCCTGAAATCTATTAATGCCTGCATTGAGAATTGCTCATGCGAGGGAAGAGGAGGACACTGGAGTCCTTTATTGAATTTCGATTGGAGTAATCATTGCATGATCTTTCTTTGGGTATGGCTGCGGTTTGAGATGGATGCAGAAGAACGCGTCTATACCTCAGCTACGAGTGATTAACTCTTTCAGTCAACGTGTTAACATATGCGACCGTGTCAGTGTCGGGCAAATAATGGGGGGGGGGTGGTATTCGATTACTCGAATACCGAGTAATTGTAATCCTCGTTTATTCGAAGGGTGATTTTACGGTAATAAGGGCTGATTTTTTACGAATTCACCCACCATATTAGTTGTAGAAGTATTGAAACTAATCGGAATGACCCTAACTATTTATCTATCGTTGACTATTTATCTGTGAAGACTAGTATTGAACTATCACTCAAAGGTTTGGCGATTAAAGGTTTTCACCTTTTTTTACAAATTCAGCGACTTTTAGCACACACAAAATTGAAAAGAATTACCACCCCCAAAACCCCCCAAAACTATGACCCCAAAAATGAAAAGAAGCGTAAAAATACCGCGCTTCAGCCCAATTTTCAAGGAAATCGGTGCAAATTCCTACGAAATATACGAGAAATTCGATTTTTAGGGGGAACTTGGGGGGGGGGGGCTATATCTCGGGGACCATGCTAGAACGAACTCCAGCTAATATTTTCACCGAAGTATTAGGTCATCATAAGGTATCGTTTGAGACATATTTCGAAAAGATCCGTGAGTACTCAAAAAAGGGGCGAACTTTGCCGTCGCTCTTTTGAACTTAACATATCTTTGTTGCAAAATTGCATGTGCACTGTGCAGAGCAACTAAAACAAAAAGCCTCAACTTGTACGTTCATGAATCAATTTAAGTTTTTTTAAAAAAAAAAAAAAAAAAAAACTGTCTGCTCAGTCCAAAGACCTTGTATACTATCTAGACCCCTGGATCCGACAGAAAACCATGGCCGTTTCCTACAGTATAGGCAACCCGCATTCCGCTTCTGTCCTAGTGCTATGCTGGAATCAAATGGACGAAACTTACCCGAACTCCTTCAACGTGTAAAAAAACTCGCAAAAAATGGAATTGAAACCCCTGATACCGCTAGTATGATAGAGTAGTGGACGTAGATTTCATTTTTCACCATAAAAATATGTTTTAAAACATATTTTACCAAGTTATTAGTGGTTATAATCCCGAAGTGGATTGAGGTTATGGAAGATTGTTTACGAACGGGGATCCGTGATTACAGCGATTACAGCTGAAGAATACACTTCAATTTGACCTGAAAACGAGTCTTTCACGAAATATATTACTCTTAATTAAGTAAATTTCATGTTGTGAATTTTTTTTTTCTTTCTTTTAATCATCTTCTTTTCCACCAAACTTGTAAATCCTTTTGGCTTGCGACTTCATGCTTGATCTTGGTCCAGGTCCATTCACACCACTAAATTTGCTAGAATCTCGGAATAAATCAATGTAAATACTCTCATACTAATTGAAGTGTAATGCAAAATATGCAGTTAAAGCCATCATCTCAAAATCCACCTTGAACATTTGTTGGTTGACATTGCACCAATACCTGTTAGTTTCAGCCAGGCTATGAGCCCGCACAATGCAAATTTGTTGGCCTTTCACTATCTAGAGAGTAATTTCTTGGAAGTAATCTTTCTTGAAGCCCCAACTATCTGGGCTGAACCGAAACAACTCTCGACCCTTAATTTTAAGTACGCTTCTTTAACAACATAACTGTCCGCGACATCAGTGTTTTTATTTTAAACTAAATTTCAATGTATTTCAATGAATATTCTTGTTACATTCGTTAATAGTGTGCTAGTCAATAGTATTTGGGACGCTGATTTAAAAAATGATATCATTTTCTACTTAACTCGTCCCGATTTTACGCATATTCTACTTTAAAAAATGTTCGTAATAAAGTTGAAAGTGTGGAAAATCCAGAATGTGTCGATCAAAACTAAGGCCAAATTCAAACTCGGCAGGTCAATTTACATCAATAATGTTGAGGTCTGTGCGATTTTAGGTCTAATTAAAAGAAGAAAGCCCACGTGTGTGTTTAGGGCTCCTTGTTTTGTATTTATTGGGGGGCGAACACCTATGTCGTTAAAGCGTAAAAATCCTCAATTTTGCTAGTAAGTCAGATTCAACGCTTAAGGAGTTTGGCGCTGTTTCAACCTTAACGGTACGTTACAATAAGTTTAGAGACCATTTTGCTTCTGCGTGCAAGGGATCTTTTTACTCCCCAATTCACTTCGCCTTTGCTGGAAGAATATTTTTGTGTTTGCGGTCCTTACCTATCGTTTAAGTGGCAAATAAGTTGAAACAGTCGGTGCTTCGCAAAGCGACAGCACCTAAAAGTAAAAAATAACGCAAAACAATGAAGTATTTTTTTCAGTTTAATCTTTCAAAATGTCAAAATGGAAAGAAATAAAGGGTAAGAGATTCACAGCTTAGAGAAGAGTAGTTACGGAAAAGTACCTAGATATTCACATAAAGACCAACAGGTGGAAGAGGAAATTATAAGGGTTCTGGTAAAGTATAAGAAAACAGCAGCTTGAAAAGGTTACATTAGATTAAAAGTTCCGAAGTAAATTGAAATTAGATTAAAATGACAACAGATGTAATAATACCAATCTCATGAAGCAAACAGACTTCCAAACAACAACAAGGAAACCTAACCTCTTTCTGATATTTTTAAAAGGCGATAACTTAATGAAAAAAGCGTTGAACAACTTTTTAATGTGTAAAATCAATTTCAGCACAATATTTTCCATGAAATCAGCTACCCGAAAAGGCCCAATCAGGGTAAAATTTAGTTTTTTCGATGGAAATAGAGCCCTTATGTCCGGATCCCCATTGATTTGTATGGGAGGACTAGGACGTAAGCGAAAAACAGGTTGCCTACATTGCCGGAGCGACTGTACCTCCACCCAGCCCTATATTCCCCGCCTAAAGTCGGCCACATCGCGGGGTCTAGATAGTATACAAGGTCTTTGGCTCAGTCCGGCAATTACGTTTCTTACCTCCCGCTTCTTTGCATCCAAGTCGGGAATTTATTTATTTCTCAGTAATGAAGGCTTGCTCAAAGGGAGACGATCGACATCAGTCAATTAATACTTTTAAACTTGAGTTGGCGGGACCGATTCCCTTTAACGGACAGCTATGAAAATGTCGAAAGTCGCTTGTTGATGAATGTTCAATGAAAGCGATGAATCTATTCATATCGAAGTTGGTCGCGAGTCGCAAGAGTAACAGTGTTTCCGCTTGATAAAGATCTCAGTGATTTCCGTTTCCGTGAAAAACTTTTGTTGAGATTCGAATTTGCCTCGATGTCTCAAATTGAAATCAGGCTTGTCTTCTTGATCGGAGCTGCCACTTCGCGTATACAGGGGTAGGCAAAAATAACGCGGTTTCAGGTCGTTTGGTCCACTATAAGAATTGGTCTATAGTCACGAGGTCTAAATGAATTACGTCTAATGACAAAAGGTCTACTTCTAAGGTCCACAGATAAGAAGTCTAATGATAAAATACCTCTACTTGACAAAGAGGTCTACCTACAGTGCAGGCTTTTGGTCCAGGAAAACAGGCCTATGCAATATGCATGTCTTGAAAGCCTACTTATTAACCTTCGAGTGGTCGCGCTCGCATTTGTGACACGAAACGTCGCGTGGATGACATACGTCATCCACTTTTAAAAATGGCTATAAGTCCGCCAATTTAAGCCTAAAAATGCACTATGCATACTCAATCGATAGGAAAAAACCCTCCTCAGTAACTTGAATGACAGACATTTCAAAAATTCCGACCCATTTTTTTGCAAATGGTGAAAAACTAAAAAAATGGGAAATTCAGATTTTGCCACTTTTGAAAATACCAATATTTTAGGCTCAAAATTTTTAATGATGATTTCAAAGAAATGTCCTTTTTTTTTTTTGTTCCTCTCGTATAGGATGTATATTCAAGTTCAAATTTCCGCATTTTTGAAACTTGAAAATAATGTTTTTTTATGTGCTTGCGTGGATGACCATCGTCATCCAGCCACTTTGACGTTTAGTAACTTCCAGGTTTTGAAAGAAAAAAAAAAGAAAAACTTTAGAACCCTCTTGTCCCATCCAAGAGGGGCAGCTACTGAAAATCTCAGCTTTGAAAATTCAAAATTCGCGAAAATACACGCAAAAACAAGTAACTGAATGACGTATGTCATCCACGCGACCACTTGAGGGTTAACAAATACTTACGGCTGTTAAAATATTGGTCCACATAATTTGCAAATAATTTAGGAGTAGACCAATCATCCGTACTTAATTCAGAAAATTTAAAATGTCAAAACACCTTTTTCTTTTGGCGAATAAGAAGTACCGTGAAAAACTTTATTGAAGGTTGTTCGACGGCCGGATCTCTTAAAAAAAAAAAAAAAAAAAAAAAAAAAACACAAAACAAAATAAAAAAACCAAAGAAACAAAAAACAAAAACACGACTATATAATGGCAACATCGCGTCGCAATGAAAACAGGTCTGTTTTGAACAAGAGAGCTCAATTAATACGATGAATCAATGCACCATCATTCCATCAATGGACATTTTTAATGACGAACGGGCTTAAAATCCAAGGATTAAATTGGATTAAATGCTTTTTTTAAACGCGTGAAACTGACAGCTATAATTGGTAACTTTTGAATTTCTTGCCTCTCTCTAAGGTCGTCTATTTCAAAGAGAAAGGCTCAAATGGGTTAAAATGAAATAAAGACGATTAACAGTTGATTATGGTGAATTAAGTTAATGTCATAGATTATAAATGTAGAATCAGCACAGTTTAGAATCAAAATAAATTAGATAGATCAGAGCTGCCGTTTTGCGTATAATTAATCACATTTTTCAATTCACCGATGATTCCACCGGTTGAGAAAAGATTACATAGTTCAGTTCAATGTATGACTGAAATGCACGTAAATACTCTGTTCTGTGATCTTTTCTCGATCGACGGAAACTCCGCTTATTAATTAAAATATCCGAAAGTTTTTTAAAGTCATCGACAGCTCCATCGGTTGAGAAAAGATAATTAGGTACAGATGCGAACATTTCCGTGTATTACAGTCATACACTGAACTGAGCTGCGTAATCTTTTCTCAACCGGTGGAATCATCGGTGAGTTGAAAAATGCGATTAATTATGCGCAAAACGACAGCTCTGAGATATATAATGAGCGCAACCAAAGAGAGGGGGACATTTGCAGATGCATACAGGAATTGATCCTTTTCTCTCTTTCCTCATAAGAATGCGGGTGTTGAAAAAGGACAGGTTATGAACAGTCACGTGACTTTCGACCACCGGCCTCTTCTATCTTCTGCTAACAAATGCGTTCTAGTGGAGAAAGAGAGAGAAAGAACAATTTCTTGGATTCGCAAGTGGAAGGGGGGGGTGTAGGCTCAAGGAAACTTGAAAAACACGGTGGAAAAACGGAGACTCTACTGTATGGCTTAAAACTTAAAAGCAAGTTGAGTAAGGTAATCCTACAGGGTTTTTGACGGATTAGTTCATATCATGAGAGCCGCGTGAAAATGGTCAAACACTTTCACTCGGAAAGATTAACTAACTTGGCTTTTTATTTCTCGTGCAAAAAATGACGGCCTCCGCGAAACGACGAGAGCTGCAGCTCACACTCGGAACACCTGCTCTCATCATTGCACTATGGTCTGAGATCGTCAGAAAGAGGCCAAAAATCAGACACTGAATTTCTCACAAATTTATCATTTATAAACTTTTACGACCAATTTCTATCATAGAGAACACTTTTAACAAGTAATTTGAACTTAAAAATGTCACCATAAAGTCTTAAATTAAGCTTAAAACTTAGAAAACCATGATTTTTGATGACTACTTTTCCCTGTTTTTTGGCCACTCTTTTTCGATCTCAGACCATAGTGCATTGGTGGATGGATCCAGGAATCTGTATTTCTCTCTCTTCTCCCGTTAGAATGCGTGTGATATAAAAGGATTGGTCAGAGGGGGGGGGGGCGGGGGCAGTCAAGTGATTTTTGCCCTCTCTTCTATCTTCTTCCAACAAATGCATTCCAATGGTTGGGGAGGGAGAAGGACAATTTCCTGAATCTGCCAGAAAGGCTCTCATAATTCTTCTAAGTTTGTGGCTACTCTATTCAAGTAAATAATTTGTTTTTTAATAAATATCATCCCGGCAATACGGCTTCGCCGCACGCCTTCGCGCTGTTAAATCTCCGTGTGTGCACTCATGCAACATTCGCCGAGACAAAGCTATACGAAAGTCTTCAATTTTGTCTCTCAGGAAGTTTTTGAAATGAGGAGAGCATCAAATTCTCATTCTCCGCGATGGAAAGCTATATCTTCAACTAACGTGAAGGAGTTACCTATATCTTTCGTTACCAAATTTAACATGTAGAAATGAGTTCTACGCAGAGAAAAATACTTGGGTAATGGGTCTGTTGCAAACAGTGGCGTCGCGTGCAATTTGGCAACAATGTATTCTATCCATTTAAACGTATGTAATATATCGAATTCAGGGGGTGCACAGTGCACAAGGAAAATTCGATATATTTAATGAGTTTAAATGGAGCAGTTGCATTGTTGCCAGATGGCACGCGACGCCACTGGTTGCAAACTTTTGCTACCAGCTTTTTGCTTAAGAGTATTTCATCGTATGTAAAGTCGCCCGAAAAGTCTATTGGTGGCATCAGAAAGTCATGAAATGTGATAATAAACTCACAAGAGACGTTTAATTAAATCCAAGATGGCGGTAAAATATCGAGCAATCTGTATGCATGCACCTTTAACATCCAAGGATTGCCAACGTTGACAACGTCACAGCTTCAGAGGTTATATATTTATTTACGTTGTGACTGGGTGCGTGATCGATAGTGTGAGGTTGGCTATCCTTGGATGATCGTGGTGCATGCAAACAGGTTGCTTGATATTTTACCGCCATCTTGGATTTCATTAAACGTCTCTTGTGTTTCCATCCCCCATATTCTTCCTTTTCTAACGCACGCATTCAAATGGAAGGAGGGAGAGACAAACACATTCCTGTATCCGCTCTTGCATGGTTGCGCTTGCGGTACTTATATAGCGCACGCTGCACTAAATTGCTTCGATTGCTAAATTGACCCATCACCCCCGTAAAACTTTTGAACCCCGGACTTTCCCCTCTTTTTCCCCCAAAAAATATCCGACAAAGTCACTTGATCCGCTTAAAGATCTAAATGCACTGAAAATAAGTTTAGTGCATGGAAAAAAAAAAAAAAAAACAAAACAAAACAAAACAAAAAAAAAAAAAACTTCAAATTGAATTTAAACGTCCATGAGAATTAAATAATCCGGAAGAAAAATTTTGCAGGCTGGCCGATGCAGCTGTAGCGGATCCATAGGGTCTCGTGCCCCTCCCAGAAGCCTCAAATTTTGCCTTTTTGTCAATAGAAAATAGTCCGAAATTGCTTCCACTGACGCTTAAAATTTCAAAATTTCACAGGCGTGCCCCCCCTCCCCCCCAGAAAAATTTTCTGGATCCTCAAGGGTTTTCATATCTTTTGCAAATGGGGATTGGGGTCCTTTCACTCATGGCAACTCATGACTTTTTAAAATGAACAAAAAGGCGATGTTGCAAGAAGCGGAAAATTCGGCAACATTGCATCATTTCATTTAATTCTATGCAAAAATTCGGATTCTTGATTATTGCTCACCATGTATCCCATAGCTCGCTATTTATCATGAGTATCAATGGACACAATGTAATATGGGGCTCTTGCAAAATTTTGCTATAGGGGATTGAAGAGTTGATTCTTGCATAAAAACCTGTAAAAATGACGATGAGTACACTAAAAAATCACGAAATTCACTCTCAGAATCGAGCATAATGGCGGTTCGACGCAGGTATCATGGGAGATTCCTATCTAGATTGAGACATTATCTCTGTGTTTCCGTAGAGAAAGTGACATAATAGACAGGAATCTCCAATGATACCTGCGTCGATCGAAACGCCATAACGATCTTGCCATTAAAGTAGTTATGTAGGTTTATTACTGAATTTTAGACTTTTTCAGTGTGATTTTCGTGATTTTCGCTGGTTTTTACATGAGGATGGACTATTTATTTGCTCACAGCAAAAGTTTGCAAGAGCCCCATTGCCAAAACACCGCGGTTACGCCGCCGCCGCGCCACACGGAATGTTACTGAATGCAGTCGCGTCTTGTGAAATTTAGCAACGCTGCGTTTTGTCCGTAAAAACGCATGAAAAATGTCGAACTATTGGAGGTGTACAATGAACTCCCTCGAATCGATGTTTTGCATGAGTTTCAATAGAGCGTTCCCAGATTTCTCGCGACGCCACTGTACTGATTGTAAGTTTTGAGAGACGATGTTAAAAAGGAGAAAACCGCTGCAATGATTGATTTCGGGCGAATTTATTATCTTCTTCCAAGCCCACAAAAATCCACAATTTAATGAACGAATGAGAAACGTCAACAATACGCAAATAAAAATAAATAAATAAAAAAATAAGAAAAAAAATAGTAAAGAAAAAAAAACTAGTTTGTAATTTTACATCTTCTAATGAGAGAATCCTCAATGAGTTCAACAGGGCTTTTATATTGAAGATTTTTATTCATCAAACACAGGAATATGAGCACAACGAAAAATTCTCTACCTCGTTCTTTTCTCCATTAAAACAAGTATGTTAGACAAAGATAGAGAAGGGAATAAAAACTTTCTCTTTCTATCCTTCTTCCACTTATACATCCGAAGGGAAAACGAGAGAGATAGAAGAGATCCTGGTTGCGTCATTGGAATAAGAGACTATCTCGTAGAATTCTATTTCATCGGAGACTAGAATTTTTCTTTTAAAAAAAATAATGCCGATCGCCTTCAATCGTTTGATCCCCCTTTTCATACTCTGTCCTCAAAAGCTAAACGCAAGACAAGTTTATTTCAATTTAACGCGGATTTCGAACCTCCGAAGAGTAATGCCGATTTAATTCAGTCAACTGGAAATAAAAAGGCACAGTTGTCAAAGTTTGCAAAATGTTCCATCGATTTTCTTCTCAGGCGAATGGACGGTATTATGGTCCGGTTACGCGCCAGCGTACAATCAGCGGTGGCGTCGCATGAAATTTGTCTTCATTCATTTAAACCCGTGAAAAAGGTCGAACTGCAGTGAGGTTCATATTGAACTAAGTTAAAATCGATATTTTACATTAGTTTAAATGGATGCATGGCGATCTATAGTCTTCCATGGTTGTCAGATTATGTGAATCTATAGACATGGGCAAAATTTATTCAAAACCAATAAAACAAAAGGCGGCTCGTGCAATGTGGCAACGACGCGAGTTCTCTCCATTTATACACGGAAAAAAAAGATTAGTGAAAATAACCATAAGGATACCTGATTTTGGCACCTGCTAGATGTTATGGTAAACTTGACCAGAAGTATGGTACATTTTCCGATACTTTGAGTAAAGTCGACTTTCAATCAGGTAACATCACCTAGTATCTAGTCAAAACATAGTATACTTCTGGTTAACATTACCATAACATCTAGCAGGTGCCAAAATCAGGTATCCGTATGGTTATTTTCACCGTAGTTTTTTTCCGTGTACTTTCGTAAAATAACTGATATTCATACATTTTCTGAATCCCTGAAAAATCGATACTTTTTCATTCGTTCTACAGTGGCGTAGCGTGCAATTTGGCAACGTTGTACTGTGTCTATTTAAACCCATGTTAAAGGTCGAATGCGAAATTCACCGAACACCCTATCGTTCGATCTTATTCATGGGTTTAAATGGACGAGCTGCAATGTTGTCAAATTGCACGCTACGCCTCACTGTTCGTTCAAATGGCAAAAAAAACATACCTGCCAAACAACAACACGGCAGAAACATGATACATATGAAACATGACATGAAAAACAATTTTTCGAGCTGTGCCGCGCAGGTTTTTGCCGCGTACAATCCGGCAACCGCAAGAAAACGAGTTCTGATTCAGAAACGTTGACTCCTATTCAAGTTTCGCTGGGTCACAACTCACAGTTTATCGTGAGATTACTTTCAACAGTCTACGCACTCTCTTATTGTATATAAAGGTCCTTTTACACTATCGCAAATGAAACTTTTCATCATTCTTCCCGTCTCTCCTTTATCCTGTTAATCTCCCTGCTTTTTCTCCCCCTTCTCCTTTTTTTTCTTTTTCTTTTCCGCTTCCAATCAAAATTTGCTGCACTGCAAATGGAAGTTTACTTGAAGACGATGCGCGCGGGTGCTACTGCGAAAATAAAATAGGATGCTGAGCTAGAGAATTGAGAGAAGAATTGATAATAAAACGAAACTTTCCGCGCTGAAAGTCAATAAATTAAACTAATGCAGCAAATGACAGAACTTTAGTTCATCAATACTGGGTAAATTCTCGCAAATTACACCCCCATCATCGAGTGAAAATTCTGGCTTTGAATTACAAGTCTCCCGTTTTAGATCGGAAAGTTTGTATTAACCTAGCTAGAGGTCGTTTCAGAAGCGTAGGCGCACCTAGACCTATAATCTTTGACATTTTCCAATGTTATTTCTTTTAATGGGTCTGTTGCATACTTTTGCTACAACAATATAGAACCTTGATTCTTATGTAAAACTCGGCGAAAATAATGATGCGCACATTAAAAACGTTCAAAATCCACTCATTAACTCAGGAAATCACTTCAATTTCAAACAGCCCGCGCTACACTAGAAACTATTTGAACCGGTATACTACTACATAGACGGAACCACCGTGCATAAGTAAACAACATCGTAACTATAAAATTATGGATTCCTTCTAAATACATAAATTATTGGCTGCATTTTCTGTTTGGTTTTTTCGGTTTATCAAAGATTACAAAATAATATAAGAAATGTACGCATCTAAATGAAACATTCCAGTGTTTGTCAGTACTGTTCATGTTTACATAAACGAGATGGTTCCATCTGTGTAGTTATAAGTCGGTGATATAGTGTCTAGTGTATCGCGGGTTGTTTGAAATGGAAGGTATTTTCTGAGTTAATGAATGGATTTTGGAAGTTTTCAATGTGCGCATCGTTCTTTTCGCCGAATTTTCCGTTAGAAACAATGAGTAATATTGATGTATAACAAAAGTACGCAACAGACCCATTGGGGGGGGGGGGGAGGGCTCTTGCAAACTTTTGCTGCGGGGAATGGAAGAGTTGATTCTTGCATAAAACCTGTAAAAATGACGATGAGTACACTAAAAAATCACGAAATTCACTCTCAGAATCGGGCTTAATGGCGGAGAGACCGCGAAGGTATCATATGGGAGATCCCTATCTAAATTGAGACTTATCTCTGTGTTTCCGTAGAGAAAGTGGCATAAATAGACAGGAATCTCCCACGATACCTGCGTCGAACCACCATTACCATCTTGCCGTTATAGCAGTTATGCGTGAGTTTATCATACTGAATTTTAGACTTCCTCTGTGTGATTTTCGTGATTTTCGCTGGTCTTTACATCAGTGTGGACAGTTTTTTTGCTCATAGCAAAAGTTTGCAAGAGCCCCATTCATGGTAGAAATAAATGAAAATTAATATGAACTCTGGAATTTCTCTGAAGGACGCGTTTAAATTAAAGGGTTAAAGTTGCTGGCAAGTTTTTTTTTGATTTGAAGGAATGAAAATTGAAAATTCGCCAATGAGTATCGCTAATAAGCTACGTTTATACGATTTTAAAGTGTATACTCTAGTCCAGCGGCGTCGCGTGCCATCTGGCAACAATGCAGCTGCTCCATTTGAACTCATTAAATATATCGAATTTTCCTTGTGCACTGTGCACCCCCTGAATTCGATATTTTACATGAGTTTAAATGGATAGAATACATTGTTGCCAAATTGCACGCGACGCCACTGCTCTATAGTCTCTATCTCTCTCCTCCTTTTTAGAATATCTCCTCCGTGTTTGGTAGAATAGAGGTTTCGTGCTATGTGACAACAAAGGATTCTCTCAATTTAAACTTGCGTAAAATAATCGATCTTCAGGGATTCACTGAATCCCTGAGAAATCGATACTTTTGTCTAGCTTCAAATGGTGAAAAAAATGGCTGCCAAAATAGACCGATCCGCCACCATACTGCCTCCTCCATTGAAAACCCTTTCAGGAATCATACCCGTAATTTAAGTTGCACTGGTTTTTAAAATTCTTCAGATATTTTCTGAACCACGTGTGGTCATGTGGACTGACTGTCCTGACTTATTGGGGGTGAATCTTCAGCTGTTAAGGCCAATTTCTGCCACCAGGAGCTACCGTATACCGTTCTATTGATGCCAAATTTTTCTGGCTAAAAAGTAGTGTAGGAATCTTTAAAAAACGGAGTGTCGTGTAGGTACTCTTTAATCATTTGTTGAATATCTCTACAAAATGACTTTGCCCATAGAATTAAAAATAAAGGCTGAAAGTACCAAAAATGAGAACTTATCTGAATACAATGTACTGAAATCGAGGAGCAATAAGCGAGTATGTCAAAACTTAAAAGTAGGTACTTTATATATTTAAGAAAACGTAAAATAATGCAAATGCACCCATCGCTTTTAAAATAAGGCTGATAGTACCAGAAAATGAAATATGGCAAATCAAATCATTTATCGAAATTCGATATTCCATATAGAATTGCATATTGCATAGAAAGATCGAGGTTTGATAGTAGTTTTCAAAATTTACTGTTTAATCAGTTTTTTGGGCTTAATCAATAATAACTTATTCATCAAATGAGACCTAAACTGCTTTTTAATGCTTTCCGATGGCATTTCAATGAGCTATCTCCGTCTCAAAACTCCCCCGCCTAGCAGAACTACAACGCAACGCCACGCCTTGGAGAGCACATTCGTTCGACTTGTTGCATCACTCTGTTTTGAAGGCACTCTGATTCAGCGATCTTATTGCGTTGGAAAGTTCAGTAGCTCAAGCTTTGTTGAATAGCTTACTTTGAAGAATATGAGTGGTGCTTTTTGATCGTACGATTTTTGCGATTATGGATTTTACGACTTTCAAAACATGACTAACCCGTTTGGTCATCATGAGTCTTTTAGATCCCATTGCTACGAGCAAAAAAAAAGTCCACTCTGATGTAAAGACCAGCGAAAATCACGTAATTCACACTGAAAATGTCTAAAATTTAGTAATAAACTCACATAGTTGCTATAGCGGCAAGATTGTAATGCCGCCTCAACGCAGGTATCATGCGGTAGATTCCTTTTTAATGTGTCACTTACTCTCCGGAGACACTGAGATATGCCTCAATTTAGATAGGAATCTCCCACGATACCTGCATCTCTCCGCCACTAAGCCCGATTCTGAGAGTGAAATTTGAGACATTTTAGTGTACTCATCTTTATTTTTACAGGTTTTTATGCAAGAATCAACACTTCAATCCCACACAGCAAAAGTTTGCAAGGGCCCCATTGGTAACCGGGTTTGCTCACTTCTCAAGATGGCGGAGTGCTTTTTCAGCTTTATATTCACAATCAAAGTTGATGCACAACCAATCACGATCCAGCCAGTTGTCGAAGATTGTCGAAAATGCCCACTTTCAACAGGATGACTGACCTGAATATACCCGAAGTAGAGAATGTTTCAAAATGAATTGTAGTTTTCATTCAGATTAGAGTATTCTATGCTACAAGTGTAATCTTGTATTGTTTTGTCAATGAAATTACGTCTTGAAAATTCTATATTTCGATCCACCGTGCGATGAGCTCTATGTGAATGCGGTCGTAGGAATTGTGACCGCAAAGAGAGTGTAAACAAGAAGAGAAAATCTGCTCACCTCATTTGACAGGATGAAGGAAAACTTTTGTTTTTGAGTATTGCCATTCTATCTCTCTCGTCCTCCCTCCCCTCTTCTCCTCTCCCCCTCTTTCCATCAGCCCCCCCATCCACATCCTCCTCTTTCTCAATGGTAAGTGAGTTCTTGGCACGTTCACGATCTATTTTCCGGGTTGGCTCGACTCGATGCTTCTGGAAACTTTGCACGGGAACTTCATTCATCGATACACGGGGTGGAGGGGGTGACGCGGGGAGGGTTATATAAGTATTCCTAACCACTACGGTTGTCCAATTGAGAGGGTTGAAACTTTGAACATTTCTCAGCCTGCGGGCTCATGTTTGATAAAGTTAGCTTATTTTTATGCACGGAGAGAGAGAGAGAGAGAGAGAGAGAGAGAGAGAGAGAGAAAAAAAAAAAAAAAAAAAAAATAAACTTTGGCTCGTATCGAACGCCGAAGCTATAGTGTTCAATTGTAGTTATGCGAAGTTTTTGGTTGTGCGAACCGAACTTCAATTAGGAGCATCACAAAGAATTCAATGGAGTTGTTGCACTTTTTTTTGGTAGGTGATTTAACCCTTTAAATGCCAGGTTAAGAATACCAGTTGAAATCAAAGTCATGATTCGCTCAAATTCAGCGGGTAGTTAAATATTCGTACTCTGCGGTGTTGAGTTTGCCTATTCTGGTAATTGAAGGCGCTCAATGAAACGTTATTTTGCAGTTGTTAACGATTTGGAGTAGCATTTACTGTCAATGAGAGATAGAGATACGAAATCAAATAGCTCAGGCGTGGTATTGAAAGGCTTAAGGATCGATTCAGATGTATGAAAACCTCCAAAAATAACGGTAGTAGCACTAAAACCTTACGAACTCCAACTCTAAACTAATGGAATGATTTTAAACGCGCAACTCCTGAAATGGCGGCATTGAACCCTAGGATTATGGGAGATTGATTCCCGTCTAAATAAACTGTCACTTCATAGAGAAGTGATCAATAGTCGACGACTTTCCTCCCCTTCCCCTCCTCCCTTTCGAAGCCATTAATTGTGCATATATATACTTGAATGGTAGACTTTTCCCCCCAAAAATAATCAGTAAACGAATAAATTAAAAAAGCTAATATTTCCGAAAAGTTCTGATTTCATTAACCCCCTTTATAGTTTTTCCGCCCTAAAACGTATTTCACATATTCCTCGCTTATACACGGATTCTCAGATGAAATGCCTGATCATGGTTAATGCCAAAAAAGTTATTAGGGAGGATTCGAGGGAAAAAATTATTTCCATATAAAAAATAGGGAAAACACATCCGCTGAACTATTTGACTTCATACACCACAGCGGTCGCGTGGAGTGATATTCTACCCTATATAGTCAACTTTGAAAGCTCCCTGTAACTCATATGTTTTTTTTTTTTGTTTTTTTTTTTTATTTATTTATTTTGCATCCAACTTTGACTGAAGTTTTTCCTTCATATCCTCATTTAAATGTACTGAGACGCACAAACGCTTATTACTCGAGAGATTTCAGCACGAAAAATACTTTTTCTCGAAGCCCTCTTCTGTTACCCGAACTGTGAAAAACTGACCAAAATACCCGAATGGAAATTGGAGCGAACATATTTATGAGGATACATTTTACGCTCATCCGGAGTAAAAATAGGGTACTGGGAGTGAAGGCATGGGCGCAGCCAGCAATTTGGCAACTGTGGATTCTTCCCATTTGAATGTATGAGAAAGAATCGATTAGAAATTGGTCCATGGTCCCCTCGAGAATCGATTGTTTCTCATACATTCAAATGGGAAGAATCCACAGTTGCCAAATTGCTGGCTCCACCCATGTGAAGGGCGAAATATACTATTGAGGAGGGTGTGTATACATATTACATACACCTCCTCGGTGGAGTATTATTATTTTTAACTACGAAGCGCATATTATAATTCTCTTTTTTATCCTTTTTGCACCATTTTTCACTCCGCAAATATCTTACTCCGAAAACAATATACCCGGAAAAATCATGGATTTTATGTAATTGGAGTCGGAGTGAATATCTTTAACAGTAGTGTGGGGTAGAATAGAACCCCGCGCGACCACTTGGTGCGGGTTACACTTAATCCAAAAAACGTCTTCAAAATATCTGATATACTCAATTCTCCAAAGAAAGACGAAATTAAAGAAGAAATTACCCAATGCCTCTTTATTTCCACACTTTCCCGTTAGATTTATGACGGCGCTGCAGTCGCGTTTTATTTTGAAAGGAAGACGGGCTAATGATCGCTGGATTTCTCAGTGTCGCGTCGTACGCAATAACGTTCGAAATTAATGCTACAACAAAATTTATCAAATACTCCGCGTTGTGAGCACAGCTGTTCACCTCCTTTGATTCTCGCGTTTATTGTGATCTGAATAATTATCTCAGAACGCGGGACAAATAAGGCCTATTTCCTTCACTTAATGGGACAATTTCACCATTGGAAAAATGTGGTTTCTCTGCAGAAAATTCTTGTAGATTGTTTCCACGCGCTATTTTGATCCAAGGATCTGGTAAACACTGGGAGACTACAAACAAGTGAAAACTTCTGTTATTTGCTGATTTTTTTTTTTTTTTTTTTTTTTTTTTTTTTTTTTTTTTTTTTATTCAAAAGACACGTGCATGTATAAAGTGGCTGGGCAATTGCGATTCGAGCTATGATATATTCACCTTGAGTGGCTTTATCCAATAGATATCCTACAGTGGCGTCGAGTGCACATTTGGCAACGTTGTATTTTGGTTATTCAAACCCCATGAAAAAGAATGAAAAATCTAACTAATGGGTGTTTGATGAATGCCGCTGAGATCGACCTTTTGCATGGGTTTGAATGAACGGAAAGAAACGTTAAGGCCAATTGCACGCTACCCCACTATGGTATATAACCGCACTCTGAGGAAAAAAATACTATTGAATTAACAGGAAAAGTCCAATAAATGACTAAAAAATGGACGTCATCGTAATGAAATTGATTCTTGAAATCAGAATGTCCTGTGTTTTCAAAAATCGTTACCGTTACAATAACGGCCATTTCTTTGGCAAAAACCAGACTTTTTCTGTTTATTCAACAGTCTTGTTTTTCTCAGTTCAGAATGACCAACGTGTAGGACCTATATGTATATGGTATGAAGCAGTTCAGTCTCAAAAAAAAAAAAAAAAAAAACACTTTCCCTGCGTTGGTTGAGACCAGTGGCGTCATGTCGTGCAGTAAGACAACGTATCAATTTTCTCATTTAAATCCATGCAAAATGTCGATTCGAAGGAGTGCTCTGTGCACCTCCATTAGTTCGACCTTTTTCGTGCGTTTTAATGGACAGCATGTAGCGTTGCCACACTGCGCTACGCGACTGGTCGAGACTTGAGAATTTTTGAGGTTCCAACATTTTTGAGATTTTGAGGGCATTTCAACTTCAAGTCCCTTTACGTAATCTCTCTACCGATAAATATAGATATACTATGTTTTTCCACACCTCCTTAGGATGATTTTTTGAGAGAGGGAAAAAGATCAAGCAACAATCAATCAATTATCGAATGTTTTTGTCGCACACCTGCAAAAGAGACCACATCAAATCTAACCTGCCAACTACAGATGACATTCAAGAGGGGATATACAGACGTCTTCAATTCTTCATATTATCAACTGATGACATCGTTAGGTAATTTTGTTGCCTCCGCAGACGCCCGAACATAGCTCAATCAAATGGAGCAATCGTTTAGTTGAAATTCACCGAAAACAACTGATGGTGATCAACTGTTGCTCTTTGAAGGCGAACAATTCTCATCGGTGTTTGTCAACTCAAGATATTTTGTTTGACGGCTTATCAAACATATTCTTCAAACAGTGTTGCCAATAGTAGACACTTCTGATGAGATTTCAGCGGCGCAAGAGCGAGCGTGGGAAGTCCACGCGGTTTACTAAATAACTTAATAACCCTATCCAAAGCGTGGACTATTTTCATCACGGAAACAGTCTTCGCGTGGACTCCTTTACCCTGTTTAAATTTGACAACTCTGACTTGAAATAACTTCATCAAACGTCAGTTCCATTATCAACAGTCCAAAACCAATGACTTTCCATCATGTTTATTTGTAAATTGGGCAGTTGCAAGGGTCTGAAATGTTGTGTTTTTTATGAAGAAAATGAAAGTACTAGATGAGCTGAGAACAAAGATGTCTTTGGTTTCTAATTAAGTCCCATTGTTCCGGAGATGAGATTTATGCCCAAAATATATTGTTTTAAATGGGAATTCTGCGTAGTGACGTCACTACGCACACGATTTTGTACAACTTTACACGTGTATAACTCCAAAACCGAGACACTAAGGAAAAAATCAAAGGCACCATTGTTCTCAGCTCATCAAGTACTTTCGTTTTCTTTATGAAAAACACAACATTTAAGACCCTTGCAACTGCCCCATTCTAAAAGTGTCATGCTGCCTTAATAATTACATGCGCCTGTTTGATCGAAGTATTTAAGCGTGTACGGAAACCTCTTCTGTTCACAGCTGTTCTTGAATTTAAGAGGAAATTCTAGTCATTAATACTAAGTATGAGTTAGTTTTCGCATCGTTATTTTTGCATAGTTTTCATAAAACGTAAAGGGTTGATTTTTACGATAACCGGAATACTTGAAAATCTTTGACTCTTGAAAAATAAAATAAGACCGAATTCCAATATTTACGAACAGAGTTTTATTTATCGGCGTCAGCTGATCTTTTTAGAATATATTTGGTTTTTTTAACACTAAGTCGATACCATGGATGACAACCAGCGCGGAGTAGCACTGGAGGTAGACCTTTAATTTAAGTAACTATATTCAACTCTTCTAAAGATAAACATTTGCACAACAAAGGCATTTTATTGTTTTTCGAAGAAAAATTGTCCTTTTAATTTATAATATTCAATCTTAGTGACGATAACAAAGTGTACAAATTCCGCCTGAAAAAGTGTGATATATTCCACGGCAATGATAATATTTTTCTCTGGTTTATTTTTTTCCCTCCCTCGTACATAGTTATGCGATGAAAAATCACTGCTGTTTAACTTTTTATCCATTACATGTGGTCTAAAGCCCCTGGCCGGTATGGCAACATGCGATTCTCGTTATCGTGAAATCGCCCTTACAGGTTTATTCCCTCTTTTTTCAATAGGGATATTTAAATTTTTGGATGGGATTACTCCAGCTTAGTGCCTTTGAGTTCCCCTTTGTTTTCAGCGCATGCATGGACCGTCCTGGAATTGAGGTAACGGAGAGTCCCTCAACCTTTATTCTCTAACACATCAGGTGCACGCGTCATGAAGTCGCGGTGACCGACAGCAGCACAGTTAAAATTCAGTTTAAAAATTTTAAATTGCGTCACCGCTTTTTAGAAGCGATGTGACCTGGAGAAATGGGTATACGAATGAGGGAGGTGTTTCTTTTTTTTTATTTTGCCTTTCTACGGGGAGGGGGGGGGGTCCCGCCGCTCAGATGGGACAATATCGACCGAAGTGAAGGTTGGGGGGAAGGAAAGAACTACGGGACTGCATTAGAGTTATTAGTTTAAAAAATTCAAGTCACACTGTCCGGGGCGTTCAGAAGAAAATTCTATTATCTCGGGGCTCCTATTTTTTTCCATACGTGCGCTATAGCGAGTCTCGCAGAGACACCCCTCCCCCCTCTCCCGTTTCTCTTGCAGCTTGCATGCCTCTCAAAAATCTTACCGCGTCGATTCAATTGTCTACCACTCCGCTCCGCCAAACAGAGGGCTGAACAATATGGGTCGGTCGCAAACTTTTTGTTACAGCGTTATTTATGAAGGAGTTGATTCATATGTAAAATCATATGAAAATCACATTCAAAGGGTCAAAATGACTCAAAAAATCCACTCAAATAAACTCAATAAATCCTCCTTTAAGAGAAGTTGGACCGACTTACTTAGCCCATGTTAGTGTACCCGGGTTCAAGGAGCATTTTTTGGGACCTACCAGTCCAAAATTCAAAAATTTTGGCTCAATCGATTCCTTTTTGTGTCCTGCATACTTATTACAGCGTTATTTATGAAGGAATTGATTCATATGTAAAATCACATGAAAATCACATTCAAAGGGTCGAAATGACTCAAAAAATCCACTCAAATAAACTCAATAAATCCTCCTTTAAGAGAAGTTGGACAGACTTACTTAGCCCATGTTCAAGGAGCATTTTTTGGGACCTACCAGTCCAAAGTTCAACAATTTTGGCTCAATCGATTCATTTTTGTGTCCTGCATACTTTAGCGAGGGGATTTTTGGAAGTTGTAAAAATTGCCTACAGGATTAAGTTTTGGAATTCTATATAAATAATAACATAAATTTTGGTGGTGTTTCCGGCGTAAAATGGCGATTGGACATAATTTCAGGATTCAAATGTGTCATAGTTTTCGATAATCGACTCTGTAGTTCCTTAGAAAATGTTCCTTTTGTGTAAAAAAGCACAAACTCGGGGAAAATATAATTTATAAATTCCGAAAAAGAACACCTCAATTGCTTATTAATGCATTTTTACTCTTACAGAGTACACTATCCATCAGAAATAAGTGAACATGGTCTGAAATTAAAGCTGAGAATATATGGAACAAAGTTAGCTGAAAAAACAAATTTGGAAAATTTTGACCAAAATCCTTGAGGGACTTCCCTAAATCAAATTCAAAGATGGCGGTCGAATGAAGGAGGGTTACAAACGGGGAGGTTAGTCCCATCCAAAGAGTAAACAAGAGTCGCAATTGAATGGAAGGCCTGCGTGGTCAACGTAGATAAGGGATCCGAACGCGGGCTGGCCTCGGCTGGCCTCTGATTGGCTGCAACGGGTGGAGCAAAAATGACTCGGGGTATAGGGAAAATAACACGGGATTTTCGTTCCGGGGCGTTTATCTCGAAACCTAAGCAAAATCGTATCTAAACAATTTATACGAGTCGATTCAGCAGATTTTTCCGAACAATTTGATAGGTCATAAGTGCCACTTTATTGCAAATTCGAAAAGACTGTTTCAATTTAAAAGTACGCACAATAGTGAGTTACTCAAACACTGCTCGAACACACGCCAAGCATGTAATCACACTATTGTGCGTACTTTTAAACTGAAACAGTCTTTTCGAATTTGCAATAAAGTGGCACTTATGACCTATCAAATTGTTTGGAAAAATCTGCTGAATCGACTCGTATAAATTGTTTAGATACTATTTTGCTTAGGTTTCGAGATAAACGCCCCGGAACGAAAATCCCGTGTTATTTTCCCTATACCCCGAGTCATTTTTGCTCCACCCGTTGCAGCCAATCAGAGGCCAGCCCAGGCCAGCCCGCGTTCGGATCCCTTATCTACGTTGACCACGCAGGCCTTCCATTCAATTGCGACTCTTGTTTACTCTTTGGTCCCATCCAAATGTAGCTCTCTTTATGATGGGCAGTTATTATGAGCATCATTTTTTTCAGGGTAACCTTTGAAGTTCTTGGTTTATTGACAGTAAGTCAAGTCACCGCAACTTCATTCAAACCAGTGGGTAGGTAAATATTCCTACTAGCTGTCGTACTTGTTTTTGCCAAATTCTTAATTTAAGGCGCTCAAGAGTCCATTTTTTCCAAAAATGTCTACATTTCGACTTTTTTTTTCTTGTTCAAAATAATGGATTGAAACAAAAAAGAAACAAAATTTAGTGAACACGTACATATACGGGTATGTTAATACATAAAGGATTATCAACTTTAGTTTATTTTTGGACTATTTTTAATGCCGAAAAAAAAAGAAAAAAAAAAAAAAAAAAAGATAGTCATATATTTACGAGCCCTTATTTCAGAGATGGCTTAGCCCTTTCAAGTTAAGTCACCAGGCCCTAATGCAGATTAAGTGGGTAGGTAATTATTCCTACTTCGTCGTATTTGTTTTTGTCATATTCCTAATTGAAGGCGCACAACGTCATCACAGCATTTTTTCCCAAAAGCTGCACTGTAGTTTGACATTTTTTCAAGGTCAAAATAATGAAATGAAACAAAAGTGAAACATAAATTAGGGAACAAATAAGTATCCTATTCTATCCGGAAATGCAACCAAAAGGTTTAACAATGTTTGATTATTATTAAACTATTTTTTAATTTAAAACAAAAAAAAACAAAAAAACAAACAAAAACAAAACATATCCAGAATAATACAAGCTCCGTCTCATGGTGTGCCTCTCACAACATGTGTCATGATGAGAGAGTGAGAAAGGCGAAATCCCTTGGCTCTGCTTGACAGAAATCAACTCGGTACATTGTTGTAACGACTCAAAGTGAAGCATCTCCCGATGGAAGTTTCCTTATTTTACGAGATAGGGAGAGAAAAAAAAAAAGTGGGGATCGAAGGAAAGGAAACTTGGGACTCATTTGTTTGGAACTTGTTAATAAAATAAACTGTGCGGGGAATAAATTGTGGTCGCTGCTCGAAGAAGAGTTAGAGTGGCGCGCTCTCTCAAACTCCCACTCCCACTCCCACCCCCAATCCCCACCCCACTCGCTTTAAACTCTTGAAATAGAAGCTTGGTTCTCAATGAAGTTCATGGCTTCCTATATAACGTGGCGCGCGGATGACTCAATTTGATTTTGATCCGTTTGAAGTTATTGATGCGAAAAGGTATAGCATGAGAACCTGATGTTACATAAATTATGAACGGTCTCATGGTTCAATTGTACTTGTGGAGGTAAAAGATAGGCGGGCGAGGGTATGCAATATGCGAGGTAACGCGCGGGCATTCAACAAGTAAATTCAGTGCGTTGCATATTGCATACATTCCCTGGTCAAGTATATTTGTACACCCTAGCTATAGTATACAATAAAGTCCCTTGATGGAAATAATGTCTAGGGAGTTACCGACATGACACTTCATGGAGCTCCAGAGGAGTTGAAAATTATCCTCTGGTCTCTGGGAGTCGCCGCTAGATGGTGTCGTCTTATGGAGCTGCCCGTGTGTTAACACTAGGACGCCTGAACATTGACTCCACCCTGGAACGCCGGATGTACCAAAAATGGTACATTCAATTATCATTAGTCTTTTTCAGTGTTTTTTTCTTCGTTTCCGAGTTGTTTCGTCAATGATATGATATACTAAATAAGTCGGTGTTCGTGTTTGGAGGGCGTAAGAACCTATAGGGTGGAAGGGGGGGGGGGGGGAGGGGGCTCTTCACGAATGAAAATATTTGGATACTATTACGTATGTTGAGAATCTTTTCTTACTATATTATTTCTACGTCCCCCTCCCCCTCCCCCATCCCACCTCCTCACACTCCACCACCTCACCCACCCCTTCCCGCGCTCCCCTTACAGCCCCCACCAAAACATATACCCATGAATCATTGCATCTATATCGAATTGTTGGACGAGTTGAGGAAGTAATAACATTCGTCTCAAATTTAAACTTCTGTTTATTGAAAGTCTTAGAACGAAGTAAACATTTTTGTTTGAACTTATAGGAAATGTAGGAAAATTAAAGAATATTACTTACAGCTACGTAGGTACTCGTATTTTTTTCAAAATTGAGAGAAACTACCAAATTATTTTAAAATTACACGCAAACTTTACAAGTGTACACTGTATTTTGTGTACACTTTTTACACACAAACTTTCTGCATTTTACACATGTATACGCACTTTTTGCGCCCTTACCGCATTTTTGACGCACTTGACACCTTTTCCGAACTTCACCAGGCACCGGCTCTTGAGGTGCACCGTCGTCATTTTCGGGGTAAACGTCCTCTATTGCGCATATTGTGTTCGGCAAGCTCCTCGGCGAGTTTGAGAAGGTAGTCTCATCTGCTGATCTTGATGTTTGTACACTCTTTGTACAAAATCCATCCATTTGTTCCAGTTAAATCCAAAATGTTGTAAAATGTATGTAAGGGCCACCTCATTGACGAAGCCCTAACAGAATACTTTCTGGCAATTTGGTCCTCGACATCGACGCCGAATTTAGTTTCATTGTAACATTTGATTGTTTCCGGTTTTTTTTTTCTCGTCATCGCCAACTTGTACGTCAGGATGCAATGTGCTAAATCACAACATTTTTTTTTGTTTCCCTTGATAGACAGTCAGAGTCATGTGGCCATTCTTGAAAGCGAATGTATCGAAGAGAATTTCATTTCCTGCCTTCACTTGGGATGGAATTTCGCGGCGTTTCTTGTTTATGGTCCCAAGAATACTGGTCTTTTTTTTCATAAGTTGTTCGGCTATAACTTTTGAAGTGAAAAAATTATCCATCGTGATATTTCGACCTTTGCCTACGTTAGGATCCATAAGCTTTCTGATTACGTAGTCTCCCAGTCTCTCATCGTTTTGCCTTTCCTCATCTTTGCCTAGATAGGAGAAACGTTCAGCACGTACTTTGAATTAAATTGCAGTGTCCACCAACACCCAAAAATTTCTGACCGTACTTATCAGGTTTGGATGCCATAAATTGCATGAATCGGCATTTGCACTTTGACGGAAATATCTGTTCGTCAGCTGTGACGTAGGCCCCCGGGTTCATAGCTTTTTTGAGAGTTAGCGATAAAGTCTTTCCCACACCTCTCAAGGGAAGGGCGGGGAAGGGGGCTGATATGTCTCGGAAAATGGTTCTATCCCCCCCCTCTCCTCTGATGACGTTCAAATGTTCTAAAAATCGAACAGGTGAATTGTTTCTTTTCTTTCGCACATGATCTTTTTTGAACTCCCAACTGGCCGAAAACGAGCATGTCCCAAAAAAGGGTACATCCGGCTTTTTAGGTAAATCTGCTTTTTTAAAAAAAAAAAAGCTCGGAAGAAGCTGAAATTTGGTGAAGTTGAGGCCCCCCTAAAACCCGGGAAAAGTCAAAAAAAATCGCTTCATGGGCCCAAAAGGGGGGGGCCGCCCCCATCAATTAATTTTCAAATGTACCAAAAAAGGTACGTCCGGCGTTCTAGTTTTAAATAAACAGCCAATCAGCCCTCGTTAAGCTGTCGTCACGTCGGTATTCCCTATACAGTATTTCCATCAAGGGACTGTAGTATACACTTGGAACCGTATATGTACATTGTAAAGTTTGGAACATAAAATAGACTAATTTGTGTGCGACTTTCTCAACCATTGAAAGTCCAATCTATTTTACAGCTTCGATTTCCCAAGAGAGTCAGAGGGTGCTTTTTCATCCCCGACTTACTATCAATATTTCAGGTCTAATTTTTGATATGAAAAAAAAAAAAAAAAAAAAAAAAAAAACTAGAAAAATTTGTCTGGCTTTCTTAATTTTGGAAACTTGAAGACTATCGATGTGAGAAAAAGTCTAAAGTAAAAATGTGGGGTCAAGTGCAATCATTTCTAGAATTGAGATAGACGGCGTTGCAGCAAAAATTATACGAATTTCATTTGAGAAGTATATGACAATGGTATGTCCAAATACTCACATTAGTAATCTTTGCTTCAACCGGCTAAACTATTAATTCATCGGATCAGGGAATTGTGAGATTTTAAGGGATTATAAATAATTGGAATGCAAGTAAAAACCTTGGTAAAAGTGTTCCCATAAGTTCCATGGCAACAATTCTGTGAGGCACACAAATCCACGGACTTTAGTATACTATTACATGATGGTATTCCACGACATTTTAGAAAAAAATTCTGTAATTAGAATAGTCCCGAGGAAATACGCAGGGATTTTAGCTTTACAGAAAGTTGGTCCTATGGGACTTCAAGGAACACTGTAACCAAGAAAACGAACTCAATCAAACGCTGGAAAAATTTGGAAGGTTCAAAAACCAGGCCATGCTAGGAAGAAGAAGAAGAAGAAAAAAGAACCCTTTTTTATTAAGAGAAAGAAAAAGTTTATTCTTCCACTTTTCGTCCCTAATGATGTTCAATTCATCTCAAAGTTAACCTAATGAATGGGTTATGCCTTAAACTTTTCCCTATACAAAAACTGAAAATTTAACTTTCTTCAAATTTGAGTACGCGGCAACTTTATTTTTATTTATATTTATTTATTTGTGGCGTTCTTTTTTTTTCAGTTTCTTTTCTCTCCCGCTCAGAGGCCTCACCATGTGGTAATACATGCCGCACACAAAAAAAAAGAGTTGTGCTTTAATACTTTTAAGTGGTTTTATAACAGTCTCGTGTTTCAATTGATAAAAAACGCGTTTAAAATAGAGTATCCCATGACACAAATCTCGTCTCGTGTATGTGATTATAAGAGCGAGCAAATTTTGTAACGTTATAGGCGTAATTTGTTCCGACTCGAATTTATGCTAAACTTTTTTTTTCCAAAAAAGAAAAGAAACATTTGCGCTATTTTTTTTTTTTTTTTTAACTCAATCCTTCACGGACTCGATGCATTCAATTCTTCGAGTATTCGTGGAGTGCAGGTAGGTTTTTAATAAACCCTTCTGTTAATATAATTAGCATGTTTCGAGTGTTTTCTACAATTTCTCTCGCTAGACATCTTATGCTTACTCCGTTTCATGTTGGTGTAGGCATTTTCTCACAAAAGTAAATGAGCTCTTTCGGTCACATTAGAGCAAAATGTATAAAACTTTTTGTACAAATTCCAAGAAAAGACACGAGGCAGTGTTTATTTTTAAGAGTCGGCGTGTATCTATTTGCTTCGTTTTCTGTGCAAGGCAATTGTCAATTTGTAGCGTATAGAAGGCTCTTATAGGTTAACAACCCATTTTTTCTTCCTTTACAGTCAGTAAGTCAATTCTAATAGATTAGAACTATAATTGTTCGACATGACATTATACTCAAAACCACACAGATGAGAGCTGAGCTCATAAAAATTTTCAGATTAATATTTCTTGTTCAGTATATTGTTAAGAATTAAAACAAATAAATAAATGAAAAATATGGTTACGAGTTTTTTGTTTGTTTGTTTGTTGGTTTGTTTTTTTTTGTTTTTGATTTTGTTTTGTTTGTTAAACTGAATAGGAGATGCAGATTTACGCTAACCCACACATGCCCTGTAGGTCGTTAACTATCCACTTGTTGCGATTCCGTTAGACGAAATTGTGATCAAATTAGGCCAATTTCACTCACAGAAAACGTTGTTTGAGATTTATTTAGCACCATGCTGAACCCAAAAATGTCGGGGTTTTTCAATTTTTTGTTTGTTTTTGAGAAATACACCTACAAATTACAATTGACATTCGGACATCTATGGCCGCGTTACATTGAGAAAGAGAAAAAGAAATAAATTGGTTGATTTAACAATCCTAAATTTAAAAAAGGTGACCAGAAATTGTTAAACGTTATCTTAGCAAAGCGGAACGCTGAGTCAACGAAATAGTATTGTTGAAATCATGCCCCCCCCCCCCTCCCTGGAATGTCAGAAAAAAGGGGAAATGAGAGAAAAATAAAGGAAAAAGAGGGGGAAATACCTTCATCCACCCTGAAAAAAAAAAAATGTCTAGGGTTGCAGCCACCCCCCCCCCCCCCCCCCAAAATCCTGCATGGCTATGGTCATGGTTAAACTAACACAACACGAGTTGTTAAATCATCGAATTTTTTTTTACTTTTACTCGTCAATTTATTGATTCAACAATCTATCTTGTCAGTTTAACAATACGAATTTTTTCTTGATTCAGCATCTCGTTTTGTTAAATTAACTTTAATCTTTTTGCGGTCACCAGTTTTAACATTACAAACAATTGAATAGGCTCATGCAAAAAGGTCCGAAGTCCATTTTTTTTTGTTTTTTGTTTTTTTTTTGTATCTGCCTTTTGAGCGTACATCATTCTTAAGAAGAGCATGCATCTGTGTACATACTGATCAGACTTGTTCCGCGGCAGTTTATTACTGTTCCCATTGTCTTGTGTCGGTTTGCCTTATTTTTGTGTTTTGGTTTTTTTTATACATAATTGTGTTTCCAATAAAAATATTTTGCGTTGACGATCGGACTTTTTGGGATGAACCGATTCAATTGTTGGAACAACTTTTCTTTTTTGTATTAATTACAATTTGCTTGCACCTGGACCATGATTTTATTTCTTACCTTGAGCAAATGGGTTTGTAGGGACATCTGTAGTTGTTACTAGGGCCAAACTGCCTGGGGTGCTGTGGTGGCCCCGGTCGCGGTCCTGGTCCCGGCCCCAGCCGTGGCGGTATTGACGGTCTAAGACGGTGTGGTAGAGGAGGGGGTACCGGTTGCAGAGGATGCAATGGGTGTAGAGGCGGGACGTTGGCTGGGAAAGGGGTGAAGGTGTCTGGTCCGGGGTGGGGGGAGGGGTCGGGGGAGGGGTCAGGAGAGGGTGACGAGTGGTGGGTGAGACAGGAGAGGATGAGTAAGAGGGAAGTTTTTTTTTGAAACATGCTCGATGCTGGATGTGAACTTGGATGACGGCATTCACGGCGTTCACGGGATTCACGGCCCGAGGAGTCGAACTGCACGTACAACAACGGCGCCCGATGGTAGAAGAGACGGTGAAGACGGAGGATGGTTGGATGATGGGGTCCGGGTCCTCTCCGCACATTTGCCGCCGCCGGCGACGCGAGTAAAAATGGGAGGACTCGTGTTTATCGCCCATAAAGTCGCTCGTTAATTGCTGGAAAAGAGAGAAATAAAAAAGAGAGAGTCGCAGAGAGAGAGAAAACGAAAAAAAAAAAAAAAATTGATGGGATTTGAACTAATTTCACACCTACATTTCGCAGGCAAGAGAAGTGTAAATTGATACAGCAGCATAGTGAGATTTCCTTCGCTATTTTTAATTTTTCACGTCCCTCCCGCGACAGTCATTATGCGTCTGTTTGCAGACCGATTTAGTGATGACGTCGCGATCTCAATTGGGTACAAACAAATGTTCTGTCTCACTTATTCTCGTGAAGTTATCTAGCTCCATAGAAAAAAAAAAAAAAAAACAAAAACAAAAAACAAAAAAAAAACAAAGTGATTGATGAGATTTACCATACTCGAGGTTGATTTTGGCCTCAAACTAATAAAACATATGTTCTAATCAACTCATTTACTCTCGTAAAGTTACAAGGAAAAAAAGACTGGTAGAATTTATTACCATGCACACAGCTGATTTTGGTGTAAGACAGAAAGTACGGTATATGTTACTAGATTATGGTAACATTTGCCAACAGATCAACCTCTTTTACTAGAAGATAACCCTGTATTTACTATTCTATGATGCAATTTACCATACTTTTTGGCAGACGCCAAAATCAGCTATGGTAAATGGTAAATTCTACTACTATAAGGTGGGTGCGCCAAATAAGGCGATGTACCAGCTGATAAGGCCACCTGCCTGAAATCGGCTTTAAAAATCGTAAATAAGCACGAAGCTCCTCGACAGTCACTTTTACAGAATCTGTATGCTAGATAGAACAAGAATCAACCTTTTCCCCCGCCATTAGCACCCAACACGTTATGACAATAGTAAAAATGTTGGTCACCTCGTGCCTATCAAAAAAAGCATGCTTCGGGGAGAGAATTTTCATTCATTATTGGTCTGTTTTGACCAATTTGTAAAAACTGGATATATTCTTGCATAGTTAGCGGATCGTTTTTTTCTGCTGCGCCTGAACCCGCGTCACGCTGAGTACTCACACATTCTACGTTTTGGGGATAATATAAATCACTCGAAATTGAGATGAATAGACGGCTCACAATCAGATGTGCGTAATTTACATCGGGGGCCGGATAAGTGCGGTTTTTCGAACAACTGTTTGATTATAGGTCAATCAACCTATTTCGCAGTTATGATTTCAATCAATGATAAAGCTTCGCCGCAAGAAATTTTACAAAAGAAAGACCGTTTTACTATGACCTCAGTGTTCATAGCTGTTCACCGGAACTTAGGTCAGTATACTTTTTAAGTTTGAAGCCAACTACAAAATCAAAGGCATTAAAAATTTTAGTTTTTTGGTCGATTATATGCTGACTTCAAGTAATGATAGAGCTATTAACATTGTGCGACCTCGCTATCATCAGAAGTAGCCCCACACATTTAAGCAACATTTCTTTGGTCCATTGAGATTAATACAAAAGGTTGAATTTGAGGGCGTTTCTTGGACCCAAAAGTTTGATCTTGTTCATGGGTTGAAATTGATAGAATATGCAGTGCTCCTAAATGTGTTTGTTACAAACTTTAACTATATGGCACTATATGGAGGGTCAATTTCTGCGTGTAAAATCACGTGAAAATCACATTGCGAGCGTCAACAATTCCCAAAATTCACTCACAAACTTATTAAATGCTTTTAACAAAATTCAAAAATGGCGGCCAAATGAGTGGATCACAATGAGGGATTCCCATCTTAATGCAGCTTTCTCTTTGATGACTCACTTCTCACAGCATAGAAAGTTGCGATGAGATGGGAAACTTAATGTGACTCTCCTTTATTTGACCGACATCTTTGAATTTTATTAGACGCATTTTTTGAGTTTGTATCCGGATTTTGAGACTATATATGATGCTTTCAATGTAATTTTTAAGCAATTTTACTAAAGAATCGACCCTGCCCCTTTATAACGCTCACTGAAAAAAATTAAATGACTAAAAAGGCAATTTAGATTAATAAAATCAGTAAATGAAGCAAGTACTAGTTTCTCTTTAGATATTTTTGATAAAAACCTTCTACGTTTTATTGCTAATTTTACGATTTTAACTGTAAATTTTGCTCAAGTTTTTATTCATTTTCCAATTTGAATTGTAAATTTTCCAATTCGGGTTGTCAATTATACTATCAAAAGCATTGTGACTTTTCCATTTTACACGACTGTCATGACGTGACAGCTATAATAATTGCTGAAGTCACAATGTTTTGAATTGTAAAATTAACAATCTAATTGGTAAAATTTACAATTCAAGTTGTAAAATTAATATACCTTCTGCAAAATTTACAATCCAGAACGTAAAATTAGTTGAATGTGTACTTTAAGTTTGACCGAAAATGACTGGTAAAATTATCATTTGCTTCATTCTTCTGCTTTTACAAATCTATTTTTTTTCTGTGCTGAAGCAAACCTTTGCGATTGACCCATTGCAATTAACAAAGAAGAAGGGAAAGAAGAAAAAAAACGGCATTTGAATGACGAAGAATTATAGAGAGGATCAAAAAGATTCCGAGTGACATTTTTTTTTTCTTTTCTGCAAATGACGAATCACCGAGGAAATCGAATTAAACTGACAATGAGATGCGTTCGGCGTCCATTGAAGTCGATAGATCCGTAGAGGTTTCGATTAGGTCACATTTGCATTTCGAAGCGTAATTAATTATCGTCTCACTCCACTGGCGCAACCAGGATATCTTCCATTTCTCTCATTTCCCATTAGAATGTATGAGTAGGAAAAGGACAGAAGGAGGGGGTTTTATCCCCTTGTCCATCCTTGTCTAACATACGTTTCTTAATGGAGAAAAGAGAGAGATGAAGAAACTCTCGGTGCGCTACTGTCTCACTCCCTTCCTTAGCTCCCGCTCCAATTTCATCGCATCTACTTAAAAAAAGATTTATATAAATCACAATTAATTCACTTACTCAACCAATCTGCTCCTCTGTCTGATATTGACATACGACCCTCAAGTCTTCTTCCCCGCGCGTAAGGGGAATTCAGAGCGTGACATAAAATTATTAATCCGGACTCATGGAAAATAATTTATGAAAAAAAAAAGAAAGTGAAATCATATTTTCTTTAAGTCTCACATTTAGGCCGATAGAGATTTTTTTTTTTTTTTTAAGCGTGCCGTATATATACGGTGCGCTTCTTGTTTTCATTTTCATATCTAATATATAAGTCCAATGCCTTGCTTATGGCAAAACCTTTGGCGGGAAGGTTTGAAAAATTAAAAACGTATTTTCTTAAAACTGGTTTCATTAATCGTTAATTTATTGCTGCAATCCAGGAGGCCTCGGCGTCTATTTTCTTAAAATTGTAAAAGTTTTGGTATTCCTGTTAATTTCAATAAGTTATTAAGCGTCAAAGTCGAATTCCTTCAAACGAGAATTCCATACAGGTCCAGCAACCTAAGTCATTTGTGCCAACCTATGAGTCGAAATTCCAAGGCAGGAGGGGGGTGGAAACACCCTTCACAGAAACCCTCTTTGCCCCTCGCCTTTGGGCTCCACCGGTCTCAAGATTTCTTCACGGTGCATTAAGCGATCAGGACAGGCATCGTAAAAGTGTCAAAATCTTTTTGACGAGGGTACATCGATAAGAAGCGACGAGGTATTGATGAAGAGCGGGAGGGGTATAGAAAAGAGAGAGGCTCATTCATATCCTTAAGTAGACCTGTTTAGTGATGACGTCACGATCAGAATTAGTTCCAAACAAATGCGCTATCTCGCTCACTCTCGTGGATTTACCAGATCCAAATTTTCGAACGCAAATTCATGCTAGTTAACCAACAGTTTTCTCAAATTTTATTGCACCATTAGATTCCACTTGCCTTAAAGTATCTTTTCACTGTAACATAATTCCTAAAAGATCACAAGCGAATTTACAATCACAGTTATACCGAAAGACGTTCTACGTTTTGTCCTTGTCTTACTCACGGTCTCTTATGGTAGTATCACCGCCATGACACTCAATCATTCTAACTTCTCTTCGTATCGAAGCTATTGTTCGAGGTATAACACATGCCGTGATGGTGCTGATGAGCCTATATCCTAGAATTTTGTGCTCTTAAGAAACTGTGAGTGTGACAAGGACAAAACATAGGACTTTCTTCGATATAACTGTGATTGTGCATCGATGCGCGATGTTTCAAAAAGTTTGTGATAGCGGACTCATATTTTATCACTGAGAAAAAAGTGGCTGTTAAAACTGTAAGAATAGGAACCATAGATGATTTCGCCTTATTTCAATCATGAGACCTATCGTTGCTGTAGTCAGCGCGCTTGAATCTACACGAATTCCGATTGTCTCTATGGAATTTCGATTATTTCTATGGGAAATAAAGCGCGGGAATATATATCCAATCGGAAAATTTTTTGAAACAATCGGGAATTTTTATAAGGGACGTGGAACCCAATGGTGTGATAAACACAACGTGTAAAGAACGTGTTGTTTACTAGCACTTGTATTTGAAAATTTGGACTGTGTTTCGTATGGGAAAACCCACGAGAGCGAGTGAGACGGAGCCTTTGTTTGGAACCAATTTTTTTCATGACGTCACACTAAACAGGTCTTTGCATCGAAACATTTGAAATTCTGGGGGATCGGCAAATTGAAAGCCCCTCAATGAGCGTCGATGGAATCAAGGGATTTTTGAGGACATTTTTGGCGTTTTGTTGAAAAATAGGTGTTTAAAATCCAGAACACAGGGAGCCAGAGGGGTAAAATTCGCATTAATTGCTCTATAAAGTGAGAGGGGCTGTCACGTGTCTTCCACCCCTGGACAGCTTCCTCGCTGCGGCTATGGAATTGACTCTGGAATAACTTATTTACCTATCCTAAAAAGTTCGTTGCGTGTACAAAATTTTTCACTGGAAGCTTCTTCAAATTTTGGAAACTATAGGTCCATATGGAACTTTGCTTTTCCAACACGAAAAATGATATCGACCGACGGCAACAGAAAAAAAAAGAAATAATATGACAATGCGTTATAGTGAATAATGGCATAGTTTTAACTGTAAACTTTCGATACTTTTCAAGAAAATAAATGGGGAGAGGGGGAATTAAAATCCACAAACCTCTTAAACCTCCACACCTACTAATCTATACCCCTAGAATGCTTGATGTGTAATGGGCACTTGAAATGGTTAGTTCTGTATATTAAAGGATTATTGTTTCATGAATTCGCAAGTGTTCCATTTATGCATATTACGTATCTACATCGTGACAATCGCAATAAGTGCTGACAGCACCTAAAACGGAAAAAAAGATAAAAAAAAAACTGTTTATTATTTAGAATCACGGCTTTTCCGAATATGACGCTTTTTGACTTCAAAAGAACGCAACCTCATGTTTGATCCCTGAACAAGCCGTTTAAAAGGTGGAGGGATTTAGAAATATCTATTGTCTATAGTTTATGTGGGTAAAAAAGATCCAGCCTTATCAAATAATTTTCTCTTTTCAGCTTTCAATGGGTTTGTTGCAAACTTTTGCTACAGTGCTATAGAGTTTTGATTCTGATGTAAAATTGTCTGAAAATTACATTGGCGGCATCAAATAGTCATAAAATCCACTAATAAACCCAAAAAACGCATTATAAAGAAAGCCAAAATTGCAGTCGTAAAGCCGAACAATCTGTGCACGCGCAGGACGAACATCAGAGATAGGTGACCCATTCTCCACTTTTTCGTTAAGGGGGGGGGAGAAAATATCTCTACAGTCAAACTGTGATTTTAAAAATGTGAATGGTCAAGATGTTGTCTTTTGTGAAGGGGGCGGGGGGGGGAGCAAAATATCAAGAACAGGGTGTTTCAAAACTTGAGTGCCAAACTTATGGAGTGTATTTTTGGGGTCAACATACATATATATAAGACTTTATTTTCCTACATGAGTATGTGCTGCAAATGTTTCTCTTCTGAGCTAGAGCCCTCCAAAGTTTTGAAAACAAAAAACAAAAAACAAACACACAAAAACAACGCCTTTGACTCATCTCCTTATAGATACATCTGATCTAAATTTATTTTTTTCATAATTTCTCACCAAACAAGCTCAATTGGACAGCACTTGTCACAAAAGAACCGAGTGACATTTTTGATAAAATTGAGTTATTGATTGATAGAGCTAGCAATACTGAATCTCGAAGCAACAAGTGCTTCTTCTGTAATAACAACTATTTCCCGTCAAAATTCCAGGTAAAAGTGAGCTGGTGAGCCTCATTGATGTCATTGTCCATATGATGAAATAAAATGAGAACTTGGTTCCTTTGGCTGATTAAGTTAAACCTTAATCCGAGTCACGTAAGGAACCAACTCCGACTCGGTTCCTTTTGAACGGAATTAAGTCCGGATTAACGGATTTTAAAATAATCAACAGTGTAAACTAACTCTGCCGTTTGGTTTCTCTTAGAGTTTCGTTTTTCGTGATTATGCCAAAAAAAAGAAGAAAGGAACCAAGTCACTTTAAACGCTAAAAATTAAGTACCTTTCCTACATAGTAAATTCCACTTTTCCGGTGTTGAAATGCAAAAACACAACACGGCAGTTGAATGAAATCAAAACGTAAGTAATTCCAAGTTTTTTGTTTAAATGCTAGCTCTTCAACTTTGGACTCAATTTTCTCGAGATCAGCTCCATGTTGAATGCTGTCTAATTATTATCATTGCTAGCAAAAGCATTAAAGCTGTTCAGACTTTGAACACCTGCGTGTTGGAATTTTCCCTGCTTGTTTTTTTTTTTTTTTTTTTTTTTAATTTTGCCAAAAATGCAGGTCAAATCCGCTGGAGTTTCCCGTCAGGGGAATTCAGAGCGTGACATAAAATTATTAATCCGGACTCATGGAAAATAATTTATGAAAAAAAAGAAAGTGAAATCATCTTTTCTTTAAGTCTCACATTTAGGCCGATAGAGTTTTTTTATTTTATTTTTTTTATTTATTTTTTTTTAATTTTGCCAAAAAATGCAGGTCAAATCCGCTGGAGTTTCCCGTAAGGGGAATTCAGAGCGTGACATAAAATTATTAATCCGGACTCATGGAAAATAATTTATGAAAAAAAAGAAAGTGAAATCATCTTTTCTTTAAGTCTCACATTTAGGCCGATAGAGTTTTTTTATTTTATTTTATTTTTTTTTTTTTTTTTTAATTTTGCCAAAAAATGCAGGTCAAATCCGCTGGAGTTTCCCGTAAGGGGAATTCAGAGCGTGACATAAAATTATTAATCCGGACTCATGGAAAATAATTTATGAAAAAAAAGAAAGTGAAATCATCTTTTCTTTAAGTCTCACATTTAGGCCGATAGAGTTTTTTTATTTTTTTTATTTTTTTTTTTTTTTTAATTTTGCCAAAAAATGCAGGTCAAATCCGCTGGAGTTTCCCGTAAGGGGAATTCAGAGCGTGACATAAAATTATTAATCCGGACTCATGGAAAATAATTTATGAAAAAAAAGAAAGTGAAATCATCTTTTCTTTAAGTCTCACATTTAGGCCGATAGAGTTTTTTTATTTTATTTATTTTATTTTTTTTTTTAATTTTGCCAAAAAATGCAGGTCAAATCCGTTGGAGTTTCCCGGCAATAAATGAAATGTCCGAAAAAAAGTCCCAAGTAAGTCCTCATGTGTCCCTATTTTAATCATTTTTAAAACGCCGTTTGGCAAAACATTGAACGTCCCATGGAAGTCCACAACAGAGTGAATGCATTTTCCATACCCATCTAAATCATGGGACGTTATAAGGGCTTTTAAAATTAAAGCCTCGAAGAATGTTAATGGTGAACGCATGTCTGAAGAATGTCCCCAAATAATTGTTAAGAATTCTGGAATTATTTGGGGACATTCTTCGGACATTCACCAATTATTCCACAAACCCCTTAACATTTCTTCGATGCTTTAATTTTAAAAGTCCCCATAACGTTCCATGACTTAGATGGGTATGGAGATTGCATTCATTCTGTTTTGGACGGCCATGGGACGTTCAATGTTTTAAGCGTTAAATGTTTTGGCGTTTAAAGCGATTATAATATGGACATTCTGAGGACTATCTTGGGACTATTTTCGGACATTGAATTTTTTGCCGGATTCTGAAACGAGCTATTCCAATATGTAAGTATGAAATCAATAAAATGTGAGTACTATCTAGTACAGTACTGTTTCTAGAGGCTATGGATCTCTTCCGATAGGTGTTACGAATGAAACTGAAACATGGGTTATTTTCCGTCGAGACTTTCTGACTGATGGAGGAGAAAAAAGTGAAATAACTATACCATAATCGAACGACATTAATACACCAACAAAAATACCCCTTTTAATTTATGTGGCACAATTATATTGATTTCTTGAAAAATGGGATTTCTTTTCTCCGTAGAACAGTAAATTACATTTTCTATTCCCATATTTTTAACAATTGGTCTGTTGCACACTTCGGCTGCAGCGTTTTCAAGTATCAATTCCTATGTAAAAAGCCGAGAAAATAACAATGGCAGCATCAGAAAACACTAAAATTCAGTCTTAAATTCACAAATTGCGAAAAACACTAGACACTATTTACCCCTGTATCTTTCCACCACGTGCACGATATTTCGCGAAATTAGCGCGGCACATTCAAATAATCACGGCCGACTGTCATCACAGCTGACTTCATAAACAAATAAACAGTAAACACGGACGGCGTCTGTTTAAATTCTTACGCCTCAATATCCTCAATTCCTCGCACAAAAGGTTAAAAAAGGTACGGAAACCGACATTTGTGTCGAAAACTTGAAACAATGAAACAATATGAACACAGAATACTCTAATCAGAACGGAAACTCTAATTCATTTTGAAACATTCTTTACTTCGGGCCGCCATGTTCGAAAGTGAGCATCTTCGGCAATCTTCGGCAGATCTTCGGCAACTGGCCGAGTTGTGATTAGTTGTATAGCCTGAAAAAGCATGTCCGCCATCTTGAGAAGTGAGTAGGCACAGTTGCCAGTTTGTGCCAGTAAATTCCAAATCTTGTTTCCATTGGCTCTTATGGGAGTCTCCCTTCTGATTGTATTATTCTGTGATATGAACACATAAATAATAAACAATGAATGAAATGAAACAATAACACACAGGAGTTCCAAAGATATAATTCCATTTTCAATCATCATCTTTTTTTTCGAAAAAACATTTTTCTTCCATTTTACACTGGCTTAGGACAGTCAACAAGAGTAGGCATGGTTAAAAATGTTGTTCACGATAAATCTTAGTAACTTCTAAGAAAATTAAAAAAAAATTGTCCGTTATATATGACTGCATGCAAAAGTTAAAACAAAAAAACAACAGGTTATTGATGTGATTGACGAAAGAAACGCAATTGCCACCAAATAAGAAATAAGAAAAGATAGAGAAATGCCTACTCGACTGTTAGAATATGAAAAAAATGAAATTGATCGTTTAAATTTTGTAAAATTAACGTATTACAGAACAGCAATGCCATACTTTTTTTCTATCCTTTCTCTATTTCAAAAAGTTTGATCGGAGCCAATTCGACCGGCCGCGGACCGGAGCCAATTCGGATGTACCCAAAAAATCATCTGATACCGGTAAGAGACATTTGTCTCGAAACAATGGTCTCAAGAATTGATTAATTACTCTGTGTCAATGTCAGCTTGTGTAGCACTAATTCATCCCATAAAAATGTAATTAACACCTTGAATAACAATCACAAACGCAAATGTCTCTGCAACTCATGGATTAAAGTCATATGCGGTTAGAGTGAATGAATGCCCAAGCATAAAGTACAATACATTTTCGTTATTTTTTTTTCTCTGTAATCAATTTCAATTAATTATGTCTTATAAACGAATTAGAAAAGTCTCGCTTGCTACGCAACGAAGAGAATCAACACCATCAGAAAAGTTATGAATTGAATTATTACCAACAATGAAACGATCATCGCATATATAGCTGTCAAAATATACGTAGTATATCGAGGTATATTACTTCTGCTTATGTGAAACAATTATTTACTATAGATTTACCTTATCACCAATGGGTCTGTTGCAAACTTTTGCTACAACGATTAAGAGTGTCTAATCTGATGTAAAATCGCCTGAAAAGTTGGTGGCATCAGAAAGTCATAAAATGCAATGATAAACTCACAAGAGGCGTTTAATGAAATCCAAGATGGCGGTAAAATATCGAGCAATTTGTATGCATGCACCACGAACATCCAAGGATAGCCAACCTCACAATATCGATCACAACCAATCACAACGTAAACAAACACATAACCTCTACCTCCAGTCAGGTTGTCAAGTTGGCCATCCTTGGATGTTCACGGTGCATGCATACAGATTGCTCGATATTTTACCGCCATATTGAATTTCATTAAACGCCTCTTGTGAGTTTATTATTGCATTTTATGACTTTCTGATGCCACCCATGGACTTTTCAGGCGATTTTACATTAGACTGAACTCTCCTAATTGTTGTAGCAAAAGTTTGCAACAGACCCATTGACTTATATGTCTATTAAATTGATTTCATTGGCGATGGGGGATTGGGGGAGTTATATTTTTACTGTTTTGCAGCTCATTTTTAGGGTTTCATCAGAATAGTTCTTTTCGCAACAAATAGGCGCGAAATGAGGAAATTTTTGTCGAAACTGGTATTTTTCTGTTTTGATAAGAAAAAACTGACACAAATAGAATTTGATGAATTTTAATTTGTAAAAATTTGTACAACAATAAATGTTCCCGTTTATGAGAAATCGTCACCCATAGTTGATTTCACGAGATTAAAAGATGGTTGATGCCTCGATGGGAATTGTTAGTTTTAACCAATCGTTGCTCACGTGGGGTTCAAACGAACCTAGAGGGGGGCAGTAACAAAGAAACCCGGAGGAAATCAATTTTCTTCATGAAAGCTTCAGTATTGCATTCATTCGTCCCAGTGTAACATTATTTCACCAACCGGAAAAAAGAAACATTTTTTTTTTTTTTTTTTTTTTTTTTTTTTTTAATAATAACACAAGCACACATATAAGCTTTTGTCGTCAGATACCAACCTCTTTGACTCCCAATTTTTTGTGAAAATATTCGTCTCTTCACAAACATTGAATGAGTGCGCGTGTATACACAGTAGTGCAGTTAGTTGTCAAATTATGATGGGAAATTTGTCTTTTCCATCTAAAACATTACTTACACCTTAAGGCAAAGAGTACGAGCTTTTTCCTAAGAACTGATAACACTGCAAAAAGCAACGGGGTGTTTTTTATCCTCAGATTTCTTCGAAACAGGAGCGAGGATATATTGTTTATCCTCCCTCAATTTTGTTTACAGTTGACGACAGAAAACAGCTTCGGGATTTGGGAAACTCTTTTGAATCATTCGCTCCGCAGTCAAAGATGATGAAGCCATCTCTTACAGCTTATCTAAGAGAACGCTAAGGCACAGAGTGCATGTCTATGAGATCGACAACATCCTATTAGACGCGAGAAAACATTCGTATATGGGTTAGACTGCGCCCTGGTTATTTTAATACGAGCATATATTGCCTTGCCCTTTGCTAACAGTCGTATAAAACTGAAACGCTTCCCCAAAATGATACATTTAGAACTTATTATGGATTGTTAACTTTCAAAACATTAAATAAAGAACATATTTTTGTGCTTCGAGGAACAAACGGGATTTCTTTCATGGACCGAAATTTACAGAACGACAAAATGAAGTAAATTTTCCTTGAAATTGGTCTATGTTATGACGCATGCAGTTAATGAATGTATTTCCTTCTAAAAATATTTCTAATCCCGTTATATTTTGCTTGAGTCAGCAGTCAATTGAGTAAAAAGTCATAGAATGAATTAAAAAACGCCTCTCGTTTCCTGAACAGTTTACAGTTACGTTTCAAAAACATGTGCGTACTTAATTCGATATTCATCTTCTAAATAATTTCTTATTTACTTTGGACAGAGTTTTACTTAAAATTAGTAAGTTTATGAGGTAAGTTTGAATATTCAGAAAATCTCAGGACAGGCAGCCATATGATACAAAAATGGTCTAACCAGACTCATAAAGGTCCGTAACCAATTCCCCATTTATAGAGTATGGGTATGTATACTCAGTCTGGCCATTAGTTCTTTCAGTCGAGATACCTTATCACTTCTGTGCGTTTTTCTGCAACACCGTTCCGAAAAGATATAAAAACCCCAGATACTTTAACAGTGCATGAAAAAACCTACAAAATGGTCTAAACTGCATTCAAACAACCCACGACTGAATCTCCTATCTATTTATCTATAAATATTTCTATCAAATTGTATGAAGTAACTCACCGAGCTGTACGACCATTTAATTTTTTCCTTCATTGCATTTTTTCATTTAATTAAAATTCACCTGACGTTTTGCTCACGCGTGGCGAGCATCTTCAGTGGTTGAGTTACTTTATAAAATTTGTTCTATTAAAACGACTGAAATTTTTAAATAATGATATTTCTATCAATATATCAGACGTGAAACTTACGCAACTGATTTTACCTTTTAAGGTAAACACCGACCCCTGCAGTACATGACACTAATAAGGAATTTTTGCACATAAAAAATTGTATAAAATCGTCGATGCGCCCCACGACATTCAGTTTGGACAGTTGGAAAGGAACTTTTATCAGCCATCTGTTGATAGCCGCATTAGTGAAGAAAAAAATTAATTTTTAGGTTGGCTATAATGGTAAAATTGTAAAAAGTCAAAATCCCTATAGTACCCTAGAGTCCCTATATACTACACTGTAAAAAAAAAGTAACACTGGAGTGACTTTTTGTGACTTGGAGTCATTTTTTTCGGATCCAAATGAACCCTAACTTGGAGTCGGTAACTCCTTTTTGGAATCATTCGAGGAATTATGATTCATTTTAGTTAAAATGGATTAAAAATTCACATTACTGACAGTTGCATTTACCCAAATATTAGACTTATTGATCTTTATCGAGTTAAATAATGTCTGAGAAGTGAATGACTCCATGCTTAGTGAAAGGACTAAAAACTTAGAATAGTTTGTTTTTTTTCCACTCCAAAATGACTACTCATGAAGAGTCAATCCATCTACAAAAGAGACTGAAAGGAGCTAAACTTGTCGTCAAATCAGCGAGGCTTTGATTCAATTGAATCTTGCGCTCTGGTAAATGAACTCACGTCAGGTTAATTTTTATATCACACGGAAACGGAGTCAAAACAAACTCACAAGAATTACTTCACTTGAAAAATAAGTTTAAGGAGCTGAACTTAGAGTTAAATCAGCAGAAGACTTAGATTCAGTTAAATCTGATGCTCGAGTGAATGAACTCTTGTCGTAGAGTCATTTTAAAGTTCTTGGAGTTCGTTTCTATACCGTCTACAAACTTAAATACCGTAATTTCGTCGCATTCTGTTAACTGTTAGGTTAGTGTATCGGATAGGGTGTTAGACTAGGAATAGGTAGGTTGCGCGTTCGAATCCCGGCGGTGGCAGTAAACATTTGAAATCGGTATAGGCCGGAAAATTGGTCAGTGGACCCCGTATTCACGCGACAATATTTTTGTTGGCGTTATCAATCCCTTATATTGTTCCTCTACCCTCCCCTCCCGTTTTTACCCCTCTTCACACAACCAAGCCCGCCCTTCCCTCCCCGTACCCACCCAACCATTACCCTCCCCACTCCCCAGCCCCTCCCACAGCATCCCTCCCTCCCCTCGCCTCACCACCCCCATGGCCTCCCCAACCCTCCTCCCCCGCCCCCTCACTCCCTCAACCGCCCCCTCCCCTCACCTCCCCTCCCCTACCCCCACTCCCGGTCTATGGATAGTCCAATTTGGAATCAATCACGCAAGAACATGGCTTACTTTAACTCTTAGCTAGCGTCAAATTACCCATTTTCGCAAAAAATGATTCCAACGCTTCTTCTATTAATCAATCCAAACTTATGTCAATTAGAGTGAAACTAATCTAACGTGTGTTGCATGACTCGTCAAATCGAGTTCATATTTGAGTTCACTCTAACGCTGGTGTTAAATTTGGCCTAGTTCCCGTATTTAGTCCTTCTTGGAGTGAATTATTTTTAACAGTGTATGAGAGTTGCGCCATTGCTGAATCCATTTCTGATTGGCTCTCAGATTTAGGCTGTCAAGAAAGCTCCAAGAGGCAAATGCAAATGGCGGAGGGTTTGTTTACTTTTCGCGTTGTAGTTTTTATTACACATTTGAAGTAACAGTGACCGCGGTAATTTTTGTTAATTTTTCCTCTGCTTGAATGTTATTCTGGAAAACATCATCTCTTTCAATAACGACCTTATTGTCGAGAATCAGAACCTAACCTGTAAGAGATAGCGAAATAGCGGCAACAGCGCAGAGGTAAATGGCCATCCGCCATTTGCAATTTGCCTCTTGGGGGCTCCATAGATCCGTTTCTTCTTCTTCATTTTGAGAGTCTTGTCGCAACTCTCATAGTATATAGGGACTCTATAGTACCCGACACAAAAATTGCGGATTCGGTGATTCTGACCTGAAAAATTAATAAAAATTCAAAAACTTGAGAGGTACGGATTCCTTATATCTTGCTGACCATAGAAACAAACGAAAACGAAAAATAAAGTTATAAACCCGTATTTTCACTCCGGGTTCTAAGCCAAATTGCTTACAAAAACGGATAAACACTTGTGTGTTGGGAGGTCAGGAAATTATACACACAATTTCTAACGAAAGAATTAAAATGGAAAAAAAAAAATAAATAAAAAAAAAAATCACCGATTAGTGCTGCTCTCTAAGTCTAATTTCCAGGTTTAAATCGCTAGCCGGCCACGTTGCGAATATTCTTTATTTTTCACTGATATGCCAATAGGTGCCGAATACTAGCGCCAATTCCGGGGGTGCCTGGTGCTGGGGTGTTTACCATCCATCCATTTGTATGGACACAATATAACATTGCCAAATTTCACGCAACATCACTGGCTTGCTAGTACATAACACCACTGAAAGCAAGTATCAAAAGTAAAAATTGTTGATGGTTCAATGAACTCCATAGCAGGTTTATGAATTATTAATATGTTCGTCGAAGTTATATACCAATTTTAATCAATGTGATAATATATTAGACTGACAGATCAATACTTGCAAACCCTTAAAGAATTACCGGTCTCCCTAAAAATCTTTAAACCAATAGAATCCTCGGTGGTAAGAACATTAATTGAGCCCGGTCGCAGAGAAAAACTCATTAGCTCGATCGGACGGAAGCAATAAATTAAACGCGTAATCGCAGCTCTGGATTGTCGGTGGTTGGGAAAACAAGGATGAAGAGGAAGGGGAGAGGTTGCTAAAATCGATTACAAATTCTTCTAAAGTAACTTACTCCGCTGTTGATGATATATTCGCGCGGAAAGGTTCTAGAGAAACCAAAAGACGAGAAGTTTGATATCATAACATGAGCGATTTCGCTGCTGCAGAAGTCATAAAAATGTCTCCTCGATCAGCAATGAGAGAGATTACTTGTCAAACCCAATACTTTTGGAATCAAAACTGTGTGTTCATGTTTATACTTTTTGAATATACAATCCTAAAAGTGGAACTTTGAGGAATTGGATTTTTACCTGTTTACGCTAATACCAACCACCCCTCGCTCAGAACTACCTTTACGTGAGAGGGATTTGGGAAAACGTATTGACAGCAACTAACTTGCCTGTCATTATTAAGAAAACTTTCATCAAGTTTCATCACATATTCCTCCAAGTTGCGCTTTATATGTTCCCATTTCCGGTAGGAAATAAGAAATCTTATTTCATGTAATGTAACAGTCCCTATAATAATCCGTATAACGACGAGGTATACCATTTAATCCCAAAAAGTGCTGAGGAGAAAATGTTAAATCTACCCCTAGACATATTAAATGAAATTGAGACAACAATTTCCGACAGGAAATAGATCTTTGACCTATTTCCCCGCGTTCCTTTTCCTAAAGTAGGTACTACATATTGCGTTTATCTGAAGACATAAGTGAAAGCATTCTACAATTGTCTATAGCTAGTCGGAGCATATTTTCTTAAAATATAAAAAAAATAAAAATCTCAAGAACCGTAAATGAAAATTCAATGATTTTTTGACATGTTTGGCCTATTTTTGCTGAATTCCTCCCAACTTTAAAATTGGACAAAATACGAGACACATTCTCCGAGGAAATTAAAATAATGACTTTTACCGACTTGATTGCAAGTAGACAATAATAGAGGGTTTTTGTAATGGCGGCAGCTGGTGATGAGCGTTCCAAACAAAGACAGTTTGTTTTGTCTCTCTCGCTCTCACGTAACCCCCATGTACTACTGTCATCTCACTCTAATTTCAAAAATCGTATATAGAGACATCTTTCGTAAACTTTTTTGGCTGAAATGAATTCCTAGAGGCATTTCAACGCGATGTTGACAGTAATATTTTGTAAAACAAGGCCCTGTGTACGAATTTCGAAACTAAAAAGAGATGAGTATATATACAGGGAGTTTCACGTAACCTGCTCACTATGGTTTTTTTGAACGGGTGACGATAAAAAAATCTGGAAAAATCGGTTGTACAGTAACTCGGACCTGAAGTTTCATACAAAAATGCTGCCACAACCCAAAATTTGGTTTTTGGGGGGTTTTCAGGGGGGGGGGGCACCCCCTAATCTCGAGATTTTCAAATGACAACCCCTATTTTGTGATACCTCATTTGAAAGAGGGTAAAATTCTAAGCATTTTGGCTTAATCGAAAGTCGATATCTTTTTTCGTTTTCGAGATGTCGAAGGTCGAAGTTCGATACAGGACCAATTTTCGAAAATTCTTAACTCCTACAAAAATAGTCGAAAAACAAAAAAACTGCACATGTAAAATGCTCTATTTGAAGAGCACTTACAAGAAAAAAAATTAGAATTTATGATCAATCAAACCGGAAGTCGACTTTTAGGCACCCTAATATTTTTGGCGGGAAAACCCCCATTTCTCAAAATTTTCAAATGGCAACCCCTATCTTTTAATACCTCATTCGAAAAGGCGTAAAAAGTTGTGCATTTTGGCGAAATTAAAAGTCCGATATCGTTTTTCAAATTCGATGTATCGAAAATCGAAGTTCGATTCAGACCAATTTGCGACCCTGTAAAAACGGATCCTATCGTGTGATACATCATTCGAAAGCACATAAAAAACCAAGAATTTTAGTGCAAACTGGAAGTCAGTACCTGTTTTCGCGGTCGAGATATTGCAAGTCAAAGTTTAGTCTCTTCTTAGGGCCTATCTTAAACTTTGACTTGCGATATCTCGACCGCGAAAAAAGGTATTGACTTCCGGTTTGCACTAAAATTCTTGGTTTTTAATGCGCTTTTGAACGATGTATCACACGATAGGATCCGTTTTTTACAGGGTCGAAAAATGGTCTAAATCGAAGTAGAAAAACGATATCGGACTTTTAATTCCGCCAAAATGCACAACTTTTTACGCCTTTTCGAATGAGGTATTAAAAGATAGGGGTTGCCATTTGAAAATTTTGAGAAATGGGGGTTTTCCCGCCAAAAATATTAGGGTGCCTAAAAGTCGACTTCCGGTTTGATTGATCATAAATTCTAATTTTTTTCTTATAAGTACTCTTCAAGTAGAGCATTTTACATGTGCAGGTTTTTGTTTTACGACTATTTTTGTAGGAGATAAGAATTTTCGAAAATTGGTCCTGTATCGAACTTCGACCTTCGACATCTCGAAAACGAAAAAAGATATCGACTTTCGATTAGGCCAAAATGCTTAGAATTTTACCCTCTTTCAAATGAGGTATCACAAAATAGGGGTTGTCATTTGAAAATCTCGAGATTAGGGGATGCCCCCCCTGAAAACCCCCCCAAAAACCAAATTTTGGGTTGTGGCAGCATTTTTGTATGAAACTTCAGGTCCGAGTTACTGTACAACCGTTTTTTCCAGATTTTTTTATCGTCACCCGTTCAAGAAAACCATAGTGAACCTAGGTTACGTGAAACACCCTGTATATTGGGGTCACGGGAGAGTGAGTGAGATAGTTTGGAACGCTACGCGAGTTTTATCACAGCCGATGGCGACCGATGAGTGCATTGTTGTGGTTGTTGACTAACCGTTGACTTCGCACTGAAACCGTCTATTGTTCAGGAAATGTATTCCATCACGGGTGAATCCGCGGATTCAAAGACAAACGAGCATACGGACATTTGTTAGGATGTAATATTTTGGTCTCTCGTGGTTGAGAAATGCAAAGAAATGGAGCTAGCTCAATTTTGCAATTGTCTTGATCACAATACTTTCTCTATATCCTATGGGAAGTGAGAAGGTAAAAATATTTCCTTGTCATGGATTTTTTTATGTCCGAGGTATCGATGTTTAAACATTTAGCCAAATCGGAACTTTATATTAGCCTTCTATGTTTAGTGAGGAAGGTCTCCCTGAAAAGTTTTGGGCTTAAAAATTTAGAGAAAATCTCTTCATGAATTGTTGGAACTATGTGGCCTGTATATAAGAGATTTCACTCTAATGGGGCAGTTGCGAGGGTCTGAAATTTTAGGTTTTTTATACATAGAAGAAAATGTTTCTTATTGATGAGCTGGGAACAAGGGTGCCTTTAAGGGGCGCCCGCTGGGCGCGCGCTACGGCGAAACGCACCAATTCTATAAGAGTTCAATGAGTAGTCTAGCAGCTAAGCGCTCTTGACACTTCGAATCTTTATAAAATTTTGTACTGATTTTCAAAGCTGCTGTCATTTGGTCTGTGAACTGGCATGAGTGTATTGCAAACCAGCATCTTTACCTTCGAAATAATGACGGCTTACGCATGTTAACAGTTGACGACACAGCTTTGCCAGTCATTCCTGAAGATGCAATTTAACAAGATTATATTACATTTTATTGGAAATATAGAGTACCTACAGCATAAGCTTTCTTGGAAAAGTGTTTACTTAGGACAACGCTTCCAGGAAAATCACGTTGGCTTTTTGGACGCTTTGTATAAGCTCCGATGTGCATACCGGGTGTTTCAGAGCGACTGTAAACTATACTAGAATCCATTTTCCCCCTGAAGATGGCTTATAAAAGCAAGGCTATAGAAAAAGAGTGAAGAGAAACTTATAAATCCTATTTTTATTTCCTTTCAGTATTTGAAGTGGAAAAAACATGCCATCAAACTACATGATACTATCAAATTTTTGGAGATACAAGGCGTTTTCCTCCTTCTCTAGGAAAAAAAGAAAAAAACACAAAAACTAAAAGAATACAAAGATAAACGCGAAGTTGTCACGGTCATTGGGTAGGTTTTTAAGGGCCAATTTTAGTTTGGAAACCTGCTAATAATTTACTAATAATTATCTCCAGTCACACTCGAGAATAAGTATATTTAATAGGACAGTCAAGGGTCTGAATTTTGGTGCATTTAATAAAGAAAATACACGTACTTGATGAGCTGTGGCTGGGAACAAAGGCACCTTTGGTCCTTTCTTATGTTCTGGTTTCCGAGATACACTCGTATATAAAGTTCCAAAAACCGTTCAAATAGCGTTTCAAACCATTTCGCTTTCCCATGACCCTCATGCCTATAGCCATCCCTTTCTATTGTCGAGACTCGTTTGCATCAAGGACTTATTCCACCACATTTTGCGATTTAGATGTGGTTATATTATCAAAATTGCATTAAAATGACTCGAGAAATTCGCGTCTGCCAAAAAATGTCACAAAATGTCTCCGAATACGATTTTAGAGATGAGAGTAAAATAGAATACGGCGGTTATATGTGAGAGTAAGAGAGATAATTTGGAACGCTAATCGAACTTTTTCGCTAGGTTTCGTTATTTTTAAAACCGTCTACTGTTGTCTATTCTCATTTAAATCAATGTGTTTCGCGCTTTGAGTGCATATCCGAAACTGAAACGTAAATTTAGAAACCAAATGCATTTTTGTTATCAGCTTACAGCATCATGTCAGTTTCTTATTATAAATTGCAAATTCCCTGATTTTTCATGATGCATGCATATAGATTATTATATTTTATTCACTGTTATTGTTATTTTTTTCCAAAATAATGTAACCTCACTGAAAAAATTTGAGCCCGTGAGAAGGCTCAAACGTCTTTTAAGTCGGCCATTTACGAGAAAGTTAAGACAATGGTTCAAAATCCAAGATGAAGTTGGCTTTTCCAATCTAAATTCCCTAATTATTCTAAAATTTTACCTTATAGTTCCAAGTATTCCCAGATGCTATGGACAATCTCAATTAGTTCACACGTGTGACGCAAATAATTCGATTCAATTCGAGCCATCAGATTCCAGCAAGTATATTTGTTTGAGATTCAATTGCATGGGCTTATTACCTTATCATTGATTTGAATGCCAGTGAAAATCATTCAAAATTCTGTCGACGCGTACATCAAACGTTTCTTTGTCCAACGAATTTCATTCCTTTCTCCCACTGCATATTCAGATAATTAGCGTTTCTTGGAAGAAGGAAAAAATAATCCACGCGAGGAACAACTCAAAGAATCATAGTGTATTGTTCCGAAAGTGCTGTGTTTTGTGCGTTTGTCCTCATATATACAATCGCTCGCACGGGTTCCATATATGCGAGACTTTTGCTAATTACCTGCTTCCTATGTAACCCCCCCCCTCTTTCATCTTTGCTACCCCACCATATCCTTTAAAATTTACCGTCTCTGTCAATTAATAAAGGCCACCCCTCTCTCGCCCCTTCCTACTTTGATTTCAGCGTTTCATCCCTCGCAACTAATGAGCAATCCTTGATATATATGTATTATATAACACATCAGCCTCATCATCGAATTAGCTATTAGTATGCCTTATAAATTTCGCTTGAAGTCACGCTTTTTCGTTCATGCAAGCGCAAAAGTCGCGATTTTTTTATGCAACAGCGCGCGTTTAAAGAGCGAATTCTCGCGATCATTTCGCGAATTCCTTTGAGACGTTTCATAAGACGGTTTCACTTACATCAGTGGTGTCAAATTTGGCGGGAAATTCAAAAATTTGACATTCGAGTTACGCAGGGAAATGCGTATTTATAGGTATACATTCAACGGAGATCCTTTGTTTGAATGCAATCACCAGTATAGTACTGCCGTTTTGAGGATATTTAAAGGTGTTCTACAATGCATCGATGATTCAACCGGTTGGAGCAAAGATTACCGATTTGAGCAGTTATATAAGTCATTAGTATACACTTCTCAGCTAAAGCGTATGTAATATTTTCTTCAAATGACAAAATTATTGATGGAAATATTTCAATAAGTCATTGTCATATACTTCTCAATGAAGCTCTTGCAAGGTTTTGCTGTAGACAAATAGCCTATCAATTCTGATGTAAAAAGCTGCGAAAATAACGACGAGACCATTAAGAAAGTCTAGAACTCACTCCTCGCAGAAAAAATTAAATTGAAATTTCGGGTAACCAGTGACCACCCCACCCTTTGCATGTATGTGTCGCAAGCTAAAGGTCAAATCCGGCATTTGAGCAAATGCCTAGGCAAATAGAAAAGAAGCAATAAAAATCGTTGAAATTTGTAGTTTGCCTAGGCATTTGAGCAAACACCTATGCATTTGAGCAAACGCCTAGGCACTTGCTCAAATGCCTAAAGTTTTGACCAAATGCCGAAGGCTGATTAGGCAAATAGTAAAATGAGTCTTTTTAGTGAATCTAAGCTGAACGCGAAGCGGCAACAATATCTAGTGTGTTTGAGTGTGTGTTCAGTGGTACATCGTTGTTATCATTAATGTCTTCAATACCTTTTTTTCACAGTCCGTTTCATTGGAATATCGTTGTTTTCATTGCTTTCGTTGGTACCTATACACACAGTCAGTTGCATTTTTCCATCGTTGTTATCATTAATGTGGCTTATACCGAAAAACACATTCAGTTTCATTGGAATATAGTTATTATCCTTAATGTCGTTTGTACCTATATACCTACAGTCAGTTTCATTGGTACATCGTTGTTATAAATGGACCTTCAATTCCTTCAAATTTACTTTTTGAAAGCAAATTCATTAATTCATAACCTAATTTCATTAGGTTATGTTCTTTTGTTAGGATGGTCACCCGAAATTTCAAGTTAAGTTTTCTCTGTTAGGAGTGAATTTTAGACTTTTTTAATGGTCTCATCGTTATTTTCGCAGCATTTTGCATTGGAATTGATACTCCATATGCCTACAGCAAAACCGTGCAAGAGATCCATTAAATTATGTGTTTTTTACTTCAAACGGTAAAATCATGTACCGATGGGAATATTTCTTTGATTCATTGTCATACTTCTCAGCTGACTAATGAAAGTTTTGATCACCGATGGATTGCGACCACCAAACACCTCCAAAATAATATCTAACCAAAAGAAAAGTCGAAACAATAATTACCGCGGTCAAGGTACTGCAAATGTGTAAAATGAGCGAGTGTAAAAAGTAAACAAAACTTTCCATCATTTGCATTTAGTTTCTTATTGGGCCTTCCGTGACGCATAGCCTAAATGGGGCTCTTGCAAACTTTTGCTACACGGGATTGAAAAGTTGTTTCTTGCATAAAAACCTGTAAAAATTACGATGAGTACACTAAAAAATCACGAAATTCACTCTCAGAATCGAGCTTAATGGCGGTTCGACGCAGGTATCATGGGAGATTCCTGCTATCTAAATTGAGACATATCTCCGTGTTTCCGTAGAGAAAGTGGCATAATAGACAGGGATCTCCCATGATACCGGAGTCAAACCGCCATTACGATCTTGCCATTAAAGTAGTTATGTAGGTTTATTACTGAAGTTTAGACTTTCCCAGTGTGATTTTCGTGATTTTCGCTGGTTTTTACATAAGAATGGACTATCCATTTGCTCACAGTAAAAGTTTGCAAGAGCCCCTAAAGAGATCCAATCAGAAATGATTCCTACATTATGCAACTCTCATCATATTATAAATGGACTCTCCTGCAAATATAATCGGATTTGATATTTTGCGTGGGTTGCAGCGGATAAAATGCAATGTTGCCAGATAATTCACTACTATTGATCTCTCTATTCTGTATATTCACATGAATTCTCACTTTATAGATAGTTTCGCGTTTGCCAGCGAAATCGTCTGTCGCGTAATTGTTTGGAAGTATTTCGATGAGCAAATTAGGACTAAGCCTAAATGAAGGGAGGTCTCTCACATGAAGCTCAAAGCGGTAGGATTAAATTCGCATTTGGTCATAATGCTCTGCTCTATCCATTGGCGGATGCAGAGAATTCTCTCTCTCTCTCTCTCTCTCTCTCTCTCTCTCTCTCTCTCTCTCTCTCTCTCCTCCCATTTGAAAACGTACGTTAGAAAAGGACAGAAGACGGGGTTAAAGTCACGTGATGCCCCCCTCTGCTATCCTTTTCTAACACATAAGTTCAAATGGAAGGAGAAAGAGAAAGACAATTCCCTGTATCCGCCAATGGCTCTATCTGAGAGTAACGAGCTTAAAATCGATTAACATGAGAATGTTCAACACTGCGGCAGCTTCATTAACTCTATACGTTTACTTACAGCATGTATTGAATATAAAGTGGATGACGCACGTTCATTTTTCAGAAGATTTTTGGCCTGATTTCTCTTCGTGATTTCGTACTCAAAGAGTTATAGCAACTTCATAATATTTCAATTGGATCTTAACTCTTTTAGTTCCAAATTCTGGAAAGTATATAGTTTCACGTAGAGTCCCTGTATCTATATGAAAGAGTCTCGCCCAAAGAGTAAACAAGAGTCGCAATTGAATGGAAGGCCTGCGTGCCGCGTGGTCAACGCAAATAATAGATCGGAAACGCGGGCTGGCCTCTGATTAGCTGTAACCGTGGTGCCAAACAGTTTTAGGCCTTATTGAAAATAACACAGGGTTTTCGTTCCGGGACATTTATCTCGAAACCTGTGCAAAACTGCCTCTAAACAATTAATACGAGTCGACTTATATATAGCAGAATTTTCTCAACAAATTGGTAGGTCACAAGTGCCACTTTATTGCAAATTCGAAAAGACTGTCTCAGTTGAAAAGCAAAGTTAGCAAAAGTTTCTACGCTAGTGCGATTGTTTAGAATTGTTATAAAAATTCAGAAAAAAATAGAATATCTTCTCTAGTTGGTGGAAAATGGTATGGATAAAAAAGCGTCACTAGACTGACATTAAATTGGCAAACAAATATTTGTGCATTAAGTGTGGTCTAAACTTTGCTTTATATCGTAATTTTTTTCGCATGCAATATATACCTTATCACCAAATAGAAAAAAATAGAAAAAAAGGGAGTAAAAATATACAAAACAGTCGAAATTAGAGGCTGATTACATATTTTCTCCCGATAGCTGAAATCCACCCATAATATATGTTTTCACGAACCACCATGATTAAGAATGTACTATAGTGGCTCAAAAATGCGATAAATTGATATTTCCTCCTACTCCTTCATCTCCTCCAAATAAATATAAACAAAATAATCGATTCTGAGGGGGGATCCAACTAAACACCCATAGCAGAAAATCGATACTTTTACTTAAGCGTAAATGGTAGACAAACAACAGAGTTTCTCTTCGTGACGACGCGTCAACAGTAGTACGTTCGAATCAGTCTGCAACGAACTTGAAGGTAATGAATCAACCAAATCAGATGGCAATTATTTTCAAGCCTAATCAATCGTCTTAATTACCCGCGAAAAAACTGTAAAACTTGTCCTGGAAAACATCCAAAACAATACTCCGGTTATTTCATCGAAATATGATGCAATCCGAGAAAAAAAAATTGTTTAGGGGGGTGGGAGGTTCATTTTATCAGGTGTTTGACGAGATGGTAAAAATGAAGGAAAGTATGAAGATAGATCGGTGTGTAGAATACTTTAGCCGTTCCAGGCACCCTCCGCGGCCAGCATTTTAGGGGTACGGGCTATAGTTGGTAGTTAGTTTAAGCAAGTTTGTTTTTTATTTAAAGAATCATAATGGTTTTTAAACGAACGATAGAAGAAAAAACGGTAGATACTGACGAAAAAATAACCGATCAAAAGTATTGGAGCACTCAGCGATGAGCGTATGGATGATTGCATGCAACATGACAACAAAGGATTCTCTCTATTAAAACGTATGTTTAACTATCGATTCTTGATAAAGCACTCTACCAACTCCGAAGAATCGATTCTTTCACGTAGGTTTATGGAAAGCGTGGTTACCAAATTTCAAAAACCACCAAGTACTGCTGTTAGTTATAAGAATAATGAAATAAACGGAATAAATATTCTCTTATACGAACGGCAGCGCCTCCAAATTCTGGTGTAGGCAAAAACACGAACAATTGTGTATAACAATAATGAATAATTACCTATCTACAGGCTTTTTGGTTACTATACTAAATAACTTAGGTTTGAAAAGATTGAGTGGCAGAACAAAGTCGTCTTTCCACTCTCGTTAATTTCGTTCTGAACAGTGTTGCTTAATTTGGCGGGAAATTCAACATTTTTGAACTTTTAAATGGAAGCATGCTTGATTAAGCGCAAAACGGCAGCCTAGGGTTCGGAAAGTCAAAGTTTTGGATGTACTTTTCGTCGAAATAAATTTATAAACTTTTGGATGGGCGTCTAGCACGTTTTGACAAGGAGCAACAGCTGCGGGCGCCTTGAGCTCATTTAAATATGTTCATAAAACGCGGGTTATCAAGTTATGTTCGACGTGCGGATGCTTGCCGTGTTGCGTAGGTGATGAAATTAAGGCGTTTCTACCCTCTCTTCCTCTCGAAACTTTGAAGACTTTGACAAAAACTGCTGATGGGTGTTGGGAGCACCCTTACCCTTGATGCTATAGGTATAATCATTCACTGCTCCAATTTATTATCGTCCCCGAAACTAAGGGTAAAAATTCAGAGACTTTACTAGAAAATCTTCTTGAATAGACATTGACTTGAGGATTCTTGAGATATTTCCATTTAAACTGTGATGAGGATGTAATTAGCGAAGATCAAGAAAGGTGTGATCAACAAATAATGATGCTTTGTGACAGCCTTTTTTCGAGGTAGCTGACAATTACCTCGAGAATGCTCATGCACGTCAAGGCAAACTCAAGGAGAATCTTTGGCTGAGGCTCTGAGTTGCACCCTGAATAAGCGATAGTTAATTCTGTTGCAGTTTCCGCTTATAACTGATAGGAAATACATTCCAGCTTCATTATAAACTAATTTTTATAGATATGCATTTTATTGTTTGTTAAAAATATGTCAATTATGTTTATGTCTACCTCCAAATTATATATTTTGTTTAAAAAGTTTGAATAAAAAAAAGTGAGCGTCGATTGCTACTTCAAGCTAAAGGATTAGTACTATCAAGCTTACAAGTATTATACCGTTACAGAACCAAGAAAAAACACGGTAAGGACCGACTAAACTGAGATTTATATGCCAATACTGAAACTAGAGTTCACAGAAGACCCGTGCTATGCTCTTAATCTTTCATTTTGATTTTTATCAGTGGCGTAACGTTATCAAATTTGACAACGTTGCAGTTCGCCTATTTAAACCCATGAAAAAGATCGAGCTATTGGCTCGGTGAACACCTCCTCATTCAACCTATTTTATGGGTTTAAATGACGCAAAACAATGTTGCCAAATTGCACGCTACGCCACTGATTTATAATAATTTTGAAAAGAAATAGAGGTACTTATATTAACACAAACATTATTCAAGATTTGTTTTTTTTGTTTTTTTGTTTTTTGTTGTTTTGAAGCTCTGAACACTGCAATGCATCTTGGTCAAAAATGTCTGATTGGGTGCCCTTTTCATCGGCGCTCAAAATTTGGTGCTCTAAAGATTATGATTTTGTACCTTCAAGAAGAAAAATTATGCGTCTTCATGGAAGCATAAACAACTTCCATATTTCCACCTTTGTTTATGGTGTGAGAATTTGTGATGGTTTGGACACTACTAAATTTCTGACACGCGTTAAGAAAAATATCCTTGAAAATGACGCAATATAGCATCAATCGTCTGATAGCAAACACAAAAAGTCAGCTGACATTTTCGTACCATTTGGAGTCTTTAAATCAGACCGGAAAAACCTGCATATCGTGTCAATAAATATTTAATGTACTCAATGAAATTTGATTGAAGAAATTAAAGTTTATCGACGCTTTTTACGAGGAAAAATATAATACGACCGTTGCGGATATAGTTGGTCGGATTTTGGATAGTAGATAGAGCCTATTGAATGGACGCAGCTTTGATGGAGAATGAGGCACGTTTACTTCATAACAAAGTTAAAAGTACAAAAAACAGAATTTATGAATATCAATAGGATGGAAGTTGGAAAAAGTCCTTAGAAACTCGAACTCAGGAAGCCGACTCATCTTGAAAAATGCCGAACTTTTCCACGAGTGATAATTTCTTATGAAACACGGATCCTTTTATGGATAAACTGCATTTCACACAGAGGTCATAAGAGAGGGGGAAGGCATAACATTTTTTTTTACTTTGGCCAACAAAAGCTAGTCTTTAAAAGAGTTTTAATTTTTTTTGCAAACTTTGAAATGGCAACCTTGCATTTATTTATGCTCAGAACTATGACTAAACTTTGAAATACCGAAAGTAGCACCTTTTTTTTTTTTTTTTTTTTTTTTTTTTTTTTTTTTTTTTTTTTAACTAACCGAAAAATGACGGAAGGTTAATTTTTACAAGAGCTATTTCTTTTGCAGGTCAAGGTACACGACAGATTTGATAGTATATAATGTTCGTATCAATTATAATTGGTTGAATTAATAAGGATAAGGATTGCTTCCATTCGCAGGATCCATTTTTTTGAATTTTTTCTGTTAAAGACATATACGACTTTTGGAACCCCTGAAGAAGGGGGTGTGATGTGCCCCCTGTACTCCTTGTTCCTACTCTTTGTGGATCCGCCACTGGCTGTCATTTGTTTAAAAATTTTGCTTGTTAAACCTAACATTCTAAAGACGAAGCCTCCTCTCCTCACCATGCCACCCAAACCGACGAATAGGGAGTTGTTGTGAGGACTGCGATGAGAGAAGGAGGTTGACAGAAAAAGAGACGTGGTTAATAAATGACTATTTAACAGGAGTAATTATTCATGTAATAGCGCAACAAAAATTTCTCTTTCTCCCTCTCTTTCCTACATTGAAACAAGTAAGTATGTTAGGCATTGATAAACAAGGAGGGAAAACTCTTTATTTCTATCCTTTTCCAACTCGTACATTCAAAGGGAAAATGAGAGAGATTGTAGATATCTTGGTTGCGCTTCTGAAATTCTCCAATCCTCTCTTCTCTCTATTTAAACTCGTATGATAGGCAAGGATAGATTAAGGGATGAAACAACTTCGTTCTATCTTTTTTCCACTCATACATTCAAAGGGGAAATGAGTGCGATGGAAGAGATCCTGGGTTACGCTACTGTATACATGTCAGAGCTGCCGTTTTCCGTATAATCACTGGTATTTATCTAATTCACCGATGATTCCACCGGTTCAGGAAAGATTACACAGCTCAGTTTAGTGTATGACTGTACTGCTCGAAAATACTCAGATCTGTAATCCTTCCTCAATCGGTGCATTCGCTGTTAAATTGTTAAAACATCCGCAAGTTTTTTAAATTCATCGACGACTCCTCCGGTTGAGAAAAGATTACATACGTGAATATTTTCGCGAATTACTTACATTCACTGAATAGAGCTGTGTAATCTTTTCTCAACCGGTGGAATCATCGGTGAATTGAAAAATATTATTAATTATACGCAAAACGGCAGCTCTGATACATGTTCTATAAGTATAGTAACTATCGCGTTGTATATTACTCAATGGATAAAAGTGGCGAGGAGACGATGATGAGGTAATGGAGAAAGGGGAGGGGGGGAGAGGGAGGGGGAATTTGGAAGGGGGGGATGGGGTAGGGGGAGTGAGATGACGAGGGAGGAGTGGAGGGGAAGGGGTAGGGAACTGGAAGGGTATGGGATAAGGAGGTTAGGAACGATGCTTTGAATGTCACGGTTTCGACGAGAAGGGAAGTGTCGACGCTCCGCTTCGTCGCGACGCAAACACCGCCCCGCCGCGCGACTGTCCGGGAAAGGCGGAAGCTTTTGCCTCACAACAATTATACATTTCCGAGTATTTTAAGAACTGCGCTTTAACGGTGGAACAGCGCGGCGCGGCGCGTCATGACACAATAACGAGGGGGTGGAGAAAAACGCTTGTTAAGGGCGAGAGAAAGTTGCGCCTAAAAATGTCACCGGGTAGGCAACATTTGAAAACTTTCAGCGTGCGTGTATATTTAGTAATCGGAAATGAAACATCTCCTACGATCGCGAAATGAATTGAAACGGTTGCTGAAAGTATAAGGCCCATGAAGGGGGGCTTTTGGAGTTGAAGTTCTGGGGGGAGGGGCTTGAAAGTTTTGATCTTTTTATTTTTTGTTATTTTTAAGTCGGTTAACCCTTCTCCTATCAAATCAAACTTACTTCATGAAAAGATTGTAGAAATTAAGTGTTGCATGTAGGCTGTAGCTAATTTTAAGTAAGTACATCAAAATTATCATAATTTTAATCTTTTCAAAGCACCGGCGAAACGCTCCAAACCAAATATTAAAGCAAGTATACGAGCGATATTATGAGACGGTGCACATGCGCACTTAAAAAGAAATAGACTAAATGAGTACACCGAGAGGCAAATTGTGCTCTTATGAGTTGACAAATTAAAAAATTAAAATCGATTTTGATAATTGTTTTCATTGCATTGAGCGATCATCACGTGAGTCTTGCGACATTTCATACAGCACCAAGCCTTAAAACAACTTAAATAGAATTTTACGGTAGCTTAATTGTTCGCGTGACTGAAAATAAAAAGTAATTTGTGTGCTGAGAACAAAGGTATGCCTTTAGTTTTCAATTGTCCCATACATTGGTCCGGAGATGATATTTTGGGCCAAAATTCACTTTGTTTCATGAAAATTTAGCGTAGAGTGACGTCACTACGCGCAAAAGATGTTTTACAACTTTACACGAGTGTATCTCCAAAACCAGGAAACTTGGGGAAAGACCAACGAGCTATAAAACTTTAGAGTGGCAGTGGATTGGTCCACCTTGTGCCACACAGGGTAGACGGAATCCCGGGAAAAAGCGGAATTTGGACGACAGATTCCAAGGTTTGAAGTTAAATTTTGTAGGTCGTTTCAGGCGATGCCCGAGTTTGTTTACGAAACGACCGGAAACGACCTACAAAATTTAAACTCAAAATCAATGTTTACGGCAAGATGGCAGCGCCCTAGGTAGGTGACAACAGTGAACCAGCGGAACGTTCCTTGATTTGCAACTCTGAAGTTATAGCTCGTTGGGAAAAACCAAATGCACCATTGTTCTCAGCTTATCAAGTACTACCAATGGGGCAGTTGCAAGGGTCTGAATTGTTGTGTTTTTTATAGAGAAAATTAAAGTACTCGATGAGCTAAGACAGTGGCGGATCCAGTCCACGCGAACGGGGGGGGGCGAATTTTGGATTTTCGCCCCAAAATGACCCCCTTTTCTTGTTTTCACTCTTGCTTTTCCCCTTCCTCACCCCTCTTTTCCCACTTTTTGGGTCGAATGGGGGGGCGATCGCCCCCTTCGCCCCCCCCCTGTATCCGCCAATGAGCTAAGAAAAAAGATGCCTTTGGTTTCTAATTAAATCCCATTGTTCCGAAGATGGGATTTTGGCGCAAAATACATTGTTTTAAATGGGAATTCCGCGTTGTGACGTCACTACGCGCAAAAGATGTTTCACAACTTTACACGAGTGTATCTCCAAAACCAGGAAACTTGGGGAAAGACCAAAGTCATCATTGATCTCAGCTCGTCAAGTACTATCATTTTCTGTATAACAAACACAACATTTCAGACCCTTGCAACTGCCCCATTGTTTTTTTTTTTTTTTTTATATATATGTAAAAAAACACAAAATCTCAGATTCTTGCAACTACTCTATATTGATAAAATACCCAAAAGTTTTTTAAAGTCATCTACAAGTCATCTACGACTCCACCGGTTGAGAAAAGTTTTAATATTATCTCAACGGGTGGCATTCATTTGGGCGAAAATGGTCAAAATCGTTACTGTTGGGCGAGAAAAATCGTTTCATTTGGGCGACCGGTATAACAAAGGAAAAGTAGGGGAAGTGCTACCTGTAGTCAAATAAATCGTTTCATCTGGGCGACACGAGTATATAGGGAAGGACATAAGTATATAGTGAAATTTAGTCGAAAAAAGCTTATCTTATTTCTAAAATATCGATGGTTTGAGATATGCAGATTATTTTGTAGGTAATACTTGGGATTAGTTGACAAAAAGTTCTAAAAATCTGCTTCATTCAAAGTGGCAAAGTCTGATAACTCCCCTCCCCCCCGTCCCTTAATTTTTGGAGTGTAAAAGGCTCCCGCGTCATAAAAAATAAAATATGATAAATATAAATGGTGTAAAACAAAGTGTCCACATTAAACGCACTTAATATTGTATGAATAATTAAATATAAAATAAGAATACACACATGAATAAATTAAGAATTATCACTTTTAGGGGGGTGTAGAAGGCCCGCACGTCAAAACATTTAAAATTATTAGAATCACAACTTATTTCCTTTGAATAAATGTCCCATTTCTTTGACATAATACAACCTAGTGTGCAAAGTCAGATTTAACTGATAGCGGTGCCACTTACCCATCGCCAATTGGTTCGCATTTACGCTATTTGTTCGCGGTTTTTTCTATACAGACCAGCATTTATGGAGTACATTTTTGCTGACCGAAATACCTTGTGATTCTATCTTCGTCATCGACGTTTCATCTCACTCATCGAACAAATCTCACACAAAGTGTGATGTGCGTGCCTCGACTCACACATCTCCCTATCTATTCGTCCAGTACATAGGTTACAGTACATACTGTCTCCAGTATATAGGCTCGCCCAAACGATATGCGATTTTCTCCCATTTCCCTTCCCCACCACTAGCCCAAATGAAACGATTTTTAGGGCTCGCCCAAACGATAATCGCCCAAATGATATACGCCCATCTCAACAGCGATGTAATCATCGAGGAATTGAAAAGAGTCATTAGTTATTATACAAAACGGCAGCTCTGCTCAACAATGCCCTCCGTTCATCAACAAACGAGCTTCTCAAAGGGTGATTCCTAAGAAATATGAACTCTCCTCCCTCACCGTACGGAGGGACACTATAAATGAAACCTACAATATTGAGCCACCAAACGAAAGACAAAAATAGATTTAATTAAATCCGCGTTTCTAGCGTTGGCACCTTAGAAGTAGGTAGGTCTGGTAGGTGTAAAAAGGATACCGTGACGTGGACTTTTGAAAAGAGCTCGCCCTATCCCTTTCCTCACCCCTCGTCAATTGTCGGATTCCAGAAGACGCACAGTGCAGCGAGTCAATGGGGCAAGGGCCAGGCATAGAATCTATCACTAAAAATGCAAATTTGAACGTTTTTACCATAAAAAAACAAACTATAATGGGTGCTTCTTGTAGGAAACTTTACGCTAAAATAAATGAAACTACTTTCAAACTATTGCGTTGAGTATTAACAAAGATTTACGCATTTAAAGTCGCTAGGACTTGTCCGCGATATCTCTCATTTGACTCATTTCAATGTGCGACGGGCGGAATTTCTTACTTCAGACTTTAGCCCTTTATTTCCTGCTTCTGATGTTCCAGCGAAAAACGCCCGCCGTTTGGCACCCGACTTCTAATTAATTTCCCGTGCTGACGCAACTGCGACTTCGACTTTCAACGGCGCGTCGTGTATGGCGATAGGAGAGCTTTTGATCTTTCCGATGCTGGAAAACGAAAGCTCGTAAAGCTTTTGCCTCAATCCAGGGCGATCGGCGACGGTGAGGCAGGGAGTGACGATTGAACTTTCGCTTGGGAGGAATTCTGGAAGAAAAGAGCATCGATCAAAATCAAAGCTCAAAGCTCCGATCACAGTCGACAACGCATCGCGGAAACGCGAGATGGAACTTTCAATGTGAATTTTCGGCGAATTATTGCTGCTTCAACATGGCGCGCGCGTCTTGTATAGAACAACGAGAAAAGTTTGACTTTTGAGAAAGGGCCGACCTCCCTCGCAGTTGTATTGCACTTTAGAGAAAATAGCTCTATCCCTATCTTACCTCTAATGGAACAATTTTAGATCAGTTAGAATCCCTTAGTGCTATGAGAGTTACGCCACGTCGGAATCCGCTTCTGATTTGTTCTCAGAATTTGGCTTTCACAGAAGCCTCAAGAGGCAAATGCAAATGACGTATTTATCCGTACTCGCTTTTATTACGCACATTTGCAGTACCAGTGGCCGCGGTCATAGGCGGCGCGTATAAGGGGCTATTGGGGCTATAGCCCCCTTACTTTTTTGGGAACGATGAGGGGCCGAAAAAATTTTTGAACGAGAAGAAAAGGAAAATAGGGAAAAAGGAAAAAGAAAGAAAAAGAGAAAAAGAAGAAAAAAGGTTACCTATTTATCCTCCCCCCGCCTGCGTCAAACGTTATTGTGAAAAAGGTGAAGAAAGAAAGAAAGAAAGAAAAAAAAAAAAAAAAAAAAAAAAAAAAGGCTGTTGAGTTTTAGACCCCCCCCCCCCACTTTTTGACCCCACGCGCCGCCCATGGCCGCGGTATTTATTGTTGATTTTTTCTCTATGCTTAAGTTTTCTGTGGAGAACATTATCTGTTTCAATAACTACCGTCATTGTCGCGAATCAAAACTTAACCTATTATAGAAGAAGCAAAATAGCGGCAACAGTGCAGAGGCAAATGACCAATCGCTCTGGGCCCTCGTTTTTAAAATTTGCATTTTAAACTAACCTTCTCCATATATCATCTTAGTCGTAAAGAAAGAAAAAATTCTGTCTTTCTTGCTTTCCGCTAAAGGCTTTTGATTCTAACATTAATTTACTTTTCGAAATCAATTAATTTACTTTCTTGGATCGGCGATCACGTCCCTGGTGAAAATGACGACTATAACCGTTCCAAAAACGACTATAAACATAGTTGGCCAGCTATGGATTTATAGTTGGCCAACTATAGATTATAGTCGGCAACTATGTTTATAGTCGTTTTTGGAATAGTCGTATAGTCGTCATTTTTACCAGGGGTGAACAACGCAACGCAACACAACTTTTATATGGAGGAAAAAAACCACGGACCAAAAAATGTTTCAAGACGGACTGTCCTTGTTCTTTACGTTAGGTGGGGTCTCAACCAACCAGGAGCGAGAATGGGGCTCTTGCAAACTTTTGCTTTATCAGCACATAAATGGTCCAATCTGATGCAATGACCAGCAAAAATCACGAAAATCACACCAAAAAAGTCCAAACTTTAGTAATAAAATCATGTAACTGCTTTAACGGCAAGATCGTAATGGCGCTTCAACGCCGGTATCATGGGAGATTCCTGTCTAATCTGCCACTTTCTCTACGGGAACACCAGGGCTGCCGTTTTGCGTATAATCAATGCTATGTTTCTATTCACCGATGATTTCACCAGTTGAGAATAGATTACACAGTTCAGTTCAGTGTATGACTGTAATGCACGAAAATACTCTGATCTGTAATCTTTCCTTAATCGGTGGAAACTCCGTTGATTAATTAAAATATCCGCAAGTTTTTTGAAGTCATCGACGATTCCACCGGTTGAGAAAAGATTACAGATGCGAGTATTTTAGTTTATTATAGTCATGCACAGAATAGAACTGTGTAATCTTTTCTCAACCGGTGGAATCATCAGTGAATTGAAAAATAGCATTGATTATACGCAAAACGGCAGCCCTGGGGAACACAGAGATATGTCTCATTTTAGATAGGAATCTCCCATGATACCTGCTTTGAATCGCCATTATACTCGATTCTGAGAGTGAATTTCGTGATTTTTCAGTGTACTCATCGTCATTTTTACAGGTTTTTATGCAAGAATCAACTCTTCAATCCCCCGTAGCAAAAGTTTGCAAGAGTCCCGTTTGCTTCTTGCGTTCGCAACCAAGGGACCGCAACCGTCCGTCCCAAAAATTTATTGGGCCCGCATTCATCTATACTAACAACAGCTTAAAATAACAAACAGCAAAACATAGATAGATGATAATTAAATTCATTTATACTCATATACTTACATAATTCATTCCAGCAGCCAAGTATTCCCTTCCTTAGGATCAATCGTCAAAATCATTTTACGGCACTTAAAACTTGATGAAAAGGATCGAAAACAAACACAAACTCCAGATCTACGAATTTGAAATTTTTTCGAACTCACGTACACGTCACAAAAGCGGAGTCATTAATGGAATTTATGAGAAGGAAAGTGAAGTTAAAACGATATAATTCTCGCATTCGTTATATATGAACGAGTAAAATTCAAAACCCACCAACAAATTCCATCACAATATAGTTTAGCGCGGAGAATTGACTTTATTATTATTATTATATTTTTTTTTTTTTTTTTTTTTTTTTTTTTTTTTAATGTTTACTTTTTTACACTAGTATATCAACAGCACAGTTTAACACAAACAATTTATCAAACGTTCTTTATAACAAAATAATAAAAACCAAAAAAACTTGTAGGTGAGGGGGGTTGGGTGGTAAGACGCGATAGGGGGTCACACTGGGGTCCGCGGATAGTAGAATCACGTGCGCTCGATTTCTGGTAACTGGAGTCTTGCGGTCCTATGGTCGTGGGCAATGATGCAGAATGCAGATTTTTACCCGGCGCTAAGGAAGAGATTGAAGAGATTACACATTACGACGCGATGTGACGTTGAGAGAATTGCAGAGGAGAACGAAAGTACTCTCCCTCTCTCTCTCTCTCACTCTCTCGCTCTCCTTCTCTCTCACTCTCTCTCTCTCTCTCTGTCTCTCTCGCTCTCCTTCTCTCTCACTCTCTCTCTCTCTCCCTCACCCTCTCACTCTCTCTCTCTCTCCTCTTCTCTCTCTCTCTCTCTCTCTCACCCTCTCACTCTCTCTCTCTCTCTCTCTCCTTCTCTCTCTCTCTCTCTCTCTCTCTCCCTCACCCTCTCACTCTCTCTCTCTCTCTCTCTCTCTCTCTCTCTCTCTCTCTCTCTCTCTCTCTCTCTCTCTCTCTCTCTCTCTCTCTCTCTCTCTCTCTCTTTCTCTTTTCACCTCTACCACTTCACATCTATCTGCCTCTCTCACTCTTTCACTCGCACTCATTTCTATAGATCGTCATCGAAGTTCTTCGTGAATCGTTCATTCTCCCGTTTGTCTAGTCGCGGCTGTCGCACCGTGGTCTCATTTCTAAAAAGGGGGCCAAAATCAATAATCATAGTGAAAACAACGCATAAAAAAACATCGTTTATGATGACAGTGGGTATGTTATGCATAAACTTTTGATGCAGCAGTATGACACATTGAATCTAACTTAAACTTCTGCGAAAATAACGATGCGCACATTAAAAATGTTTAAAATCCACTCATTAACTCAGAAAATCACTTTCATTTCAAACAGCTCCCGCTACACTAGACTATAGAATCTCTACATATAAAAGAGTCAAGACAGGTGTGAACGGAAGTGAAGAAGAAGAAGGAGTCTGCGGAGCCTAGAGGCGCGCCTCTTGTTTACATTTTTATCCAACGATCTTCCCGCCAAAGATTACTTATACATGTGTTCGTGTGTTAGTAATCTTTGTTAGGTCAACCTAACCTCCAATTCCCGTTGGCTTCACTACATGTTTTAATTTACAGTGAAGAGTAATGCATAAATTTTATTTTGTTCCGAACATACTTTTATCAATTTCATTGGAAAATTTCATCAGCACCAGCTGAAAATGCCGAAAGTTTCTAGAGGGGCAGATGGTTCCATGAAGATGTAAACAAGAGACGCGCCTCCAGGCTTTATAGACCCCTTCTTCTTCTTCAGTTTTCAGCAGCCAATCAGAGATGGAACCTAGTATGGCGAGACTCTTTCATATACAGGGACTCTACATTAGACATTATTTTCACCGACATACAACTACGTAGACGCCACCTTATTGTGGCGAAAGTACGCAACATGACCATTCATAAGCCTAATTTTAAACTTTCCGGTGGTATGTCTAGATTTATAATACATGTTTAAAAGAGTTTGCTGAGATTAAATTGATCTTGAATATAATGTTTATAAATAATAAATTGATTAAAAAGAAAAAAAAAAAAAAAAAATTATGATTAGCCACGTTTTGGCGATCTCTGGCCATTGTGCGGCGGCCGTTTCAATCATTCATCGATGCTTTGAGATGTCGATGGTTGATGTCGCCGCCGACCGATCGCACGCGCTGAGCGGAGACGCTTCGATTTGCAAAGGAGCAAATTAGTTTTTAATGAATTCCGTCCGTATTCCACATTCACGCGTGGCCTAGGTCCGGCTTTGGCTTTCGGTGGTGGACCATGACGATCCAATCTTTCACACAGTGGTCAAATTAGGCTTGATCCGCTCTTTTCGATATCCAGAGCAATCGATCGATATTTCATCATTTTTAAATGGATATTTTATATAAATTGGTTTTATTTTTTCTTTACAACGTCCGTCTGAGTAGTGTCCGACCGGAAACACGACAACCCAATGAGTCAGTGGCGAGGCGTGTGATTTGTCAAAGTTCTTTTTCCCCATTTAAACACATTAAAAAGGTCGATATGCCTGGTCATCGCCGATGAATGAGGCGTTCGACTTTTTTGGTGAATTTAAATGGAGAAAATACATTGTTGCCAAATTTCACGCCTCGCCACTATGCATAGAGTGGCACCAATAACGAGCTATAGCGATTGAGAGAATTTGTGGGACGTGATATTGAAACTTCAAGGATATAGCCGTGATGGAAATTTCTTATCAGTGGCGTCGCGTGCAATTTGGCAACAATGTATTCTATCCATTTAAACTCATGTAAAAGATCGAATTCAGGGGGTGCACAGAGCACAAGGAAAATTCGATATATTTAATGAGTTTAAATAGAGCAGTTGCATTGTTCCCAGATGGCACGCGGACGCTACTGTCTCTTGTGGACGTTTTACACGGGCTCGGTTTGTTTGCCTCCCTTTTTTTAACCTTTAAAAAAAAGTTGTAACGAATCCTTTTGAAATTGGTGTTAAACGAAAGTGCAAGTGTTTGAGAGTGACAATCTGGACACATAAATCGATGTAACTGTTTCGTCTGGAAGGATTTGCGGGATAAAGAAACTGACAAATAACAGAAACAAGCCAACTTTTCTCACCTTGAAAGTTGTATTGGAATTCTGTGTCTCAATAGCCACTCTAAAACAGTTGCACTTTCGTTTAAAACCAATTTCTCAATGTTTGATTAAAGGTTAAAAAAAGTGAGGCAAACAAACCAGATTCAGATTGCCCATGCCAGTAGCGCACCGAGAGTTTCTTCATCTCTCTCTTTTCTCCATTAAGAAACGTATGTTAGACAAGGATGGACAAGGGGATAAAACCCCCTCCTTCTGTCCTTTTCCTACTCATACATTCAAATGGGAAATGGGAGAGATGGAAGATATCCTGGTTGCGCCAGTGGCCCATGCTGTCACACTTTCAAATAGGACTCATCAAATGTATGCCGCCCCTCCCTCTATCACTACAGATTTTTGAGTGGCATACATGTATGCAACTCAACGATGTTTATTTGTACTCTGAAAAAAATGTATTTTTTGATCAATTCGGTAAGTTATTAATGAGAAAAGTCAGGTCTCTCAAACAGTGGTTACGAAGCATCGACTCAAAGACATGATGATAAAAGTTGCGGTTGGCTAAAATTTCGCCGGTGGTATAGATAAAAAATTGTTCCAGACAATTCAATATATTATTTTGATAGAAAAGGAAGAACGATCTCTGACGCTAATGTCCCCTCCCTTCGCTCCGTTTAGAGGAAAAACCTAGGTTTTTGAATTGTGAAGAAAATTTGTATTAAAAATTGTAATTGTGAAGAAAATTCCAAATTTATCCAAACTTATACTTATAGTGAGTTAAAACTAAGAGAATGATGGTCATCGGCTAGGCATTGCTTGCGTTTCTCTCTACAAAGTGCATGACATGTCGTGAATATAAAAACGTTGCACATTGCCCATTTAACCCCATGAAAATAATCGAAGTATTAAAGAACGCTGTACCCCTCAAATTTGTCTCTTTGCATGGGTTTATTAAAATGCGACGTTGCCACTTTGATCGAACGCTAAGCAGCACTGGTAGCTCTGTATCATCGAAGAACAGCAAGTCTTGTTTGCACACCTATCGCAGTTACATATCTGTCGCAGCCTCTTTTTTTGATGCTATTTATCGACAGTTTCCATCTGTTACTGTTACACGGGCCGAGTAGTTCCGATCCATCAACTCAAGGATGTGATGTACTCGGAACGGCGAGTCTTTTACAAACATTTCTCAGTTAAGGAAATAAATTAATGAGTCATTATTTTTAAAGGGATCTTAGACGGGTCTTGTTGATACTATACTTGGTTTATCAAAAACTTGTTTGAATGCATGTTCAATTGAACTCCTAAATGATCGATCCTGTGTATTTTCGTGTACAGTTATACTCTATGTACGTCCCAGAAGTTTGATGTATTAGCCTACATTTCCGTTCAAAAATGCGCTTACGGGGAAAATACATTAAATTTAATCAGAGTTTGTTTGGAACAGAGTTGGGCAACCGAATGATCAGAAATAATGAATTCAGTCTGGTAACAAAGTTGATACTTGAGATGTGACACCATTGCCTGTGAGGAGATATGGTCAACTATATGACCTAATAATGTATCGAATAATCTGCAATTTTATTGCGCTGCAAAACTAGACAAATAATTCACCGAATAATACTTGCCAAACTCTGGTCTGAAACCGGAGGTTCTCAAGCGTAAAATAGGGTAGTTGTTTTGCGAGTAAAATCCAGCAATTTTCGGGCAAGGCCCCTCAGACCCTCCCCCTCCTTTCGAGGGGGGGGGAGTCTCCTCTCAGAGGGGCCCTCAATCTAGCTCGGGAATGGGGCCCACAAAATGTAGTGGGGGTCCTGGACCTATCATAACCTAACCTGACCTAACCTGACGCGTAACACAAGCATCGGGAAAGAGACAGAGTCAAACGGACAAGTAACCCAAGTTTTTCGCAAATTAAGGTTCGGCGGGGTTAGTGATTTACGGTGAGTGTCTTTGAATTGAAATTCTTCTCACTTGACTCAACTCGACGACTCAACTGAAGTATATCTTGAGCATCGTTGCCAAATTTCGAATAATCATTCCATCTGTTCTATTTGGCTTAATGTAAAATTCAGATCGTTTCTGACATGCATGGAAACACTGAACTCGAGTCACGTCAAGTCAAGTAGATCTCAAGTACAGAATCTCAGAACTGCACCCTTACAGTGCGGTAAAGTAAAGTACCATAGAAGTGAAATAATACGAAGACCGATGTGAGAAAACTAGGGTGGTGGGGATCCTGGGAAAAAAAAAAAAAAAAAAAAAAAAAAAAAAAAAAAACTATTTTATAGAAAAAATCTTCTTCATGGAGATTCTTAATCGGACAATACACTCTTTAAAACTGTGTTTCTAAAAAAAAAATAAAAATCGTAAAAAAAAGAGGGAGCACCTAAATGTAGTTTTAAAAGAAATTGGTTTTTGTAGAGTGATATATCGTATCGATTATTGTCGTCCGAGGACCTCTGGTTCCAAACAAACTCTGATTCAATGCATTTTCCCCGAAAGTAAATTTTTGAACGGAAATTTAGGATATTAAATCAAACAATTAATGTGACTGTTTTGCGATTAGTATTCTACGTCCTCAAAAATGCTTATATGTATAGTTACGCCTGGTTCCACGACTGCATAATGAATTTGGAGGTTGGAATCACCGAAATGTTTTTGTTGTACGTAGTATGGGCTGGAATTTGGCGAGAATATTTGGGTGAGTCCAAAACTCCTAATGCATCGTTTAAGCTGTAATGTCTTGTTGAATTCGGAAGTTTTATTCGACTAGCCGCAGGCTCGCACTTAAGCATTTGCGAGAACAAGAATTCATAGTCGCAAAAAGGTTGCATTAATGTCTTGGTTGAATAGGCAAAATTTTCGTTCAAAAATGCGCTTATGGGGAAAAAACATTGAATCAGAGTTTATGTTTGGAGCCAGGGGTCCTCAGACCAGATGGCAACAACAAGTTTTACCAATAGAGAAGATTTAAGGGATGTGTTTTTGAGGCAGCACGGAGGTTAGCCATAATGGAATTCGCTTATTGACATTTTCACACAGGCTTGGTTTGTTTGCCTCATATTGTTTAACCTTTAAATTTTCAACAACAAAAAATTTGTGAAGAAATTGAAATTATTTTTAAACGAGAGTGCAAGTGTTTAGGAGTGGCTATCTGAGCACATGACTTAATATAAACTGTTCCTTTTGGAAGGATTTTTTGCGCGATAAAGAAACGAACACATGACAGTTGTTTTGGAATTCATGTGTCCAGGCGGCTGATTCTGCTCTTTTGGACGAGACGAAACAAGACAGTGAAAATCGATTATTCCCATTGGTTTAAACGGCGTCACGTGGCAGATTTGAAGGATTTTGAGTCGTTCATTTCAGAAAAAAAATGACTCCTCATCCGTCAATTGAATGACTCGAAATCTGTCACGAGACGCGGTTTAAACAGGTGGGATTGGTCGATTCCCACTATCTCGTCCAGGGCTGCCGTTTTGCGTATAATCAATGCTATTTTTTCTATTCACCGATGATTTCACCGGTTAAGAAAAGATTACACAGTTCAGTTCAGTGTATGACTGTAATGCACGAAAATACTCTGATCTGTAATCTTTCCTTAATCGGTGGAAACTCCGTTGATTAATTAAAATATCCGCAAGTTTTTTAAAGTCATCGACGACTCCACCGGTTGAGAAAAGATTACAGATCCGAGTATTTTAGTTTATTATAGTCATGCACTGAATTGAACTGTGTAATCTTTTCTCAACCGGTGGAATCATCGGTGAATTGAAAAATAGCATTGATTATACGCAAAACGGCAGCCCTGATCTCGTCTCATCTTGTCCAAAAAAGCAGAAGCAGCCCCAGATAGTCACTCTTAAACACATAGTGTATCTATCTTACACAGTATAGCGAAACTCAATGTTAAAAAAACGGTAAATGCCCCCTGATGGTCGGAGCAAAGAACTAACATCTTCCATTTGATTTGCATTAGACGCGACGATGGCGCCCCCAAGTAGACAGTCGGAGGATAACAACTCAATTCTCCCATTTGATTACATTGAAAAACGACAATCGCCAAAGCGCTGCTATATAGCGTTTCGCTACTGTATAGGTTGAATATACTGTGCTCTTAAACACACGCACTTTCATTTAAAACCAATTACCGCGATGGATTAATTACAATTTTTGATTTGAGGTTAAGAAATATGAGGCAAACAAACCAAAATCAAATCGCCCATGTTGCCTCACTTTGGGATATAGTGTTTATAACATGTTAGACCCTCTACAGCTCAATAGCTCGTTGGACGGCAATCGATACGATATATCGTTCTACTAAAACAGTTTTATACCCCGTTCACAATACAGGACACTTGACATTTTCATAAGATTTGGCAGCAGTGGAAGTGTTTTGGCCGGAGGGGGGGATGGGTCCACGTTTTTCAGAATTCAATTAAAAATAATTAACTCCAAGAGAGGGATGGTCGAAAGTCTGAGTAAAAGAGGGAACAATTTCGACTTTCTCGAGAGCCGTGGAGCGAGAGCTTTGTTAGTCGTTTGACCCCTTGACACTCGACCCCCCCCTCCTCCATCACCACTCCTTTGCTCTGACTCCTCTATATAGCTTGCACTCCTAGAGGAAAGCTTCGTAGAAGCAGAGCAGGAGCAGGAGCAGAGCAGGGGCGCAAGGCAAGTCGAATTCGGAAAACCCCCAGTTTCTGCTTTATTGCACTGTTGGAATTCGTTTTACTTTTATTTCCCTCAACGCGCCTACCAATTCTTTGGTTGACCTGAGCTCGAGCGCCTGCAGGCTGCCACTTAAGACTGGACAGTTCGGATACTTTGGTTTTGAACGAAATACTGTTTCTATTAAGTATTTTCTCATTTTGCCATGGATTGGAATCAAAAAGCTTTTTTTCCGTATTGAGATACAGTGAGAGACTATAAAGGTCTCTTTTGTTATAAGGCAAAACGAATCAAACGTAATCGCAATCTTTTGGACCAAACAGCAGAGCTGGCTTAGTTGTGTGAGAAGCATGATGAATAAGGTTCACACGAATAGAATAAATCATAATATAGAGATGCTATATTTAAGGGGTTTGTTCTCTCTGCTCTCTTTGTCCATTTAAACGAACAGAAAAATAAACTATTTTATGCTAAACTTGCCCAAAAAATGCTGTAAACCGAATTCACTCTTTACATTATTGCAGACATTGAGTTTATGAAATGTTCATTTAGCAAAACAATATGCTAATTTAGCAATATCTTTTGCTTCATTAGAAAAATTTCTGATCACAGGCAATGTTATTTTATGCTAAAGCATAAGTTTTAATAACACCTCAAGTAAAAATTAAGTCAATAAAGTAATTAAAGCAGTATTAAAATATTTTTTTGCTCTGTAACTTATGTGCCATTTATCGAAAAATTAGGTAAACCTCAAATAGAATGCATGAAATATAAGGCGATAGGAAAAAACAATAAAAATCAACAATTTATAATTAGTTTTTGCCCCAAAATGGATCGATATTAACTATAACTTTTACGGATAATAGTACATAAGTATAATTCGTCTTGTGACTGATGTATTTTTCAACCATTTTGAGCTCCCGGGGGGGGGGGGGTTAAGGTATGACACGACCCCATAAGGCCAGTTTTTCTTTCGTAAATCTCTATTTACGGACGGCATGAAATTCAAGGTACTGATACATAGCCAATATTTAAGCCAATTTTCGCCGTTTTTTGTTGATGTTACAAGGTATTTTGAGCTTTTATCAGGCTTTGAAGGCTAAATAACTTGGCTTAGGTTATAGTTATAGAAACCGGTTGGATCAATTTTTAAAAAAAGTTTATGTCTTCTATTAAGGATCATGTTGGTTCAATTATTCATATTCTTTTGGAAATAAATAACAGAAAAAAAAACCAAAGACTAAAAAATCAAATTTAAATTTTTTGCAATGTTCGGGAACGTTCATTCTGTTGCAAAATAGCCATAATTTACATAGAAAAGAAATAAAAATTAGTGATATTTTTTAAAAAAAAAAAAATAACTGACTTTAAACATTCAATTGGACGAGCTTAATTACTTGAAATACTGAACTTTAAAAAAAAAAATAAAAAAACAACTATAATTGTTGCAAGTCTCTAAGTTGAAACCCGTTTGAGTTCTTCAAATACCAAACGGGGGTTGAATAATTTGAACTCAAACAGGTAAAAATAATTTGAACTCAAACAGGTAAAGTGATTTTCACTCTCATATTGACCGTTGGGTGATCAACTGACTGTGCAACAACTCATGAAAGCAATCATCTCAAGATTGTATTGCAAATGAGTGCAAGCGTGAGGAAAAAGGAGGAGCCAAATTCTGAATCACGAGATGGGTGCACATGGGCGGATACAGGGAATTGTCTTTCTCTCTCTCCTCCCATTTGAAAACGTGCATTAGAAAAGGACAGAAGAGGGGGCCAAAGTCACGTGATGGCCCCCTCTGCTGTCCTTTTCTAACACATAAGTTCAAATGGAGGGAGAGAGAGAAAGACAATTTCCTGTATCCGCCCATGAGGGTGCACAATCTGCGCAGCTGCAGCTAGATAGTTACATACACCATTTGGAATGAAGAAGACACCGTTCCGAAGATACATCGTGTGCGAAAGATGCAAAACAAAGAAACACACTGTATACCGCACAGTCAAAGAGAAAGAAAAAGAAAAAGAGATAGAGAGACGGAGAGACAGTCTTCTTACCGGGTTGAGATCGAGGAAAGGTAAACACAGCTAATAACTGAAGGCCTTCGACCAGAGGTAAGCAAATCAACTCTTGAAATACACGAAATGACAGTTTTCATCGCACCTTTGAAAAACAAATGTAATTCTTTTGGCAAGCGAAATCGCACTTTAACCGTTCGCGAAAAACTTGAGTAATCATTTTGACATTCAAAATTGTTACGTAAAAATAAAAACGTTTAAAAAACAACAGAACATTAACGCTGCAATTCGCAGAGGCTTGGCATTAAAAAAAAAAATAAGCTGCTTTGACTGCGTTGTTATTCTTGTAATACCGCTTTTCATTAAGTTTCATAGCATATAGGGTGTCAATTAAAAAAGGAGCTAGGCCAAATATCTCGAGAACGGCTCCGGATTTTGAAAAACACTGAAACACGTGTTCAAATGCTTGAGGGGGACATCTTTATGGGGGGTTTTCCGATTTCGGGGCCATCTCCAGGGGGCCCGCGGGGCGGATACCACGTCCCTAAATTCAATACTTCAAACGGGGACCCCCATTTTTTATTTATTAATCGAAAAGGGGGGAAATTATCAGACTTTTGGTGCGAATCGAAGTTCAATATCGTTTTTCGTTTTTGATACATCGAAGGTCAAAGTTCGATTTGGACAAATTTTCAAAAAATCATTACTCCTCTTTGAAGAGTCGGAATTTAAAAATCAAGGACACAAAATACTCTAATAAGTAAGCCCTTTTCAAAAAAAATTTAATTATGACAAACATTTAGTAAAATTTTTGGTTTTGAAGCTCCCAAAACTTTTAGACTTTTTTGGGCCCCCCAAGGAGGGCCATCTGAAAAATTCCGAGGTACAACCCCTATTGATTGATACATAAATAGAAAAGGCGTAACAAACTGAGCATTTCGGTGCAAACCGGAGTTCGATATCGTTTTTCACAATCGAGATATCGCAATCTGTAAATTGACATTCGATATCTCAAATGTAAAAACGATATTCACCCCCGGTTTGCGCCGAAATGCTCAGTTTGTTACGTCTTTTCGATTGATGTATCACTCAATGGGGGTCGTGATTCGGAATTTTTCAGATGGCCCTCCTTGGGGCCCAAAAATGTCTAAAAGTTTTTTGAGCTTAAAAACCAAAATTTGAATAAATGTTTGTTATAATTGAATTTTTTTCTGAAAAGGGCTTGCTTTTCAGAGTATTTTTGTGTCCTTGATTTGTGAATTCCGACTCTTCAAAGAGGAGTAAGTAATGCCTCTTGAAAATGGGCCCAAATCGAACTTGGACCTTCGATATAATCGAAAACGAAAAACGATGTCGACGTTTAACTTGTACCAAAAGTTTTAAAATTTTCCCTATTTTGATTATTAAAAAAAAAAAATTTTGGGGCCCCATTGAAGTATTGGATTTAGGGAGGTGGTACCCCCCTTTGGGGACCCCCCAGAGAGAGACCCCAAATCGGCGTCCCCCTAAAAAGATGTCCTGCTCAAAATAATTTAACACGTGTTTCAGGGGTTTTTCGGAGCCGTTCTCGAGATATTCGGTCTGGCTCCTTTTTTAATTGACACCCTGTATACATGGTGATCCAGAGCACCTGTACCAGGCATTTTTCTTGAGAATGGCTGATTGAAATGTTTTGAAACATGGAAGTCGCATAGGGAATCAACCCTAAATTTTTCATTTATCATATTATCGATAGCTTCCAATACTTACCCCTTTTGGGGGCATATTTGAAAGGGGAGGCTCAATCACATCTATATCTCAAGTTTTTTTAAAAAAAGCTCTTTTAAAGTTATGAAAAAGCTCGTGTCCTTAAAGTTCAGGCAATTTCCTACATTTTTGCCCCAAGGACATTTACCAAAAAACCTCAATTTTTTGAGTTATGGCGGATTTTTGGAAAAAATTTGAATTGGCTTTTGTGGCCACCCTGTTGAGAATTCTTCAAATACATAACAGCTTCTGATCAAATGGTTGGAACCTTTTTGATTGATGTGAACTAGTTTGGTACCTTAAAGTGAAAAAATTAGGTGTATTTCGTTAAATTAAAATTTTGGGCAGTCCATGTCTCAGACCATGGAATCGATCCGATTCTGCCCTTAAAGTCCCAAAATTTTTGATTTGAAAAAATACACCTTATTTTTTCTCCTCAAGGTAACATGTTGCACATCGATCAGAAGGTTTCGATATTTTTTTTCAGAATCTGTCAAGATTTGTGAGAAATTCTCAACTGGATAAGCAAAAGGGCTGATTAAAAAATCTTCCAAGTCCCTATAGCTAAAAAAAATCTTGGTGTTTTGGTAAATGTCTATGGGAGCAAAAATGTTGGCAATTGCCTCTGCTATGAGGATATGAACTTTTTTCGTACTTTCAGAGATGCTTTTTTGCAAAAAACTTGATAAAGTGTGTGAGCTTCTCCTAATATGAACGAGGAGCTGATGAGGGCTTTTGAAAATATCAAAAATAAAAAATTTTTGTGTCCATTCCGTAACCGATTTTTTTGATTCAAAACATTTCGATCAGCCGTTCTCGAGAAAAATGCCTGGTGGTATGGTTCCTCTCATCTTGAACTCTAGGCCACTGTCTCTTTTTTCGTCATTTGTGAGTGTCTATATTGAAAGTTCTCTTTCATTTGGTTTTTCTCTTAAAACTCTGTGCAGTGTGCTGGTTCCTCTGTCTATATAGTTATCATCGCTGCATTATTATGTTCTGTATAATTTCAAAGGGTATGCAGAGTTAGTGAGAGTGGTGATTTATTTTTTATGTGAAACTTCTGAGAGCAAGTGCTTTTGTTCATTTTCTTTAATTTCTATTAATTTCATGTCACAAATTATTTCACCAAAACTTTCAGCTAAACCTCAAGTGATTGCGGCCAAGATCCAAAATCTTTCCCCAAACCAGCTCCATTTTACTTCACCTGCCCCAAACACTTTTTCATGAAAATTTGCTCGTAAAAAATTTTCTTTCAAATATCTTCCTATATTTATTTCCCTACACCCGGAGGACGTGTCGTTCTGATTCAACTTGCAAGTCATGTGATATCAGAGCGACCAAATCTTAAGTTTCCTCGATTAGGTGGCTTCAGAGCTCCTTCAAATAATTTGATACTTCTCCTGATCACATTTTCTATTTTTTGGATAAAGCGCCTTCAATAATTTTATACTTCTCCTGGTAACAGATCTTCCGTATGAAGCTCCTTCAAAATATTTGATACTTCTCCTGTAAACACTTTCGTCTGAATAGCCGCATACAACCGAAAGACATGGTAGCTCTGATTCAACTTGCAAATCATCTGATATAAGAGCGACCAAGCCCTAGTAGCATCGACTCCTATTTTGTTCAAATAAAATGGCAATTTTTTTTGAAATGTTATTGATATTTCCAAGAAATTTTACTTGAGTAAATCTCAGATAAATCTTAGTTAGGTTGACATTTTCTTATATTTTATTTGAATAAATAGCAATTTATTTGAAAAAATTGCAATTTTGTTTGAATAAAGTGCAGTTTTAATTAAATAAAATTTCAATTTACTCCTTTAAATTGAAATTTATTTTGAATAAAAAAATAATTTTTTTTTAAACAAACTTGAACTGTACAGAATTTCGTACTCTTCGTGAGGTGCTTTGCTTCATGAGAACTGTGACTGTTAGTGTAAATTTTCCTTAACATTTAACGTTCAGATCCCAGGTAATCTCGGATAAAGCTTGAACTTGTCTTTAGGTTCCTCTATTTACCATTTTACTGGTGTGAGTAAAGTTGGTACAGAAGTGCATCAAAAATCAGAGACTAGGGGAAAATAAAATTCAACCACAAAACTACACCTGAGGTCACACCTACCTGCGATTCAAGTTAATCTGCGCGTTGACTGGTTGTTGAGTTCCATCGTTGATTGTACTTTGAACTGACTTTAGCAAATTATAATAATGTATTTGAAATTAAAATTTGCAGCAAATCTGATTTCAAAGTTGAACTTCAGTCAGTTTGGACATGAAGATGCAAATAACAGGATGACTGACTCATTCGTGGTTCTGAAGTTTGCACGGACCGAACGGAAGAGTTTCATTTCATTGAGAAATTAAGAGTATTCTTCAATAAGAGAGCGTTTATAGTTGAATTGAAAGACTAAAGTACCCACTTAGCAGAAATAAGAAACTACTGTCATCATTATGGCAATAATGGTGCAAGAAATCAATCACAACACTGACTTAGAATTACCAGTATTAGGTTTACGGTTAGGTACTCCGTAGAACTCTGAAGTGACCAAAAAACAGTAATTCACAGACACCTTGTTATGAAAAAAAAAACCCAAACCCAACTTTCTTTAAAAGTGAAGACAACACCAGGTCGTGCGATGCACGAAACGGGGTACCAATTCATTATAATGTTATGTTCTTTTACCAAGGATATAGGTGTGGACAAGAAGGCTGTAAAACGGTGCCATACTAAAAATTTTTCTGTAAGGTTGATCGGAGAGCTTCCATCTTGCTCCACTCATTTTTTTGCCCAAGTCAATTCGATTCATCCTAGTCAATTGAGCCACTTGAGTGAATGTTAGCATGAGATTCGAGTGAAGTTCAGTCACAACTTCGTAACCACTTATTTATCGACTGCTTCCAAACAAGAGGGGAAAGTTACTTTATCCTACTTAAGAATCTTAGGTGGATATGCCGCTAAAGTAGTCGACAATTTTATCGCAACCGATTGGACCCAAGGATTCATGATTTACTCACATTTTGGAAAAGCTGATTTGATTGGTCCAGGTCAAGATTTGTTTCGACTTAGGTTACATCGAGTAGAATTAGACAAATCGAGTTGGCTTTCCCCGATTAGATCTAATGTGTCCAAATTAACACTATCATTTGTACTTGGCTTCTAGGTTTCTCTCTTCAGACTTTGTAAGATTATTGACAAGATTATGACCATTTTCCCTCATGCCCAGAGCCAAAGCCTGGCATCATAAACTGTGCTGTTCAGTGTCGAACACACTTCTTGCACTTTTTCAGCGTAGCTTCAGATAGCTTCATAATGAAGCTTTTTTTCATCCTCGCAAAACTATCCGTTTGCAAGTAAAACATGTCGAATCATCTTTAAACAGTTTCAATGAAAATGAGTCACTGTAACCATTCTATTAGAGGGGGACCATTTTGAGTATAGGGTTCTGACAAACAATGGTGCCTGTTTCCAAACCGCATCAAAGCGCATTGATGAGCGCTTGATTAGTAACGAGTTGAAACTCTGCGCAAACCAACTGCTCTCCCATGCGCTCTGATGCAGTTCAGAAGCAGGCACCGCTTCTTGACAGGACTCGATACTCAAAATGGTCCTGCTATACTAAATAAACTCCTCCGCTCATCTCCTCAATCAATGGCTGCTCTTCATGTGAAGAATCTGCATTCATGAGCGGATTTCAACTTTAACATTGTTTAAACCGTAAGTTATCATAATTTAGATATGAATGTACCACAGCAGAAGCATTTTGAGTATCAGGTTCTAACAAGTAGTGATACCTGCTTCTGCATTGCATCAAAGCGCATTCTTGAGCAGGTGATTATCAATTAGTCAAAACTCTGTGCTAAACAACCACTCACGGATGTGTGCTGGTGCGATGCAATGCAAAAGCAAGCCCTGCCACTTGTCTAAGCCTGATAGTTAAAATGCTTTAGTTCTAAATAAATATTTGGTAGGTATTACTAAAAACTCATGAGTAAATCATGAATCCTTAGGTCTAATTAGTTACGATTCAATTGTCGACTTCTTAAGTGGAACAGCCCTCAGGCTATATTCACCTGACATTCCATTGTAGAACAATGTGATTGTAACTTTCTCATCTTGTCGGACAGTTGTACTTAGGTAAATAAATACTTAAAAAGTTCTTACCAAACTCCAACCAAACCTCGTAGTAAAAATTTACTTCACGAGTGGCTCAATCAACTTGGGCAAAAGAGATGAGTCAAGTGAAATGGATGCTCTCCGATCGACCTCGCAGCCCAGTATTTCAGTCGACACCATTTATCATTGGATGAATGCATCACACAACTTGGTGTTGGTGCTGACAATTAAATAATTCTGCTCTCCATGACTGTCATGCAGGCATAGGTACAATTGGTCTGAAATGTAAAGGTCCGCCCTTTGCTTTTTCTTTCCTTTCGGTACCTAACTTCTCTAGACCACTGCTAGGTTAACGAAGTTATCTACTTCAGATCACTCAACTTAAGAGATGAACATGAGAAAATCTGTCTCAGGAAGAGAGAGTTTGCTGAGAGAGGTCAAACTACAAAATTTTTGAATAAACCACCACAAACATACCACTTTCACTCGTCGAAATGCCAAGAAAGGCAAAGAGTTACGGCATTACGAGGCAATAACACACTGTAGAATCTGACCAATTAAATGAAAGCTATGAAGAACTTGAGTAATTCAATTCGTAAAACTGAAGTTACGGCTTTGATTGACAGAAAACACGCACAGTTCATAAAGAAATTCTAATTTTAAAGTCTCTGATAGAATTCGAAAACACGCGAAAATACATTGCGGGGAACCTTCGGTTTGTTTTCACAAATACACACATCTCTAACCTTAAAATCTCCGAGGCGGTTACGCATGTTTACCTGAATTTCCGAACTAGATATAGCTCGTTAGTAATCACAGACAAAATAATGAAACTACCAAATTTATTCATAACGGAGACAATCCTTATGAAAAACTTCGGGTCAATTCTCAGTCAAAACCTCACTCAAACATTCAAACATTTCAATCGGCGCACGATGGATCCAAATCGAGTCCTAAGTGGTCAAAAATACAAAGACATGAGATATCACAAGAACTGTCGATCCATCAAATGATATTCTCCGATAAATATGGGACAAGCCAGGATAGAAAAACCGAGCCAAATAAACCCCCTTTAAATCAACTATAGTACCCAGCTAAAATACTAATTTTCCAACTTTGAAAGGATCGAATTTGGACCGCCAAAGATTTGATTTCTGTCCATTTTGCGGCGGACCGAAGAATATCGCGGATTCGATATGGCGCGCGATTCGTTTAGTGACTGCTTAAAGGATAGGGGATTTTCGCGTTGCCGCTCCGCAATATATCGAACGAAAGGAATCCACCGAAAAACAGTACGCGATCATTACGCGCGGAAATCTGACAACGCACGTTTGCGACCAAGCCGAAAATTGTCGATTATTATGCAGGAAGTTTATGGCCAAAAACGATACGAAACCATAACAAAAACATGCAGTACTTACTGCATGTTAAAAAAATCATTTTTGCGACCCTCCCCCCCCCTTTCTCGTATATATCAGATTAATATGATCTCTACAGTTAAAATTTTACTCACCAGAAGATTATTATTCACGATACTCAGCATATCACACCGATGATAGAGCTGGCGTCGTGTTATACACTTTTTGATGGACAGCCAAAATGCGTCGAGCAACCGTAAGCGTTATTAGAGTAGTCCATCGAGCCATTGGCGGCGCGTACAATTTGGCAACGATGCATTCTGTCCATTTAAACCCATGTAAATTATCGATTTGATAAAAAAAATTATGCACCCTCAATCTTTAGAGACGTTTTCCATTGCTTTGGATGGACTGAATACAACACCATATCCACCATATCTGGCATATGTATGACAGATTGTGAGCGCTGCTAATGACTATAATCAGTGGCGTCGCGTGCAATTTGGCAACAATGTATTCTATCCATTTGAACTCATGTAAAAGATCGAATGCAGGTGTGCACAGTGCACAAAAAAAATTCGATTTATTTAATGAGTTTAAATGGAGCAGTTGCATTGTTGCCACAAGGCACGTGACGCCGCTTACTATAATGGATCGATGTTGAGAATGTCAGTCAACTATTTGATTTTTTTGAAATCATTCTTCTATGAAAAATACATAGAGGAGTTTTAAAAAAAAAAAAAAAAAAAAAAAAAAAAAAAAAAAAAAAAAAAAAAAAATGTAAAATTTTTACTTAAATTTAAAAACAAAAATAACATCCACGAGAAATTTTACGAGAAAAAGTCATTCGCATTAATAGCTAGAATATAGGGGTCTGATATTCATAAATATACTCTGTAATATCTTTAATATCTGTTGGTGTTTTCTCTATCTACTAGATCAAACTTGCGTACAGGACGAAATAATATCATACATTCGAAATTGATTGGCACTTTTACATTCACAGAACAGTAGCGTGTAGTCGTTCAATTTGGCAACGTTGCAGTTTGTACATTCAAATCCATGAAAAATATCGAACTAGTAGGTGCTCGGTGAAGACCTTCGCACTCGACCAATTACATGGGGTTTAATAGGACGAAATACAACGTTTTCAAATTGCACTCTATGCCACTGTCACAGAAACTACATGCTCTGTTTGCTCGGAATTAATTTTCTGGAAAGTTTTTACATCCAGATCGAGCTCTCCGGAGATTTTTGCATCGTAAAATGTGAATCCTTCCTCTTTTTACTTCTCAAAATATGACTGTGAGACGAGGTTCGTGCATTATAATGTATATGCTATCGTTTGTTTACTTTAGATCTGCCTTGACCCTCCTCAACAGATTGACTGCCAAAAGTTTATTTTGGTCTCACCAGCATCAGCATTATCACACTGGATCGAAACGGTTGGCGGCTCATCGTGCTATTTGGCAACCACGCTTTTTAAATGTTAACTCATAATGCGGTGATACAGTAGTTTTCATTTTTCCAGACATGACCATTCTTACCTTATCCCCTCCCCCATAGTTTTGTAATTACGTTAACATGAATATGGTTATATCTAGAGCTAATCGGTTGAAGATATGGCAAAACAGACAATGAATTGTGTTGATGAATATTTTGAGGCTTTCAACATAAATTTACTATAGTCTTTCTTGGAATAAACGGTTAAATAATTCTTTTCGATTTACATTCAAATTTCATAAATTCAAAGGCCTCTGACACGAAAAATGGTTGTAAAAAGCAATCATTTTCTAACAAAATGCTATATGCTTTCACGCTGTAGCCGCATGCAGTTCTGAAAAATTCTGTAAATAAAATAACCCTAGAGGTGCCATCGCTATCGTCAAGATGGCATGGCAAGAGGAACTGTGGATATAGTGCCTCTGTTTAAATCGATATAAGAAACAAATCTCTTTCATTTAGAGTTGAAACTAGTTTGAGCGGACCGAACTCTGAAAGTTTTTCCATAAAATTCTTATGACTGCCTCTGATGGGTGCTGATATGCTCATGAATTTTTAATTATGCATGGAATACTTGTACAGATTGCAAAAACACGCAAGCAAGTCAATCATGTGTATGAAGTACGCACAGAACAGTAAAACACAGGGCTTTATTTATACTTACAGGAAATAATATTCTATTGATCGCGAAATTGGAGACCATTACGGTCAATAATGACACGAATTGAGTAAAATCTTGCGAAGACGATTGAATCATTCGAAGTGTTTGTAATACCTTCATATACGTTTTAATTTAGCGAGTAAGTCCATTTCACAAACTCTATGTAAGCAGTACATATAAGTAAGTCAAATAAAATGGGGAAACAAGGCTAAAAACAGGATCAGTGAAAAAGCGATATGTTTCGGAGGATAACAGCCCTTTTATCTATTGAGCCCATTTTAATGTTCATTTTCTATAATGTATTGAGCTCCTGAAATATTTCTTATGTATACAAGAATATTATCAATATTTTATGACTATTTTATTGCCTTACTGATATACATGTAACATATCTTCGGAGTTTTTCCATACTAAATCTTCCTTATCTTACGAATTATGTGTTGTCTCGAGAAACAGTTTGTCATTTATTTGTGTTTCATTCGAATATACTTTTTGTGCTTCGAGATGAAAATAGGTTTGTGTTTTGTCTTTTCAGCTCATGTGGTTACATGATGTATACTGTATTGGTCGAAGGAATTACGTTGGAGTCCATACTCTAATATCAGTGAAACAGAGGGGCGCAAACTATCAAAACTGAACAATTGATGCTAGCTTATATTTCATGAATTTTTCACGATATTTTGGCATTTGAGGTTAAGTGTTAAAACTTTTCGAGCAAATCGCAAAGAGACGATGTAGTAGGGCGCAATTTTAAGGGTCTGAAATATTGTGTTTTTTATAAAGAAAATGATAGTACTTGATGAGCTGAGAATAATGGTGCCTTTGGTTTTCCATCAATAAGTGTCCCAGTTTTGGAGATACGCACGTGTAAAGTTGTAAAAAATCGTCTGCGTTGTGAAGTCACACACGGAATTCGAATTTAAAACAATGTATCTTGGTCCAAAATCTCATCTCCGGAACAATGAGACATTAAGTCTCATTAAGTCCCATTAAGGGGCAGTTGCAAGGCTATGAAATGTTGTGTTTTTATGAAGAAAATGAAAGTATACCTGATGAGCTGAGAACAAAGATGCCTTTGGGTTCTGATTAAGTCCCATTGTTCTGGAGAATTTAGCCCAAAATACATTGTTTTAAATAGGAACTCCACATAGTGCCGTCACTGCGCACACGATTTTTTCAATTTTGCATGTGTATATCTCCAAAACCGGGACACTTAGAAAAAAACCAAAGGCACCTTTGTTCTCAGCTCATCAAGTACTATCGTTTTTTCCTAAAAAAACAACATTTCAGACCCTTGCCATTGCCCCTTTAAGTCTCATTGCTCCGGAGATGAGATCTTGGACCAAAATACATTGTTTTAAAAACACTCCTTTTTCTTTATAAAAAACACAACATTTTAGACCCTTGCACCGGGGAGTCATTTCGGGTTCGGCTTGGGGGAGGGGGGGAGACAATAGTGTGATGACCTTTTCTCTTTTTTTTTTGTTGCTCATCAATATTACTTTAGATACTCTACAGCCCTGCATATCCTATATTTACGACCCTAAATTCCAACAAAACTCGTTAATGACCACCAAATTTTAGTTCGAAACTTTTTTCTTCTCCAAAAAAAAAAAAAAAAAATAAGAAGAAGAAAAAAAAGAAAGAAAAAAAAGTAATCACTTTTTCACTTTTGGCCGATCCTTGGGGGAGGGGGGGGATTTGCCCCTCCAACCCTTCCCCCCCTGCAAATGACGCTACTGCCCTTGCAACTGCTCCATAAAGGGAACTCTGCTTAATACATTCCAAAACAAAATTCTGGTTATTGTATTCGGAAAAGTTTCTCAATGGGTGATCTTACGTTGCGTTGTTTTAACTGTCTAGTGCCAGCACATTTAAAACCAAGACCATTTATCGGAGTCAGAACGTTTAAAACAACAAAGAGAGATAATCAATATTTTAAAAATCACTAGCCATTTAAAATGTTTGACCACTCGTAATTAGACGTAACTCGTTGGAACAAATTCAGCAAGCTGAAAAAAATTTGTATGAACACAAGTTTTCTCATACTCCGACAGTAACAACGCACTATGGTCTGAGCTCGTCAAAAAATGGCCAAAAATAAGAAAGTAAATTTCTCATCAACTTCTCATTTACAGCCTTTCCAGACCAAAATCAATCACATAAAGCACTTTTAACAAGTAATTTAATCCCAGAAAAGTCACAACAAAGTTTTATATTAAGCTTAAAAGGTTGGAAACACTGATTTCTGATTACTTTTATTTACTGATTTTTTTCCACTTCCTTACGATTTCAGACCCATAGTGCGACGGGCTGCATCCCTTGATAGCAAGTCTTGGCTTTAAAAAAAAGGAATTCAAGGTTCTTGAATAGTATTGCCGGATGTATGGAACCTTGAACGTTGGACCATAAATTGTCCCTGCGAATCAATGTAAAATATGAGGCTCTTAAAACCTGCAGTCTAGTAACACTGCTTTCAACTCTATTCTGAACAGAAATGTATCCCTTTTCTTGCTGTGTATATTGTATACAGAGTGTGCGTGAATTTTGTATTTTCACTGAAAAAAAAAAAAAAAAAAATCCTAAATTCCAGTAATATTTCCAGAAGCACAACGATATGTGCACCACATAAAGTCTAGTACTTTGACCAGAAACTTCTGATGTTAATACCAGAATATGGTTATACAACTAGAATTTCTTCAACATTTTCAAAAATTATGGTGACATATTTTACTTGGATCTTTATGAGGTCATGGCTGCAGTTCTTTTTAACCGTTGAATTTTGAAGTTTGAGACTTGGTGCGTGCTTGGTGGATTGAAATCAATTAAATCGAATTTTTGGTCGGTTTCTTACAATATTTTGGCCTTTATTTGGTAGACGTAGACCGAATTTGGAAACGGCAAATAGAGTTTCGTGAGATTCAAGCAAAGGCAGATCCAGCAATCTGGCAACTTTGAATTCTTCTCTTTGAATTTATGAAAAACAATCGATTAGTAAAAGGGCCATGGTCTTCTGAAGAATCGATTGCTTCTCATACGTTTAAATGGAGAGAATGCATGGTTACCAAATTGCTGGATCGGCCCATGGATTTGAGTTTTTCATGATCTTGATGCGTTTCTCTGAAAAAAGGACTTGCTTCGGCTGAAAGGTCGTCCTGAAGTACCGTTGTCCTTCTTATCCAAGTATATAGTTTGTTTAAAAGCAGAGGTCTGAAAACCGCAATTGATACTATACACTACTGTATACTAAAATAGTCTATTGTTCACAAGCTGCCACTGATTTCGCTGTCCAATATTTGTCACAGTGCAATCGGTCTGTAAAATAAACGAATGAAACAAATAAACTTTCAAATTGGTTGATTATAACGAGGATTGTGTATAGTGTATCCGTGTTGGTAAAGATAAGGGTTGGTGTATGAGAGGTGGGGGTATTTATTTTAACTTTTTTTTTAAACTAGGAGTAACCCGATAAATTCTTCTTTTTTTCCGGAGAGGAAGAGCACTTAGTCGTGCAAAGACTTCCCCTGGAGGTGTAATAATTTACGTCGACTCCCAAGCAGAGTTGCCAGACTGCTTGAAGTGCAGGGGCAACTAACGAATGGGTCAGCTGCAAAATTTTACTTCAGCAAATGAGAGGGCCAGTCTCATGATGTAAAATCACTTGAAAATAACGTCGGATACATCAGAAAAAAAAAGAGAAAAAAATGCCTTACAAACTTAATTAATGCGTTTAACCATTGATTTTTTTTTTGTTGCTACAGGCAATTTAAGCGTTGTTTCAGATGTAAAAACCTCCAAAAATATAATGGTAGAACTAAAATTTTACCATATCCAGTCCTAACATCACACATTGTTTTTAAACGCGCTATCATAATGGCAGTGCTGGACATTAATTAATGGGTGATTGCTGTCTTAATTTTTGCGACTCCTTCTATGCTGGGAAGGAAGATTCACAGAGTAACTATAGGGACGAGAGGAGTGATTAACTGCCGATTAATAATACCGTGACATCCAGTGATACCAGTGCCAAAGGAAATATAGTCGTCTCTCCTTGGCCACTTCTTGATGGAGTGACAGTATTATTAAATGAGAATCTGTAATTATTAGTGCCCACTGCCCAACACCGTCATTCCAGTCGTTAGTTTAAAAGCATTGTATGATGAGTAGCAGTGGATTTCGTGAGTTAACGCTTAACGATCGCCATGTTTTTGAGGATTTTAGATTTTTCTCGTTATTGTTTGTGCCGATACTGGGGTGAATAAATTACGTTCTGCGTCGATTTGCTGGAATTTTGGAAAAGAAACCCCGGGTACATATACCTAGAATTTGTCGAATGCCGTCGTCGGCCATCTTTGTTGCTCGTATGGTGCATGCATGCAGAGTTGATTCGCCCTTTCAACCGCCTTTAAGCTTTTAAAACGCCTTTTGTGGGTTTATGAGAAGACTATTGGATGCTCTCAATGTGATTTTCAGGTGATTTTACACCAGAATTAACCCTCCTTAACGATGTAGCAAAACTCACAAAAGTGTGCAACAGACCCATTCCTATTATTACGCATGTGTTGCGTTTTGCATTTACTCTGTCCTAGTAATTTACTGTCAACATTTTAGTATGCATATACATTGTGCATATGTACAAGGGCACTTGGCAACGATGCTTTACGTGAACTCGAATTCGAACACGGCGCTGCCATTGCTAGATTGCTTCGTTTTAGCATGAATTTATTGCCCACATTTTCAGCAGGTCACGTGTCATTTAAGTCGCGCATCGCGAGGGGAGGAGGGACTGCGCCAACACTGCCGCCGCCGCCGGGGGAGTTTTTAAAATGCCTACCTATCAAGGCGCAGCCACGGATATCTTGCGGTGTAATTTTTCCCCTCTCTCTGTTCTCCTTTTTTATCTCGTTTGTCATTAACCTGCTCCGTTAGTATCGTTACGTGTTTTCTTCCTGACGGGTGAATAATCTAAGGTCATGCAATTCCTCTTTAAATTCGTTCCTGAAGGAGCTGTTTTAGCGATTGATTGAACTTCGTACAAACCACCGCAAGGGCAGAACTTCCACTACTTTTTTTAACTGATTATGAGCTCTATTTATACTTTCTCGTATTTTCTTACTTTCTAACTTATTGATTGCTTTTTATAATGCTGTGTAATAATTCTTAAAGGGAGGATCATCTTACCAATGGGGGGGGGGTGATATTCCCAGAGAGTTCTATGGAATAAAAGTAGTTTAAGAGCTTTTTGCAAATACCAAGCACGTGCAGTTCATCCTTGATGCTTTGTGAAATTTACTCAGAACTTAATCAAAAGACTATCAAATTTCTAACAAAGTTTTCCTTTTATTTTAATTCCTTTCTTCGTTCTAGAATGAGGCATTCTTGAAAGAAAAAAGAAAGAAAGGGAAAAAAAATAAGTAGTAGTGAATTAATTTATTTCTGAGAGGTTCCTTTAGGAACTAGGGCCATTTACACCTCTGTAAATTTGCACAGGAAAAAAGTCTAAGTTACATGGGTAATTTGGTTGATTTTATGAATATGGGTCTGTTGCAAACTTTTGCTACAGGGCTATAGAGTGATCAATCTCATGTAAAATCGCGTAAAAAAGTCCATTGGTATCAGCAGAAAGTAAAATGCAATAACAAAATCAATAGAGGCATTTAACTGTAATCCAAGATGGCGGTAAAATATCGAGCAACCTGTATGAAAGCACCATGAATATCCACGATAGTCAACCTCACAACATCGATCATAACCAATCACAACGCAAACAAATAACTCATCACATCCGATGCTGTGAGGTTGTTATCGTTGGTTATCATGGATGTTCACGGTGGGTGCACACAGGTTGCTCGATATTTTACCGCCATCTTGGGTTTCAGTTAAACGCCTCTTGTGAATTTGTTATTGCATTTTAGGACTTTCTGATTCTACCAATGGATTTTTCACGTGATTTTACTTGAGACTGAACACTCTTTATTGCTGTAGCAAAAGTTTGCAACAGACCCATTGGCACATTATTATTATGAGCATATTGATCAATGATCATTTGAAAGTAGTTCTTTGAGAATTGGAAATGGGCGAGGTGGATATTTTTGTCTTATTGTTAGTGTGGCATAAAGTGGGTAGAGTAAAAGAACGTGTTCCGAAAGAAAGAATGAAGGAAAAAAGAAGAGCGAGAGGTTTTTTTTTTTTTTTTTTTTTTTTTTTTTTTTTGTAAATCAAAGTATCTTTTCTTCATATGTTTTTATTCAAATAATTATCATCCAACTCATTTTTTGTCGCAAAACTAAATCACAAAACTTACTCAAAAACGTGAAATTGGCCACGGTGTATGCACTTTTTGGTGATTTGAGTCAAAATTCAAGCACATTCAGTCGGCAAAGAAAATTGCTGAATTTTCATTTCCTTATCTAGTAAGTTCACATTTTTCTCCGATGTTGGTCTATTGATTGGGTGACTCGTTGATTTCACTACATTGATGGAGCAGTCTAAAAGTCTTTCATTTTTTGTTAAGTCTTTGCCAGCGGATAATTTACTTTTCATTGAACTGATAGTTAAAGACTGTCTATGATTCACGCCATCCACTGAGAAAAATTTCCGATTGTTTGGAAGAATTTTCCGATAGGATATTCCCGCTCTTTATTTCCCATAGAAACAATCGGAGTTCCATAGAGACTATCGGAATTCGTGTTGATTCAAGCGCGTTATGACTATTGCAACGATATGTCTTATGATAGAAATAAGGCGAAACACGCATCTATGGTTCTATTCTTACAGTTTTAATATCCACTTTTTTCTCAGTGTAGTTCGAGAGTTATTAGACTTTTACGTCTTTCTGGGGAAGAAGGGGTTATTAGGCTAAAAAGTATTTAGGGATGTTTCTTTTCTGATCTTACAATAAGTAAGTATGTAAAAATACATAAAAAAAACATCTTCCAATCTCTAGCCCAGCCCCTTCCCCCCCCCTTTTAACCCCCAGCTATGCCACTGGTTCTTTCTTTTTCTTCATTCATTTATTTACTTTTTTCCACTGCTAGAAACCCAGAGTTGGGGAGATGGGACTCGAGTACCGAGGTTAACCTTTTAAGTGCCAAGCCCGAATACATATGTTTCGATTCTCTAGTTTATTTTACATTGTTTCAGTCTGCATTCCAGATATACGCGATTATCGATGAGAACACCTTCAAGATAAGGTCTCTTTGGGCGCCTTCAATGTATGGTATAGGCAATTCCAACTCCTCCGAGTACGAACAGTTAACTACCTTCTCTACGTAAACGGAAGAGAGGCTTTGTTTTGAACTAACAATTAGCTTTGTAAGCTGGCTCTTTTTAGAGGGTTAAAGTGCGGAGTACTTTTAGAATTCGATCTGACTCTCTGAATTTGGAACGATTTCAGACCGCTATTTAAAAGTAATTTGAAATTTTTGTTTTTTTTTTGTTTTGTTTTGTTTTTTGCTTTTTTGTTTTTGTTTGGAAAACTCAAGGGTAACTTTGTTTCATCATATACACAGTCACCGAAACTAATATTTGATTTTTAAAAAATCAACGTCGAGTTCACCAATGGCGAGGCGTGAAATTTGGCAACCATTGTATTTTCTCCATGTAAATTCACCGAAAAGGTCGAACGCTTCAATCATCGGCGATGACCAGGCATTTCGACCTTTCTAATGAGTTTAAGTGGGAAAAACAACGTTGCCAAATCGCACGTCTCGCCACTGGAGTTCACTTAAGTTATAGAGTTTGAAAACTGCTCTCTTACATCCGAATACAAAATATGTACTCGGAGAGTCAGACCGAATAAGCACTAAAAGTACTCGGCAGTTCAACCCAGTGGCGGCTCGTGCAATTTGGCAACTATGCTAGTTTTCCATTTAAACCTATATGCAAAAGAATCGATATCCTGGGGGTGCAGTTGCACCTCCTGAAGATCGATTGTTTTACATAGGTTTAAATGGAGAGTATAAGTTGTTGCCAGATTGCACGCGCCGCCACTGGTTCAACCCAACTCAAGTACCATTTCACCATTTGCCCAACTCTGCCGGAACCTAACCACTAAATCCCCGTATATAAGCTGTAAGTTTCGTGTTAAAACAGGAGGTGACTGTATTGTGATTCAGTTTATTCTTTGTTTCTGCTTCTGAAGGAAAAGAAGAAGTCAGTTTAACAGCTGACGCATCCCATCAGAAAAAAATGTGTGTGCGAAAATCGTTATTCCTCTTATACTTACTTGACTTTATATAGGGGGAGGGGGTGTGGTGAAGAGAGCGTGCCCAGCGTCATAAAACGACGAGAGCGCTTACAACTTAGTTGTATTTTGTATCGATTGAAAATGTGTTTCCTCTCATTTTAGGAGTCCTGACATCTCGACATTGAAATTCGCGCAAACTTTGATGGTAGTGAAAACAGGAAGGCTGAGAGGCCTGTTTTCCTGTAACGTTTTCAACCGCATCAAGGTTGCCAGAAGTAACGTGAAGGCTCGTAAACCCAAAAGCATCAATCTCACATACAAACCTATGGAAAAAATCGATCTCGACTTTCGATTTCATGGTCCAAATGATCGATACTATTGCATGCGTTCAAACGGGAAACTAACTTGACTTGATTGTTTACAATCTGCCATTGGTGATAGAGGCTTTGTGTTCAATTGTTTGACAGCTTAAATATCAACTTTCTGTAGAACTTGAAGGAATAATTGAAATCAGAATTCCCCAAAAGCCTCCCCGAATCTTTGCATATAGTTGCAAAAAAATTAAGACAATTCTTACAATACATTTTTTTAAATGGGAACTTCAGGTTTTGACGTCATAAGACATAAGATTATACATGCAACTTTACGCGAGTGTATCTCCGAACACGGAAAAAAAGACTGGTAGAATTTACAATTTGCATAGCTGATTTTGGAGTGCTAACAAGTATGGTACATTTCACCATCATATGGTAAATGCAACGTACCTCAATGTAATAAATGAAGATCACCTGTAGGTACATTTTACCATACTTGCTAGAGACTCCAAAATCAGCTATGCAGATGGTAAATTCCAATAGTATTTTTTTCCGTGCATGAATATACGGATTTTCAGGGAGAAAAAAACAACAACAAAAAAAAAAAACTTTTGCACCTTTATTTTCAGCTCATCAAGTTCTTCCATTTTCTTTATAAAAAACATAATTTTCAAACCTTTGCAACTGCTTCAGTAGTCAACCTTGCAAAGTGTACTAAAAATTAATAAATAAACAAATAAACAAATCAAAAACCAAATTAAAAAACATTTAGCTTCGTGAGCTGAGGAAAATCCACGATTTCGGAATTCCATCCTCCCGATTTGCAACAGTGCTCCTTGATTCCCTCCTTTTACTTTTTATTACTTTCCTCCGGCCTTTCCCGAGGAAAATCTAAGCAAACTTTCAGCGCGCAAAAGAGGCTGGAGTGGAATATTAAATCAGGGGAAGAAGTTTAGTGATCGACAGCGAGGGGTCAAAAACTCTCGCAGCTGAAATTGATCCATTGTAGGCTAATCGTAAAACTTTGATGGTCATCAACCGCGCGGTCCATTGGCGAAACTATAAGGTGCGTGTCGGGCGATAAGTGAAGGAAGCAAGACAAGGGAGTGTGGTGGAGTAGAGGGTTGTGGAGGGGGAGGAGGGAGAGTATAGGGAGAAGGGAGAGTAGGGAGGAGGGAGGCCAGTTAGGATAGGCCGATTCTGTGGTTGTTGCTTTACCAGTCAAGCGTATCAATCCGAGAGAAGTTACGCCATTGAGCTAACTTTTCGGGAGCACAGTGGTACAATCCAAGGCGAACTATGCGGGGCTCTTGCAATGTTTTGCTGTGAGCAAATCAATAGTCCAATCTGATGTAGAAACCAGCTAGAATCACGAAAACCACTGCAAAAAAGTCTAAACTTCAGTAATAAACTCACATAACTGCTATAATGGCAAGATCGCAATGGCGGTTCAATGAGAGATTCCTATCTAATATGTCACTTTCTTTACGAAAACACAGAGCCATGTCTCAATTTAGATAGAAATCTCCCATGATACCTGCGTCTCTCCGCCATTAAGCTCGATGCTTATCTCAATTTTCTTGGATTTTACTCTAGAAATAACTATCCAGTAACCAATCGCTTACAGCAAAAGTTAGCAAGATCCTCATTGAGAAATTGCTTTTAAGATTCGCATAACCTCAGCTCTGAAAGCTTGGCTCCTTGCAGCGCTTAAAAACCATTATAAATAAAACTATTTCCATGGCATAAAACAAACCGTGTTCAACCCGTTTCTTTCTCAATTTAAATAAGAGTTTGCTCTTCTCAAATATATAATTGCATGCAATTGAACTAAGTAGATTTAAGTCACACTTTGACATATTTTTATTACCTCCGAAACTGAGCTTGCTTTAAATTTTTCCGAACTTACAATGCTGAAATTTATATCTCGCGGGTGTTGAAATCTGACCTGAATACGCACTCAGACAAACTTTACGCGGTACGTGCTTAGGGTGTAAATATTACCCCGGGACAACTTTCCACAGAAAGAATAACGCAGTTCATGCAGTCGAGACTGCTTCTTTGACACTTTCGAGAGCATAAAGTTTCAACATAAAGTTAAAATTGCTAAGATGTGTTTGAGGAATTAGCTAGCTTTTGGCTCGAAGAATTATCTCCAAATTTACTCAACAAACAATGCACGTGGCAAGCGATTCCAGAAGCTGCTGTAACTCGATAACTGCTAACGACTTTCTAGTATCAATGACATATATTCCGACATTATTTCTTTTTATGACACAAATAACTGCTCTGGTTCTCCGTAAATAAAGTGTCTGTTCCTCCGATGCACTGTGGTCTGAATTCTTAAAAAAGTGGTCAAAAATGAGTGAAAAAAAGGCATGAAAAATCATCGATTTCGGCCTTTCAAGCACTGGCGGCTCATAGAGGTGAGGCGACGAAAATGAGAGGTGCACAGGATTTTTTTTAAGCGCTTTTCACCTCAACTTCTATTTTTACTAGGTTTTATCCGCAATTTTTGGACTATTGAAACAAAGAAAGATGGAATAATAATAATTTTAAACATTTTTCCTTATTTTTAAGCGTGCCGTATATATACGGTACGCTTTTTGTTTTCATTTTCATATCTAATATATAGGTTGCATGCTTTGCTTATGGCAAAACCTTGGCGGGAAAGGTTTGAAAAATTAAAAACGTGTTTTCTTAAAACTGGTTTCATTAATTGTTAATTTATTGCTGCAATCCAGGAGGTCTCGGCGTCTATTTTCTTAAAATTGTAAAAGTTTTGGTATTCTTGTTAATTTCAATAAGTTATTAAGCGTCAAAGTCGAATTCCTTTGAACGAGAATTCCATACAGGTCCAGCAACCTAAGTCATTTGTGCCAACCTATGAGTCAAAATTCAAAGGCAGGAGGGGGGTGGAAACATCTCCCGCAGGAACCCTCTTTGCCCCTCGCCTTTGGGCTCCACCGGTCACAAGATTTCTTCACGGTGCATTAAGCGGTCGTAAATGTGTCAAAATCTGTTTGACGAGGGTTTCGGAAAGAAGTGACGGCGAGGTATTGATAAAGAGCGGGCGGGGAATAGAAAAGAGAGGGACTCGTTCATATCCTTAAGTAGACCTGTTTAGTGATGACGTCACGATCAGCATTGGTTCCAAACAAATGCTCTATCTCTCACTCTCGTTGATTTACCTACAAGAAATCAGATCCAAATTTTCGAACGCAAATTCATGCTAGTTAAAGAACAGTTTTCTCAAATTTTATTGCACCATTAGATTCCACGTATTTTAAAGTATCTTTTCACTCTAACATAATTCCTAAAAGATCACAAGCGAATTTACAATCAAGCGAATTTACAATCACAGTTATACCGAAAGATGTTCTACGTTTTGTCCTCGTCTTACTCACGGTCTCTTATGGGAGTATCACCGCCATGACACTCAATCATTCTAACTCCTCTTCGTATCGAAGCTATTTCTCGAGGTATAACACATGTCGTGATGGTGCTGATACCTATATCCTAGAATTTTGTGCTCTTAAGAAACTGTGAGTGTGACAAGGACAAAACATAGGACTTTCTTCGATATAACTGCGATTGTGCATTGATGCGCGATGTTTCAGAAAGTTTGTGTTGCGTTCTCATATTTTATCACTGAGAAAAATGTGGGTGTTAAAACTGTAAGAATAGAATCATAGATGTATTTCGCCTTATTTCAATCATGAAACCTATCGTTGCTATAGTCAGCGCGCTTGAATCTACACGAATTCCGATTGTTTCTATGGAATTTCGATTATTTCTATGGGAAAAAAAGCGCGGGAATATACATATATCCTATCGGAAAATTCATTGAAACAATCGGAAATTTTTATAAGGGACGTGGAACCCAATGGTGTGATAAACACAACTGGTGCAAAGAACACGTTGTTTACTAGCACTTGTATTTGAAAATTTGGATCGTGTATCATATGGGAAAACCCACGAGAGCGCGAGTGAGGCGGAGCCTTTTTTTGGAACCAATTTTTTTCATGACGCCTCACTAAACAGGTCTTGGTCATTGGAAACATTTGAAATTCTGGGGGATCGGCAAATTGAAAACCCCTTTATGAGCGTCTATGCAATCAAGGGATTTTTGAGGAAATTTTGGGCGTTTTGTTGCGAAAAAAAGGTTTTTAAAATCCAGAACAAAGGGACGGGGGTAAAATTCGCATTAATAGCTCTAAAAAGTGAGAGGGGCTGTCACGTGTCTTCCACCCCTGGACAGCCTCCTTGCTGCGGCTATGGAATTGACTCTGGAATAACTTATTTACCTATCCTAAAAAGTTTCTCGCGTGTACAGTATTTTTTACTGGAAGCTTCTTCAAATTTTGGAAATTATAGGTCCATATGGAACTTTGCTTCTCCAACACGAAAAATGATATCGACCGATGGCAACAGAAAAAAAAATAATATTACAATGAGTTGTAATGAATAATGGCTTAGTTTTGACTGTAAACTTTCGATACTTTTCAACAAAATAAATGGGGGAGGGGGAATGGGTCTGTTGCAGACTTTTGCTCCAGCGCTATAGAGTGTTCTGTATCATGTAAAATCGCGTGAAAAGTCCATTGGTGGCATCAGAAAGTCATGAAATGCGATAATAAACTCACAAGAGACGTTTAATGAACTCCAAGTTGGCGGTAAAATATCGAGCAACCTGTATATATGCACCACGAACATCCAAGGATAGCCAACCTCACAATATCGATCACACCCAATCACAATGTAAATAAAACACATAACCTCTGACGCTTTGAGGTTGTCAACGTTGGCAATTCTTGGATGTTAAAGGTGCATGCATACGGACTGCTCGATACTTTACCGCCATCTTGCATTTCATTAAACATCTCTTGTGAGTTTATTATCGCATTTCATGACTTTCTGATGCCACCCATGGACTTTTCACGCGATTTTAACTACGATGAAACACTATTTATCGTTGTAGCAAAAGTTTGTAACAGACCCATTAAAATCCACAAACGCCTTAAACCTCCACACCTACTAATCTATACCCCTAGAATGCTTGACGTGTAAAGGGCACCTGAAATGGTTAGTTCTGTATATTAAAGGATTATTTTTTCATGAATTCGCAAGTGTTCCATTTATGTATCTTACATATCTACATCGTGACAATCGCAATAAGTGCTGACAGCACCTAAAACGGAAAAAAAAAGAAAAAAAAAACTGTTTATTATTTAGAATCACGGCTTTTCCGAAAATGACGCTTTTTGACTTCAAAAGAACGCAACCTCATTTTTGATCCCTGAACAAGCCGTTGAAAAGGTGGAGGGATTTAGAAATATCTATTGTCTATACTTTATGTGGGTAAAAAAGATCGAGCCTTATCAAATAATTTTCTTTTTTCAGCTTTCAATAGGTTTGTTGCAAACTTTTGCTACAACGCTATAGAGTTTTGATTTTTATGTAAAATCGCCTGAAAATTAGATTGGCGGCATCAAATAGTCATAAAAGCCATTCATAAACCCACAAAACGCATAATAAAGAAAGCCAAATGGCAGTCGTAAAGCCGAACAATCTGTGCACGCGCATACGACGAACATCAAAGCCAGGCGATCCATTTTCCCCTTTTTCGTTAGAAGGGGGAGGGGGAAGAAAATATCTCTACAGTCAAACTGTGATTTTAAAAATTTGCATGGTCAAGATGTTGTGTTCTGTGAAGGGTGGCTGGGAGCAAAATATCAAGAATATAGGGTGTTGCAAAACTTAAGTGCCAAACTTATGGAGTGTATTTTTGGGGTGAACATGTACCTATATAAGGCTTTATTTTTCTACATGAATATGTGCTACAGATGTTTCTCTTCTGAGCTAAAGCCCTCCAAAGTTTTGAAAACAAAAAACAAAAAACAAACACAAAAAAAACAACGGCTTTGACTCATCTCCTTATAGATACATCTGATCTAAATTTATTTTTTCATCATTTCTCACCAAACAAGCTCAATTGGACAGCACTTCTCACAAAAGAACTGAGGGCCATTTTTGATAAAATTGAGTTATTGATTGATAGACCTAGCAATACTGAATCTCGAAGCAACAAGTGCTTCTTCTAATAACAACTATTTCCCGTCAAAATTCCAGGTAAAAGTGAGCTGGTGAGCCTCATTGAAGTCATTGTCCATATGATGAAATTAAATGAGAACTTGGTTCCTTTTTCTTAAACCTTAATCCGAGTCACGTAAGGAACCAACTCCGACTTGGTTCCTTTTATAGAATTGGGAACGGACTTAAGTCCGGATTAACGGATTTTAAAATATCAACAGTGTAAACCAACTCTGCCGTTTGGTTTCTCTTAGAGATTCGGTTTTCGTGATTATGCCAAACAAAAAGAAGAAAGGAACCAAGATCACTTTAAACGCTAAAAATTAAGTAGGTACCTTTCCTGCATAGGAAATTCCTTTTTTCCGGTGTTGAAATGCAAAAACATAACACGGTAGTTGAATGAAATCAAAACGTAAGTAATTCCGAGTTTTTTGTTTAAATGCTAGCTCTTCAACTTTGGACTCAATTTTCTCGAGATCAGCTCCATGTCAAGTGGTTCCTCTTTGATGAATTATCATTGCTAGCAAAAGCATTAAAGCTGTTCAAACTTTAGTGGCACGCTTTTCCAACACCTGCGTGTTGGAATTTTCCCTGCTTGTTTTATATTTACTCTTTCTCTTCCATCAAAATATATAAAGTGAGGCGATGGCTCCCTGTCGCCTCAATTATGCCTCACCTGGCGAGCCGCCACTACTTTCAAGCTTAATTTAAAACTTTCCAGAGACATTCCAAGGTTTACATATTACTAATGAAAGTTAACAAATGATAAATTGATCAGAAATATAATTTCTAATTTTTGCCCATTTTTGATAATCTTAGACCGCGATATACAGGGTGTCCGGTAAGTCCCGGAACGGCTGCGCCATTTCTTTATTTACGCAGATAAAAAAACCAAACTTTGGGAATGTTCCTAGATAAATAAAAACTACTTTTTGGGGGGGGTCAAAATTTTGGTCGCCCCTCCCGGGGGGGCGGGGGCGCCCCTAACTTTTTTTTTTCAAATAGCAACCCCTATCTTGTGATACCTCATTCGAAAGAGGGTAAAAAACTAAGCATTTTGGCGCAAACCGCATGTCGATATCTCTTTTAGTATTCGAGATATTGAACTTCAAAATCTATGGAAACCCATTTTAAAAAAATCATAACTCTTATTCAGAAAGTCGCTATTTAAAAAATGCCTCCCGGCAGGCCGGTAAGACGAAGTAGATTCCATGCTTGGTTACATAATTTTTTCAAAAATTTAAATATAGGTTATAATTTTCGTTAATTTTTTTTTTTTTTTTATTTCATCAGCTGCTCAAAATCCAAATATTATTGTGAAAAAGATTATATTACCAATAGAGAAATGTGTAATCTTTACAATGCAAGTGAGAAATAAAAGCTAGGTTATATAAGTTTTTCACAAATTTCAATAAATAGGTTATGTTATGATTTTCTTTGAATTATTCATTTTTTTTTTTTTTTATCAGCTGTTCAACATTTAAATAAAAATACCCATGAGAAAAAGATTATAGTACCAAGATAGAAAAATGTGTAATCTTTGTAACGCTAATGAGGAATAAATCTGAATAAGAGCAGCTGATCAAACAAGAAAATAAATAAATAACGTACCTAAGCAACAGTGCACGTGTTAAACAAAGAACGAGCAATTATACCAATACACTATCCTTGTCTTTCACATGTGAAATCCCATAAGAATATACTAAAATTTACAAATCAAAACAACCATTTCTTCATGTAAAAACACTGCCAAAAAACCCGAAAAACACATCACTTTAACTCGCTTACAACGCAAAACACAAAAAATGACTCGAGTAAAAAAGTTGCGTATCAAAACGGCCAACATAAATTTTCCCCAAAAAAACGCTCAATACAAACACTCCTAAAAACAAACCTCAAAAACACATTTTACGACTCAAACACGGCCCATAGCGCGAAAACTAACAATCGGATTTACACCATCTTCGAACTCATCCAAGAAATAAACCCAACGAATAGTTGAGAAAAATTTCAAGAACAAAAACCAAAATTACGAACAGGATCGTGGGACATAAAAACGGTAAAACTGGCTGAAACATACATATAAAGATATATATATATATATATATATATATATATATATATATATATATATAAAATATATATATATATATATATATATATATATATATATATATATATATATATATATATATATATATATATATATATATATATATATATATATATATATATATATATATATATATATATATAAATAACACGTAAAAACTTAGATCAGCCAACAAAATATAGAAAAACAACTTAAATTGGGATAAAGGCTGGAAACAAATTAAAATTTGGGACGTTTCGGGCCAATTAACAGACCCTTTTTCAACCAAATAAAAAATAAAAACACACAAAACAAATACAAATGAGCCGCCGCTGTAATTGCAAGGCAAGGACTGGCGAAACGGTAAACAGTTCAAACAAAACACAGGTGCAAAGATTACCTAATCACCAACCTCCTCAGAGAGGAAAAATTGGTGATAAGCACCGCTGAGACCGTTGACATCCGCGCGCGAATTACACACGTGATTCTTTTGGCGCAAAATATGAATCATTTCGAGCATACTGCGGGCAAAACAATTCTTTTCGGTGGCTAAAACACGAACGCTGTTAAAATCAAAATGATGGTGGAGTGTGTTTTCATGGTGATGCAACGCGGTCTTCTCATTTTTATCATATTTATGCCCGTTGAGTCTCTTTTTAAGAAGTTGTTTTGTCTGACCAATATAACCCATTTCACAATCTTGGCACTTAAGATGGTAAACAACCCCCGCCATTTGCTCAGTCTCTCTTTCTGATTTTAACTGAGACATAAGAAATCCTAAATTATTATACTGTTTGTGGACCACAGGAAAACCAAAAGATTTTAAAATGGCCGACAATCTTTCAGACAAAAAGGGAACATATGGGAGGCTAATAAGTTTAGAAAAATCAACTTTATTCCTGGATGGAGCTTTTTCATGATAATTTTTTTCGGACACTTTGGAGAATTCTCTGTTAATAAGACGGGCAGGGTAGCAGTTTTCCATTAAAATACGTTTACCCAGATTGGCGGTAGTTTGGGTAAAATCCCGGTCACTTAAACGAAAAATACGTTGCGCAAGATTAGTGATGACATTACGTTTGTAAATAAATGGCTGCACCGACAAAAAATTCAACAAACGCCCCGAGGACGAAGGCTTTTGGTACCATTTGCATTTCAAAACATTATTAACCCGGGACACAGTCATATCAAGGAAATTGATGGACTGGTCGACCTCTTCTTCAAGAGTAAATTGAATGGAGGGATTTTTTGAATTAAAAAAATGCATAATAGGTACCACTGTGTCCTCGTGAACCACCAGAAACAAATCGTCGACGTATCTTTTATAAAAAAGAATTAAAAATGAAATGGTACCGAGAATGTCCAGTTCAAAATCCTCCATAACTATGTTCGCCAACACAGCAGAGACACTACCCCCCATTGCCAAACCACGAATCTGATGAAAAAATTTGTCCTCAAACTGAAAAACAGTGGACTCCAAACACACTTTGAGGGCATAAAGAAATTGATCCTTGGGGACGGAACAATGCTGGCAAATCTCATCCCACCGACGACTAACACATTCTAAGGCCAAATCAGAGGAAATGTTGGTATACATGGAAGTGACATCAAGCGAAATGAGTTTGTACCCATCTGGAATCTCCTGATTGTTGACAGACTCAAAAAACTCAAAAGAGTTGGCAACATGGCAATCAGTATCTCCGACAATGTAAGACAACACAGTAGTGAAAAACTTTGACAAAGCATAAAAAGGTGACCCAATGGAGCTAACAATGGGCCGCAAGGGAAAATTTTCTTTATGTAGTTTTATGAGACCATAAATTCGAGACACACCAGCGCCTGACACCTTCAAATTTTCAAAAAGATTCTTACTAATAAATTCTTGATCAAACCATTTTTTGACCAGAAAGTTATTTTTAGCAATATGCGCAGGTATTAATGAATGACGAATCTGCTTGTAGGTAGAGGCATCATCTAACAAAACACGCATTTTTTCCCTATAATCAACACTATTCACGATGACTGTTTTATTGGTTTTATCCCCATTAATGATCTTGATTTGAGGATTGTTTTTAATAAAGTGAAAAGTATCAATTATATCTTTTTTAAGCGTTCTAGTATAAAAACACTCTTTGAAAAGATTGATGGTGCTAGAGTTGATATTTTCATGACCGCCGACACGTTTTACAAGTTCAGTGTAAGTTTTTATGGCATGACAGACCCTATCTCTAACGGTGTCAACAAGAGTAGGTTCAAATCTGATCTTACTTTCTATACCAACAATAATTTTTTCTAGGGGCACAGCTCGAAAAGGTGACTTTTCCAAACTATTTTTAAAAAAGGGTTTACAAAATTTAGGTCCCAAGCAAAGGACTCTCATTGCGAAACTTGGCAACTGTATATCCGATATATTCTGTACCCAAGAATCTTTTTTATCCAAAAAAGGCTGGAACAATTTGTGATAGTTGTCGAGAGCACGCTGTTTCAAAGCTGTAAACTTACTGGCAAGAGACCGGTTGACATTACCTTTCAGTTTTTCATTTCGCAATGAGATCGTGGATAAAAAATCAGCTAACACGAAATTTGGGATTACTGTGTGTAAAAAGTTAATAATACTAATAATACGCTGAGAAATGTTACGAACGTAAACATGGACATCCTCAATGCAAAATACGATATATACAGTATATATATACTAGATATATATATATATATATATATACTAGTGGCCGGTGGCCGCTTCGCGGCCAAGCATCATTCCGTTTCGCGTGATTTTTGTTTATTCAAGCTAGACTTTGACTCGATATCATCCACTCCCTAACTCCGTTTGCTATTCGCCCATCTAATCTTGCTCCGAAGAACGAAATCTAAAAACTTACTCATTATTCCTGAAATACTACACTACAGTGGTATTTTCTCATGTACACTAAAGGTTTAGAAAACAGGAGTCATCATTTGGAAGGGCATAAATAGCATAACCCCCGCCGCCACCCCCTTACATGAAACTTAAACATTTTAGGGGTAGTCATTCTCAAGAGGGCCCGATCCAAAACCGCCAATTTTTTTTGACGCTCATGGAGACGCCGAAACCCCTAGAATGGCGCATTAGAATGCGTCATATTAGAGCATGTGGATTACACGATTTAGAACTGTACAGAGAAAAGAAGGAAAGGAGAGAAAGAGACAGCACGAGAGTGAGAAACCTGATGCATTCACAATAAAATGAGAAGTTCGGGATAAGCGAACAAATACGCATGACCGAGATCGCACACCTACAATAACCTTTCGTTGAACTGACATGTAAGAGTATAAGAAATTGCGTTTCAGTAAATCAAAAATCAATGGAAGAGTGGAAGAGAAACTTAGCGCGGGAAAAGTATGCCTTTTTCAAACAGCCCTTTATTAACGACAATAATGTTTTGAAATAGGTTGGCTCGAAAATTCAAGCAAACTTCATCTAAGATTTTAATTTTTTAAGCTTATTGGACGTGGGGTCATATACACATTAGACACCCCCTATTATTTGGGGTCATTCTTTCAGCGCTTTTTGACTATCGATTTCGCAGCAAATTGCCGTTTTTTGGCCACTTTTTCAAAAATTCCTTGGCGCATTTGGTGTACGTTTTAGAGCTTTTGGTTTATCTTTTTTGGGAATTGGCGCTTTTAAATGGTCGCCTCCCCCCCCCCCCCAAATGATGAAATTCCTACTTTATAGAGTTGTTCCAGACCACTTCACGAAGCTGAAGTTAGTATGACCAGTGAACAACTGCGGGCAGCCGATTTTAGCGTGCGACGCGACGGGTCTATTGGACCCAGTTTCAGCATCTAAGGGCATCTCAAGTTCACCATAGAGTTTTAGTGTGAAGTAAACGGTTAGGCAAAAATTACATCAATAAATGCACTCATCGGTCGCAATCGGTTGTGACAAAACTCGCATAGCGTTTCAAACTCTATCTCACCCACTCTCCTGTGCGACCTCCAATCCCGTGTATACCCACCTCGTATTTCTATAGCACTGGCGCGGCGGCTCGTGGAGGTGAGGCGACGAAAATGAGAGGTGTTCAGGATTTTTTTTGAAATCCTCTTCACATTTTTTTGATAATTTTATGTTCCATTCATACTTTTTGGACTATTGAAAGAAAAGACGATGGAATAATAATTATTTAAACCTTTGTATGTTTTTTTTTTAATTTTTTTTTCTTTCTCAAACTTCAAAAAATGTGAAGTGATGGATCCCTGTCACCTCACTTGCCTCACCTGGCGAGCCGCCACTGTTTTCTAGTGTCCTGATTCGTATACACAGGGCCTCGTATTACGGCATGTTAATAGCAAAATCGCATTAAAATTGAGGAATGCATTTCTGCCAAAAAATATTTCACAAAAGATGTCTCTAAATACAGTTTTTTTTAAAATTATAGTATAGCAGTACAACATGGGGGTTACGTGAGAGCAAGAAAGACAGTTTGTCTTTGTTTGGAACGCTCATCACCGGATGACGTCATCACCAAGTCATCACTAAAAGAACCGTCTATTTCGAAATAAACGTCGTACTGGCCCACTAATATTACTGCACAGATTAAAAAATAACAGGTATATAATCAAATGAACCATAAAAAACTACATACTCAAGGCTCAAGAGATCTATCGAAACTTTGTTTTCTTTTTTTTTGTTTAAATCGGAAAAAAACAGACCTTAAAAACATTATAACCTTGCCAAAACGCGAACTGAAACGAAAACAATCTCAAATCGCCAACTTAAAAATGAAAAAATCTGCAATGGTTCGTTAGTAAGTAGTATTATTGGATGAATCACTTGCACATTTAAAGTAAACAACGCATTTACAACAGGAAGCCAATTATTTACTTAACTCAGTAATATTTGACAGTTTATCATTAATAAGAAAAATATAACCACCGTCTCAACTTATTAATATTAACCCTAATGTCCCTAATCATTTAGTTTCTTTATAAATTCTCGAAACCTAGCTCAAATTTGCAGGGTTATATTCGAGGTATCGAATCAATGCACCGATCTCATCGAGTCATCACTCGTTGATTGTACTATTCTGTAAATTTGCGTATGAAACATATGATAAATATCGAAGCTCTATACATCACGAAGCGATACAGCAACCGCGTCAAGCCATCATCAATCGATGACTGTACAGTGCTGTCGTATATTTAACATAAAAGATACACATTTTTTATTAAGTCTGAAGTGACTCTATATTTCTCGACACAGCTAGCAGCACTGTGACTGTCCTATTGAGTATATCAACGAAAATACATGGATACAAAGTCGAAGCTATCGATATCATTAAGTCGCTATTAAAATGCGTCTACCCGAACGGTTCCTCCCGCGAGTAAAACATATGATGAACATCGCCATGGTAACGTCAAATCGTGCGATCGAATTAAAACAAAAAATTGTCAGAGCATCACGTTTCTCGCTCACACGCGTACAAAATCGTATGCTCTTCCGCACGTATGCATTTAAAAAAGGACTACAAAATCTCGCTTCTCTCTCACCCTTGCAAAACGAACTGATTCGCATCCTTTTCGCACTCGCACAACTTTTTGAGAGAAAAGTTTTTAGCATTTTAAAAAGGGACGCGGGGCCCGTAAGGAAAAACTTATAATTTTCCCGAAGCATTGGAGCCGATCCCGATCGAACGGTACCAGGCCCCTCCCGAACGGTGCAACGGTTCTCCGGGAACTTAGCTTTATTCTTACAAATATAATATAAGAAGATATATACAATTTTCAACGAGTGTTATTTTCTCACTCAGGGGACCATGAAACGTGCTCATTTGATAAAATTTCCCGAAAAATCCAACATCGCACCCTCCGCAATAAGTAGATTCATGGAATCTACTTAAAACTAGGGGTCTAAACTACTCTACATAACAAGCTCTTTCTAGAGAAAAACACCTCTGCCCAAAAAAATTAACTTACAGTTATTGTTTTTTTCCCGCCAAAATGTTTTAAAAAATTTTGGCGGGAAAAAAAACAATAACTGTAAGTTAATTTTTTTGGGCAGAGATGTTTTTCCCTGGAAAGAGCTTGTTATGTAGAGTAGTTTAGACCCCTAGTTTTTTAAATAGCGACTTTCTGAATAAGAGTTATGATTTTTTTAAAATGGGTTTCCATAAATTTTGAAGTTCGATATCTCCAATACTAAAAGAGATATCGACATGCGGTTTGCGCCAAAATGCTTAGTTTTTTACCCTCTTTCGAATGAGATATCACAAGATAGGGGTTGCCATTTGAAAAAAAAAAGTTAGGGGCGCCCCCGCCCCCCCCGGGAGGGGCGACCAAAATTTTGACCCCCCCAATAAGTAGTTTTTATTTATCTAGGAACATTCCCAAAGTTTGGTTTTTTTATCTGCGTAAATAAAGAAATGGCGCAGCCGTTCCGGGACTTACCGGACACCCTGTACATATATTGTGAAATACTTCCATGTGACTCTTAAATCCAGAGAATGGGTCTGTTGCAAACTTTTGCTACAACGATAAAGAGTGTTTCATCGTATGTAAAATCGCCCGAAAAGTCCATTGGTGGCATCAGAAAGTTATAAAATGCAATAATAAACTCACAAGAGGCGTTTAATGAAATCCAAGATGGCAGTAAAATATCGAGCAATCTGTATGCATGCACCTTGAACATCCAAGGATTGCCAACGTTGACAACCTAACAGCATCAGAGGTTATGTGTTTATATTTACGTTGTGATTGGGTGTGATCGATATTGTGAGGTTGGCTATCCTTGGATGTTCGTGGTGCATGCATACAGGTTGCTCGATATTTTACCGCCATCTTGGATTTCATTATACATCTCTTGTGAGTTTATTATCGCATTTCATGACTTTCTGATGCCACCAATGGACTTTTCGGGCGATTTTACATATGACGAAACCCTCTGTATCGTTGTAGCAACAGTTTGCAACAGACCCATTCAAATCGGGAAAAATGTGATGCAGTTTTACCACATGGAGTACAAATAAAATAAAAATGATTCACTTTTATTGTGATTGGAAGTAAAATTTGTCAAAAGTTTGTTAATAGCATAAATGGACCTATTTCACCCTTTTTTTTCAAATTAATTTTATGAAAGTAGGCGAAAAATCAAGGACCCCGTATTTTTTCTTTTTTAAATTTGAGCACTGGAAAGCCGAGAAAAATTGGTTTGAAGCTCAGAAAATTAGGTGTCCTATGACGTCATAGGACACCGAGCCCCATTTAAATACGTGTATTATTACTGATTTGAATAAAGCGGATTTTCTCAGCAACCGCTTTGTCCAAAATGAAAAACAAAAACATCTCTGGCATCAGCTCACAGAGCACTTTCATTTTTCGAAAAAAATTATTCAATTTTCAGACCCATGAAATAGATCCATTGTGTAAAAGTATACCTAGCTCTTTATAATTTATTATTGTCTTATCAACGAAAATTAACTTCTTATTTTAAGAAGTGAACTAACTTGATCTGGAAATATGGATGCACTTTTTCACCGATATTAGACACTCTTTGGGCAATTGATGAGTTTCGAAACACGAAAAAAATTTTAAACCCAATAGAGTGATTTAGGCAACCAAAACAATAAACTAATAACTCAGTCCATTTTGCATATTTTTGCTCAGGACATACAAAAACTGAACGAACACGAATGGACCAATGTAAGAAAACTCTTGAAATTTTTAGATGATTCAATTATTATTTATTCAATTATAATAAATAACTCCAGTCAAAATTGAATCATTGGACGCACTGTGAATGAAATAATTTATGATGTAGAGAAAAATACTTAGTTCCAAACGAAATAACTGGGCATATGTTTGGGTCATTGGATTCCATAGCAATCGGTTGCTTCCAATACCTAATTTCGCTCCAAACATCAAAGCCATATTAATTTTTAAAATTGGCATATACTGCATTTTGCTATAGTTTACTAACAAATTAGCCTATCTGTAGCGACCATAAAAAATAACCTTAAAGACTGTTTCAAAGGACAGTCGCACCCTTGTAAAATAAAACCAAAAGATGGAATAACATTGAGAAAGACATTTAATGAACAATAAATAATGATTAAATATTTATTGATGAAAATTGGTTCACGAAGAAAAATTTCTTGTTGGAATTACGGAATTTATAATTACAAATGGACTAATAAGAATTCCTTTTAAAAACATCAGAATTTCCATTGGTTCAACGCTGCTCCCTTGGTGGGTGGATTATCGCCAGAACGTTCCAATGAATCGATGACAATTCTGGGAGCTCCAACCGATAAATTATTCATGAGAGAAAATCATATTGAGAGTCCTAGTTATTCTGAAACATTTTTTTTTTTTTTTTTTTTTTTTTTCAATGAGTGACGCGACTACCAGTGTACACTAAGAAATAGATTCTCTTGATATCATCAACACACAAAAAAAAACTGTAATTATTATTTTTAATAATATCTGAGCACGTAAACCCCTTTTGAGTTCAAATGCTCTCTCTCTCTTCCTGCCATTAAAAGTTTTTTAATCACTCGAAAATTCCGGCAAAGGAAACAATACAACGGGAAAATGAATCTTGTACTATCAACAAGTGCTTCTTTCTCCCCCCTCCCCCCTCCCCTCCCCTCCCTTTTTCTTTGCTGCCCCCGCCTCACTTTACTTCTGCTCTTTGTCTCGCAAAGTTTAATTAAAACCCTGACTGAAGAGAGGGAAACGTTTGAGGACGGTTGGCCCTTTGGCCCTTTCTTAGATCACACCTTCCTCAAACGAAGAGAATGGAAGATATCGCTATTGCGTGTTCCTTACAGCTGTAGTTGATTCGCAAACTTCGTCCGGCTTTTCGAAATGAACGATGCGAAATTGAATAGAGCGCTTGCTAAACCAACGAATGACAAGCTAATAAGTTGACTTTGAGCTCCATGAATGGGTTTGTTGGGAAGCGGACACAAGAATTTGTCCTATTTGTTCTCTGCCCGCCCGCACGTGACCTTGACCGACAATCTTTGGAATTTTTTCACATTATTCCTCATGTTATACGAAATGAAAATTAATGAATATGAATTTGAGCGTTCTCTTTCATTAATTGAGGGACGCATTGAAATAAAAAGTTATAAGTAGGAGTTCTGATTTAATTTGAAGGAGTGAAAATTGAAAAATCGCCAAAGATTATGGTCTGGGTGCGCCTAAACTTTTTAAACAAGCTCGGAAAGAGAGGAAAGAAATAAGAGAAAGAAGAAACGAGAAGGTAAGAAGCAGGTGGAGCCATCGCCTGACTTAATTATTGTTATGGACCCAAAAATTGCTTTGCACATACGGACGGTCCTTAATGTTCTTTAACGATAGGTAAAGTCTCGACCAACGACCAGAGGCGAGTATTCACGTTTTGGGATCAAAGGGACCGTCCGTATACCGACTATTTTTTGGGCCAAGGTATTTTTTTCATATCTGTGGCAATATTAGTACAATAATGAGGTATAAAGTAAGAATAAAAGCAGAAAGCAGAATAAATCATATGTTGATTGTACCTAAAAATGTTAGATCTAACTTCACATTCCTGTGACAGAGCTTCAAAATAGGAGCGCGCTCGATATGTTACCTTAGTTAGGGTTGCCATGTATGTGTACATACAGGGTGTCCGAGAAATGAGTTCACACTTTTGCTGTGAGCGCCTGGTTGATTGTAAAAATCTGACAAATTCAGGAATAATTTATTACCCCTAAGCGACTTCAGAGAAAATATTTGGGGGGGGGGGCTCCCACTCCCATTTAGGGGGGCATAGGCCCCAAAACGTACCCCGTGTTGCCAATATATCGCATATTTCAAATGGCAGGGGGTATTTTTTATTTCATCATGCATAAAGGTTTAAAAAACTGAGCAATTTCGTTTTTTCAGATTTTCGGTAGCCCCTCTCAAAACAAAATGGCGGCCAAATAGCTACCCAATACTTTAGAGGCCCATAACTTCGGTTTGATGTAATATTTTTTCAAAAACTAAAAAGTTTCTGAATCCTCAGAACGTCTTCTTTCGAATGATGTGCCACACTTAATCATTTGGTGGAAAATAATTGGGGCGCGGAGCCCCCCCAAAAATTTTTAAGTTTGGGGGACTGTAGCTCAAAAAAGTCAAACATAAAGGGGGGTCGTGTTGTACATTAATCGAAAGGTCTTAAAAAAGGAAGAATTTAGCCTAAACCCGAAGTCGCTACGATGCGTCTACCCAAAATGGCGGCCATGTAACGATTTGGGGGTGGGGGACCGCCCCCCAAATAAAATTCGCTTCATCGAGTGATACATCAATCGAAAGGTCTTAGAAAGAGAAAGAGAATGGCGCAAACCAGACGTCAATACGATGCTTGTATCCAAAATGGCGGCCGGTCAAAGTTTTTTGGCTTATGACCCTGCAGGGCTATAGCACAAAAAACTTTGACCGGCCGCCATTTTGGATACAAGCATCGTATTGACGTCTGGTTTGCGCCATTCTCTTTCTCTTTCTAAGACCTTTCGATTGATGTATCACTCGATGAAGCGAATTTTATTTGGGGGGCGGTCCCCCACCCCCAAATCGTTACATGGCCGCCATTTTGGGTAGACGCATCGTAGCGACTTCGGGTTTAGGCTAAATTCTTCCTTTTTTAAGACCTTTCGATTAATGTACAACACGACCCCCCTTTATGTTTGACTTTTTTGAGCTACAGTCCCCCAAACATAAAAATTTTTGGGGGGGGCTCCGCGCCCCAATTATTTTCCACCAAATGATTAAGTGTGGCACATCATTCGAAAGAAGACGTTCTGAGGATTCAGAAACTTTTTAGTTTTTGAAAAAATATTACATCAAACCGAAGTTATGGGCCTCTAAAGTATTGGGTAGCTATTTGGCCGCCATTTTGTTTTGAGAGGGGCTACCGAAAATCTGAAAAAACGAAATTGCTCAGTTTTTTAAGCCCTTATGCATGATGAAATAAAAATACCCCCTGCCATTTGAAATATGCGATATATTGGCAACACGGGGTACGTTTTGGGGCCTATGCCCCCCCTAAATGGGAGTGGGAGCTCCCCCCCCCCCAAATATTTTCTCTGAAGTCGCTTAGGGGTAATAAATTATTCCTGAATTTTTCAGATTTTTACAATCAACCAGGCGCTCACAGCAAAAGTGTGAACTCATTTCTCGGACACCCTGTATAGATCCATATGGATACGCATACATATTTGTGTAGATCTATATGGATGTATTTGTATATGAGTACTGTATCAATATGTATACGGATATCAACAACTATATCCATACATATTCATATTGACCCACATACATATATCGATACTGTATGGGGAATATTATGGACCTGTATGGACCATTTTGATAGTATCGTCATTTTTTAACTCCGGAAAAGAACAAATTATGACTACCTGATTCCAACTTTTCGCACCGTTTTCTTTCTGTATACGTAATTATCTTACTCCGAAAACTGTAGGCCACTGGAAATCATGCCTTCTATTTATGAGCGGAGTTGGAGTGAACATTTATAACAGTTTACAGAGAAAATGTTGGGTTCAATTATCGAGTTTACTCTGTATTGATAACTTCATGATTTTTTCCCATTATAAAATAATTATTATTTTGCCTACCTTTGAAATTAAAGGCGCAGCGAAGACTCCTTTGACCGGAAAGCATCAGCGAAAACGTCTAAACGAGCCTGCAAAGCTGGTGTTCGGTGAATAATTGAGACAACAAGCAACGGAGAACGGAGACGGGCGAGTCCATTAACGCATTATAGCGAGATGTCAACCTTTCAAAGAAGAGGATTTGAAAAGAAGAGGGGTTGGGACAGAGCTGCCGTTTTTCGTATAAATCAATGGCATTTTTCAATTCACCGATGGTTCCACCGGCTGAGAAAAGATTACAAAGTTCAGTACAGTGTATGACTATACTTCACGAAAATGATCTGATCTGTAATCCTTTCTCAATCAGTGCAATCGCCGTTTAATTATTAAAATATCCGCAAGTTTTTTTTTTAAAGTCATCGACGACTCCACCACTGTTGAGAAAAGATTACAGATGCTTGTATACTTTCGTGCATTACAGTCATACACCGAACTCAACTGTGTAATCTATTCTCAACCGGTGGAATCGTCGGCTAATCGGTAAATCCCATTAATTATACGCAAAACTGGTAGCTCTGGGTTGTGGGTAAAGGGCGAGTAGGGGCGCAGTGTAGTGAGACTGACAAAGTTTCAACTTGATTGCCTCATTAAATCAATTGGAAGCGCTTTTGACCAACAGTTTTTCTCTTTGGTAAATGCATCTTCGGTTTCTCTCCAAGTCACCTCGGAACTCATCCTTCTTAATATTTCAGGTTGTTTTTTGACCGGTAAGCTTCGGGTTTGCCGGACAGGCGATTCAATCTCAATCCAGACGGTCAATCGTATTAATCATGCAGCTCATTTCTCTCTCTTCTCTCTCTCTCTCTCCTCTCTTTTCTCCTCTCTCTCTCTGTCTCTCTCTCTCTCTCTCTCTCTCTCTCTCTCTCTCTCTCTCTCTCTCTCTCTCTCTCTCTCCTCTCTCTCCCCCTCCCCTCCCCTTCTCTCTCTCTCTCTCTCTCCTCCTCTCTCCTCTCTCTCTCTCTCCCTCTCTCTCTCTCTCTCTCTCTCTCTCTCTCTCTCTCTCTCTCTTCTCTCTCCTCTGTCTCTTATCACAATCTGTGCAGTGCGCCGCCCCCTATTTGAAACCTCGCGGTGGCGATTTTGAGCGTCAAAAAGTGCTCGCGAACCCCTCAAATGGACTGATTTGCTGTGATTTTTTTAACCCGGGGGTCCCGGGTTGGGATCCTTGCTGATTGCTGATACGGAAAATTCGACGGTCTCACTGTCGCAGATCTTGCAGAAAAGAACATGGAAATAACTCTTATACTAATTTCAAATTTACTTTTTCTTCTCTCTTTCATTTTATCTGTCGAGCCCTCGTTGGCGAAACAGGAGAATTAATTTGTCAAAAGAAAATGTATCTGATATATCATTTCCATTCATCTTTCAGTTCCAAACAAAAAAAACAATGAAACCAAAATACTGTGGATGCAATTTAAAAGGAATTGTATGTAGCCCTTATATAAAATTTAAGGTTTTTTTTTTAAATTGAAAATAAGTTTTTAACAGCTTCTTGAGCTGAGGTATCCTGAGTCTAATTTGTCTAGAATGTCGACACTGCTGATATGAACTATATTAGTGGACTCCCTTTTTCTTTTTTCCTTTCTTTTTCAGCGGGACAAGGTCCTTTTCCCCTAGTATCAGCATGTACGGTCGGGGACGAAAAGAAAGTCAGATGACTCCATGAGGTAGGCCACTTGCAATGCTTCAATTCAATGGGCGGGAGTATTGCAGGGGGCCGGAAGCCTACTTCAAGGGGACGCGTGACATTCTTTTTGTCCCTGAATGTACTTAATGTGATTCCAGGGTTGATTAGTTCTAACCGGGGACACCGCGTAGCGCTGCTCAAAAAGTCAACAGTTTTTGGATAAAATTTGCTAATTTACGCTAAAAGTTCAAAGAGAAACGTCAGCACCTGCAAACGTACTTCTGGTAGATACCCTGAAAATTTCAAGCTGATACACTCAAAAATAAAGCCGGAAATTGTGAAATACGAAAATTCCCGGAAGCCTCAGTGAGTACGAGTGAGGCAGATAGACATATTATTACTCGCACTCACTCTCACTCACTAAGCTTATGGCGAAATGAATTTCATAGTTTACGGCTTTAATTCTAAACCGATTTTGCTCGTTTTGGGCTCCATTAAAAAATAATAATAATAATAATAATAATAATAATAATAATAATAATAATAATAAAAATTAATAATAATAATAATAAAAAAAAACAAAAACAATAAAAAAAAAAAATTAAAAAAAAAAAAACCATGAAAAATTGCGAAGGTGCTGACATTCTTGGATTTCACGTTTTTACTTTCAATTTAAAATTCCAAAAACACGCGACTTACAACAAAAGTGACTAAGTTTCGCCTGAAATCACCTTAAGTATATCAATTCGTTTGTTTATAGTAATTAATCGAATTTCCGGGCTGAAGTAAGATGCTGGCGGGAGAAAGTTATTTCAATGGCTGTTCATTATTGATTAATATAATCTACTGTACACACTACGTTTATATACTCAATCAAGCTCATATGTCAATTCTGCTGTCGATTCTTTGGCAAATTCAACCGAATCAGGTCTCAATGAATTTCTCCTTAATTTCCACAAACACACTCCCAGAGAGCTTAGACTGGAAGAGGATGTTGTAGAGACGATTGTGAACATGACCCTTAAACTTTCAAGTTCTTGGAAAGGGTTGTGTATGTGTGTGTGAATTTGGAAGAAACGCTTGAACAGCCAGTGGATTTTTACCTTTCTCGTTTTATTTATTCCGTACTCACCAAGAACCGCAGCTAGCGCTTTTCAAGAGGTGATAATGCGGTGTTCGTGCGAAGTTCGAATCACTTTTAACATCCCTCGCACGACTGGCAGCTGTCCGATAAGCGAATTCAATCGTTCACAGGGGATGCATCTTCATCTGTGATGGGAGGGGGTTGTGTGGGTGTGGGTTGAAGAAAGGGTGGAGGAGCGGGGGGGGGGGCTGAAGAGGGAGTGTAAGTGTTTGATTTTGGAACAGCAAGAGAGAGAGAGAAAGAGAGATTGGAGATGTTGAAATTGCGGCAGGAACTTAAGCCACTTCTCAGACATCGTCTTTACAATGTTTCGAAATTCGAAAATGGTCCAAGTTTACAGTTTCATTTCCGAGGCTGCCGCTTTGCGGATTTTGAAAGGAAATTTTTGACTCATCGATGATTTCATCGTTGATTTCATCGAGTGACGAAAAGATTTACATATTTCAGGTTATCAGCAGCGTGACTACGAGTATGACCCACGAAAAGACTCTGATTTGAAATATTTTTGTCCACCAATGGAAACACCTATGCCTTTTCAATTTGATGATTCCATAGGTCAAAAATAATTATTCGGATCATATTCGTATTTAAGTCGCAGACAAATAGCAATATAGGCAATTAGAAATTTGCCTGCGATTTGCCCATACACAAAGAGTAGGTCGTTTATTTATTATCAGAAAAAATTCAGACCCAGCGTAATGTTGACTTACAGAACAATTTCATTGAGATTTACTTTAGCTCATTATTTTGAAAGCTGCTAGGCTGACAAAAATGATGATTTCGTCATATTATTATTATTTTGATTAGTTCTTTACATGCGGTGTTTTGGATGAAGTGTGTTTGTATATCTGTATTCAATCGCTTTAAAAGTTTATAAAATGAGAACCAGTTGAGAAAAACTTAATCTGTGGATATTAGTTTGAGTGTTAGTTTATTAGCTTTAGAATGAGCTAAATCAAATGTCGATAAAAGTTTTTTTGTGTGTTATCTTGACGCTTGATCTGAATTTTTTCTGATCATAAATAAACGGCTTGCTCTTTGCCTAGGAAAATTTCAAGGCGATTGCTAATAGCCGGAGGGTTGCTATTTGCCTGCGAACATATATACTCTTTAATATTTTTCATGACTCTTAATTCATTTCATTCTTTTATTTAGGATAAAATACTAGTACTTGAAGAAATGGGCGGTCGCGAATGAGTGGGTGACAGTGAAGGAGTCCCATCAGTGGCGTAGCGTGCGATTTGGCAACGTTGTACTGTGTCCATTTAAACTCACGAAAATGGTCGAATGCGAAGGTGTTCACCGAACATACAATCGTTCGATCTTTTTCATAGGTTTTAATGGACCTACTGCAACGTTGCCAGCTTGCACGGTCCGCCATCTAATTGCAGCTTTCTCTTTGACGAATCACTTTTCTTAGCTTAAAAAGCTGCGATAAGAAGAGACTCTCACATTGTGATTTGCCCATTTATTTGACCGCCATTTGGAATTTTGTTGAACTCATTTATTGGGTTTTTAAGTCAATTTTGAGATTTGCTGAGGCTGTTAGCGTTATTTTTAAGTGATTCTACACCAGAATAAATCCTTTCTGATTCTGTTGAAAAAATTGCAATTGACCCATTGTACGCAGGCAGGTCTGCACTTTTAAGTAGATTCCACGAATCTACTTATTGCGGAGGGTGCGATGTTGGATTTTTCGGGAAATTTTATCAAATGAGCACGTTTCATGGTCCCCTGAGTGAGAAAATACCACTCGTTGAAAATTGTATATATATATATATATATATATATATATATATATATATATATATATATATATATATATATATATATATATATATATATATATATATATATATATATATATATATATATATATATATATATATATATATATATATATATATATATATATATCTTTATATGTATGTTTCAGCCAGTTTTACCGTTTTTATGTCCCACGATCCTGTTCGTAATTTTTGGTTTTTATTTTTGAAATTTGTCTCATCTATTCGTTGAGTTTAATTCTTGGATGAGTTCGAAGATGGTGTAAATCCGACAGTTAGTTTTCGCGTTATGGGCCGTGTTTGAGTCGTAAAATGTGTTTTTGAGGTTTATTTTTAGGAGTGTTTGTTTTGAGTATTTTTTTTGGGAAATTTATGTTAGCCGTTTTGATACGCAACTTTTTACTCGAGTCATTTTTTCGTTTTTTGCGTTGTAAGCGAGTTATAGTGATGTGTTTTTCGGGTTTTTTGGCAGTGTTTTTATATGAAGAAATTGTTTTTTTGGTTCAAAAATTTTAGTATATATCGTGGAGGATGTTTTTAGTTCATATGCTCCATTTCTTAAATTTTCCTTGTGTTTTACGTGTTTTACGAGCTATTTAGTTTCTTATGGAATTTTACATGTGAAAGACAAGAATAGTGTATTGGTATAATTGCTCGTTCTTTGTTTTACACGTGCAATGTTGCTTAGGTACGTTATTTATTTATTTTCTTGTTTGATCAGCTGCTCTTATTCAGATTTATTCCTAATTAGCGTTACAAAGATTACACATTTTTCTATCTTGGTACTATAATCTTTTTCTCATGGGCATTTTTATTTAAATGTTGAACAGCTGATAAAAAAAATTGAATAATTCAAAGAAAATCATAACATAACCTATTTATTGAAATTTGTGAAAAACTTATATAACCTAACTTTTATTTCTCACTTGCATTGAAAAGATTACACATTTCTCTATTGGTAATATAATCTTTTTCACAATAATATTTGGATTTTGAGCAGCTGATGAAATAAAAAAAAAAAATTAACGAAAATTATAACCTATATTTAAATTTTTGAAAAAATGATGTAACCAAGCATGGAATCTACTTCGTCTTACCGGCCTGCCGGGAGGCATTTTTAGATTCATGGCACGATGAAATAAAAAAACCAGGTGAGTTTTACCGAAACAAAATTAAACATTTAATTACGAGATTCGAGTTACAACACAAAATTATCAAAATATAATATTTACTTCGCAATCAAAATTTGAGCATCAGATAATCAACTCTTCTTGGACTGAACTGCTCAAAGAGAGCTTCCGCATCTTGCAAGAACTTGTTGCCAGTAGTGGTGTATAGCGTGTGATTTGGCAGCGTTGCATTTGCTCCATTTAAGCCCATGTAAATAGTCGAACGCGAAGGTGTTCACCGAACACCCAATAGTTCGATCTTTTTCATGGGTTTAAAATGGACGAACTGTATATAACGTTGCCAAATTGCACGCCACGCCACTGGTTGCCAGAGACTTTGGAAATACACAAAAATTTGAGGGCATTGCAGAGTACATAGGGCCCATAAAATCTCACGAATATTGCAAGTTATAATAATTCCTACGACTGAGTTCATAATATGTTTTATACGAGTCCCTTTTCTACGAGTGTCGTTCGCTTTCAACAATTTCATGCCCAATCTACAAGAAGCATATAAAAACAAAAAACCGATTCAACCAAAAACTTGGAGTCGATTACTTTTGAAGAATCGAACAATCGATTCATCCATCGGGATCAACATCAAAACGTTGAACAATTATTATTTTACTACTTTCTCTCTTACCTCATTTTTGGCAACAATGTTTTTCTTCCATCTGGTTCTATATAAAGCAATTGATTCAATAGTGACTATTTCGTGAGATTCGATCGATTCTTTTACATAGAATCAAATTGAAGAATAGCACTGTTGTCAAATTGAACGGACCGCTACTGACATACTCCTTTTAGTCAGGATAGTCGGCGAATTATATTCATGCTCGTCGTTTTGATACCGGCATTTTGTTCGAACATCAATTTATAATCTATACAAAGTAGAAAAGATCTAAGGTAACATTTTATTTGATTAGAGATAGATTTACTTCAAGCATCTAGTTTAGTGATATTTTGCCATACCACGGTATTCAAATTAAAGGATCGGCCAGTTTGGGGCTAGTAGGGAGTGCGAAGTAACAATTTTAAAAACTTAATTAAAGGCACATTTCAAATTTAGCCCATTGCAGGCCCGATATAATGGAAAGCCCAAGACTTTAAACTTCAATTTAGACATATGATTCCCTTAAAAAAAATTCAAATAATAAATGTATGCCAATAGTACGCCCAATCAGTTAGTCCAAAATTTATAAGTTCATCACGAGAAAATTTCCATTTCCTATTTACATCATAGAGAGCTAGCTAGCTGTAATAGGTACAATGATTGGCTCTTATTTGAAAAGTTTTGCCTATTTATTTTTTATTGGTTTATTTGCTTTCAAATATATTTTATGAAAAAATAAAATATATTTTTGGAGGGCCTGAATTTTACCGTTAGAATCAATAACATTTTTGTTCAGTGTTGCGACATAGATCATTGGTTGAAAATTCACACTCATCTAAAGTGCAGCAGACGATTTTGAAATGTGAACGTTTGTTTGGTGTCTTACCACTCCCTTAAATTTGACAACAGTGCAATGAACTTATCTAATTATTCGAACTAATCGGTTCTGGTCCGTCGCCACTTTTGGATGGCGATGGTTGGGGCATGGCGGGGACATGACATTACTGGTGGGGGAGGAGGGGAAAGCCGGGAGCACGACTGACTCTGTGCAAACGCAGCGATCGACCAGACACAAATTGAATTTTTCCTTCGGTGACGTCTGGAGAGACACAAACGCAGGAAAATCCTTGGCCCTCAAACATAATCGGTCCTCTCAGCCTCTTTGAACGTCTCTGTCAAGAGCACTTCCGTATCGACCTTGTTGTCCGTTGGCTTTGATGACTCAGAGCTCTGTAACAAATAAAAAGAAAACAAATTGTCACTAAATTTCATCCCTTCAGGCTCTTTGAAAAATTATTTAAAAACAAACAAAAATATGGCATATCCAACTAGAGACAGAGACTCCCAGCACAGAAATTTCACGCTTCGCCACTGGCTAAATGTCTTTTGCTGGGTCATTTTGCTACCAAAGGTTTTGTCAGCGCTACCCAAGTGTTTTTCTCTGTTTTTTTTCTGCGTGTAAGGGTAGTTGAATAATGGGGCTATTGCACACTTTTTCTATAAGCGATTTAATAGTCGATTAAGGCGTAAAAACCTCGAAAAATAACGATGGCGGCACTAAAAACTTCCAAAATCCACTCCTAAACTCAATAAACGCAGTTATTTGCGCGAGCGTAATGGTGGCCGAAGGCACTAACAATTGGAGATTCCCATCTAACAATTCTGAGACTCCATAAAGAAGTGACCAATAAGAGACGACTTTCATTTGATACCGGTGTCACTAGGTGTTGTGGCACCATTCATCGGATGTGGATCATCACTCTGATGACTAATTACTCTGTGAATCATCCTTGTCAACATAGAAAGAGTGACGAAATTAAGATAGGAATCTCCCATTGTTAGTGCCTTCGGCCACCATTACGCTCGCGCAAATAACTGTGTTTATTGAGTTTAGGAGTGGATTTTGGAAGTTTTTAGTGCCGCCATCGTTACTTTTCGAGGTTTTTACGCCATAATCGACTATTAAATCGCTTATAGCAAAAGTGTGCAATAGCCCCATTGTACTACTCGGTGTTCGTTTTGCCAATGTCGGTAATTGAAGGCGCTCGATGAAAAATTATTTTGTCAATTTGCAGAGCCAATGAGAGATCGAGTTACGAGAACGAATAACCCTGGCGTAAAATATTTAAGAGGTTGACTTTATTTAACCCTTCAAAGACCAAGTTTGTTCATAAGCACCCCATAGGTAAGGTAGTTAACTGTTCATACTCGGAGGAGTTGGATTTGTCTAAACGATGAATTGAAGGCGCCAGACGGAATCTTATCTTGTATGTATCTACATCTAGAATCGCGTTTATTCGAAATTAAGAGACTGGAACATGTGAATGGTACTAAACGAGTAGACTCGAGCTTGGCCCATAAGGGGTTAAGGTACCAAAGAGGTCTACCATTTAAGGTACCAAGCAATACCAAAGGTTTTGTCAGCGCTGCCCAAGCGTTTTTTTCTGGTTTTTTGTTTTTTGTTTTTTGTTTTTTTTTTTTTGTTTGCCTGCGTGTTTGACGAGTGAGGTTAAGTCGCATCCTAGATTGTTTGCATAATACAAGAGAGCGATGCAAAGCATCTACATGTATCACATCTGAATACTTGAGTTCCAGGGTTTAGGGGTTGCGACTGCGAGGTTGTGCGGGTTGCGGTTTCCACGGCGCCGACGGAATACTAATAAAGTGATGTAAGGTGAGGGTTCGGTCACCTGCACCCTCCCCCCTAGCCCCCAGCCCCTCCCTCCACGAATGTCCACGGATTTCAATATCGACAACAGAAGAAGCTAACATCGGTAGTGGTGAGAAAGAGGGAAGAAGGGTAAGAGAAAGGTAAGTCCGAGTCGTTGCTCCGGAAAACACATCCGTGCATGCATATGGCGATGATGAGCAGAGAGACGGAAATAAACTTTGACCTTTCAAATTGTGAGGTAAGCATCCTCTTTTTTTTTTTTTTTTTTTTTTTGCTTACTTTGCTAGCTTGTTCTTTCTTTAAACCCTAACACTATGGGTCTGAGATCGTCAAAAAGTGGCAAAAAAATCAGAGAGAAAATGTCTCATCAATTAATCGTTTTTAGAGTTTCAATTCCAATTATAATCACAGAGAACAGTTGAAAACAAGTAATTTAAATCTAGAAATGTCACTGAAAAGTTTTAAACTAAGCGCAGAAGGCCAAAAACGATGATTTTAGATTACTTTTTTTTTCGAAGTGATTTTCGATTTCGGATTTAAGTAACTAACTGCGTGCCCGAAACTGCTCAGATCTCAAATTTGAAAGTTAGTTGTTAATGACAAAAGCCATTTCTGTCACGAACCCATGTATGCCCAGAGTTATTTGAATTTGTGGGTGTTTTCAATGGTCCAAAAACAATACAACAAGTGGGTCGTTATAAAGACCCACTGGGCAAATATGGGTTAGTAACAGATGGATCCTCCGACTCTCAGACCCTCCAACTTTTCCCAAAAAAAGAACATCATAGATTTCTGGCGATTTCCACCTCAAAACCTCAGCATTGGATATAATCGTACATCTATTAATTCATCATAAAATAAGTAATTCACCTTTACGATGGTACTGATTGTATCCAACGTGTTCAAACTAATAAAACTGTCTCTCTTTCAGTCCTTCTACATGCTTCCGTCTTTGTTCAAACCCGTTCACCATTTACTTTCATCCTAATTACTAATAACTACACTACACACTCCTCCCGACTCACGAATCATGGCATGTACTTTATGCAATGAGTCGGAAGAGAAAGCCGCAATCTGTGTATACTTACGTTGACGCTTACTCTAACTCGTGCAAGCGCCATATAGCAACTGCTTTTTATTTCAACGAAACATTACGAGGAGCAAGATCATCCATATGGCTCATTGACTCCTCCTTCATATACACTCAGATCAGTGGCGTCACGTGCAATGTAGCAACGCTGTATTTTGTCCATTTAGATCGATGAAAAAGGTCGATCCATAAGAGGTGCACGATGCACATACCCTCAAATCATCATTTTGCATGAGATTAAATGAACGAAATGCAGCGTTGCCAGATTGCACGCGACGCCACTGACTCAGACACGATTCACGAAAATGAGGACCATGGAGCAATTGAAGCAAGAAATGCACTTGTTTATTAAAGTGTTTCATCATACCCTTAGTAAGTATACTTTATCTTTCTAAGGAAAGCAAATACTTGAATTATGCTGAGCATTACACCTAGAATTATTTATAATTTCGGGGTATTCTTGGTGAAACCACCGAGAAAAATTACGTCTTCATGTATCCTTTAAAAAAAGAAAAAAAAAGAAGAGGAAATGAGATAATGAAACACTGCAACGGTGCCTTTCTCTCTCCGAAGTCTTCAAATATACAAGTACTTATCTCTTCATCCACTCATTTAAACACGTGAGTCAGCTAGTAAAAGAAAGAGAGAGATGGATCAATTGTAAATTATGGTCTTTTGTCACCAGTGGCGTAAACTTGAGATTTACTGGGGGGGGGTGATAAAACAACTGATAAGTAGATCCACTTTGGGGGGGGGGCACGGGGAAGTAACTTCTAGAGAGAGGTGCGGGAATATTCCCCCGAAAAAAAAAAAAAAATCGAAAATTCAGGTTCTTTCAGACGATATTTTTAGCAATATCAATAGAAGGTGTTCACCGAATACCCAACAAGTTGATATTTTATGGGTGTTTAAATGTACCTCATAAGACGACAACAGGTTGAACGCTACGCCACTGGTTTATTTCAAATAATTTCTTTGGTTTTAACCCCCATGTAAGTGCTCACCGATCATTTGCGTGCGGGACCATCCACATCATAAGGACGTAACATATTATGTGTCTACTGTTCTGCGCATGTGCTCGGTACACAGAAGCCGCACTACTTCCTCTGAGCAAGGTCGTTGCGGAAGACTAAATTCAAGGACAGCAATTAGGATCAGCAATCAGGATCAGCATCCCATACCGCCATCCATGTCCGCGGTCCGGTCCGGTATAACATCAGCAATCCCCTCCTCCGTAACGGAACAAGAGCGTTGCGGACTCGGACTTCTTCATGACGCGAATTCCTTGTTTAATGAGAGAATCAGCAACTTCCAACGGTGAAAGTTTTATAGTCCACTCGCACGACACTTGATGTACGTACTCACTTACTTACTTACTTACGTTGAATCTTTGATTATATTTTGCTGGTGGAAACAATTGTAAAAGTGGATTGTGCTGTGGGTTTACTAATAAAGTATAGTGCCCCTCTCTCGCGCGGCGCGGACGGAGCGCGCACACAACCCGCCCGACTGCCACTGAGCTTGTATCACGACTGTTGATCAACTTTGCGTGAGTTGTCAAAACGGGGTCTGCTATGCAACAAGAGTTGCAAGGTTGCCTAATTTGCTACTGAAGAAGAGACGAATTCATTGGTATATTTCTCACATGCGCACAGAAAAAATAGAAAAACGGTTTTGTAGAGCTGACAAAAATTTCGGTAGAAAGACTCAGCAAAATACTTTGGCAGTGCAAACCATATATGTATGTTTTGTACGCCAAACTAAATAGATTTTGCTCAAGGTAGATGGAGAACAGGTATGGACAACACTCTGAGGTTGATTCTGATTGGTTGTGAAAAAAGCTCCTCCGCCGCCATTTTTCTGACCGCGCGATTCAAATTCAGAATTCACATCGTGAATAGGAAAATGAACAACTTAATTGACGATGTTAATCTATTCTATAGTCACAACATTAAAATTTAAAGATAAAAAGTACATCTCATTGTTCAAGTAAATAATGTATTGCTTCAGATAAACTTCCTCTTCAAACCTAACCTCAAACAACAATGCAAAATACACGGAGTAAATAGGAGACAAAATGTCGGTGTTAAGCCGCTTTTTCCGAAGTGGGCCACGCCCCTTGAGTCGAGTGTTGTCCATACCTGTTCTCCATATACACGGAAAAAAAAAGATTATTGAAAATAACCGTACGGATACCTGATTTTGGCACCTGCTAGATGTAATGGTAAACTTGACCAGAAGTATGGTACATTTACCGATACTTTGAGTAAATTCGACATGCAATCAGGTAACATCACCTAGTACCTAGTTAAAACATAGTGTACTTCTGTTTAACATTACCTTAACATCTAGCAGGTGCCAAAACCAGGTATCCGTATGGTTATTTTTACCGTAGTTTTTTTTCCGCGTACCTTGGATTTTGCTGATTGCGAGTGAATTAAAGATTTGGTTGGGTCCACTTAAGTTTTTTGATGGGTCATTTTTCCACCAAAGGTTTCGCCACTCAAGTAGCAAAATTGGATCGAAAACGTGAGGTTCGTATGGTTCGGGACTGTCTCGTGACTTCAGCCACTGTTTATATCGGCTTTCCGAACCCATATAGTTACACGGAAAAAAAAAAAAACTACGGTGAAAATAACCATACGGATACCTGATTTTGGCACCTGCTAGATGTTATGGTAATGTTTACTAGAAGTATACTATGTTTTGACTAGGTACTATAGGTGATGTTACCTGATTGCATGTCGAATTTACTCAAAGTATCGGTTAATGCACCATACTTCTGGTCAAGTTTACCATAACATCTAGCAGGTGCCAAAATCAGGTATCCGTATGGTTATTTTCACTAATCTTTTTTTTTCCGTGTAAATAGACGAAGTGAGAGACAGACCTATTCCCGGCCACGGCTATGCGCTTGCGTTCCATAGAAAGGCTTTTAAATTCGCAACCTTAACGAAAAACTTAAACCTTCATGAAAAAAATATACCTAATAATTTCTTATAACCCTATCTTTATCCACGCATTTCAAAGTGGATGTAACAAATCCACACACATGAATAATAATTTATTAGTTTGTATTTTTATCTGACTCGTAAATCTTTTGATTACGATGTTATCTTTTTTCCCAAAAACACTCTGACAAGATCCAAGATTTGCAAGGTATAGCAAGCGACCCGACCATAATCAGTGTAACGAGGCTGAATGAAAATAAATCCTCTCTGAAAGGGCGAGAACAGCGTTGTCGCGTGTTGCTTGGAATCCCAAAGTTTTATATTGCGCTGAATGGAGAAGACAGAATGAAATCCACTATACTCGGCAACATTATGGGTGAGATGCTTAATGAATCGTGAGGGATACTGAGGGTTTGATTCGATTTTACGCCTTAATTACCACGCACAGGGATAGGAATTCGCGATAATTTTTAACCACCAAGAAAAGAAAAGAGATAGATAGAAAAAAAAATTGAATCATGTCTGGTTTCCTTTTTTTCTTTCTTATACGGAGATTACAGAGTTGCCGATTTGCGTAGAATCAATGGCATTTTTCAATGCACCGATGATTTCACCGGTTGAGGAAAGATTACACAGTTCTGTTTGGTGTATAACTATACTACATGAAAATACTTTGATCTGTAATCTTTTCTCAATCAGTGGAAACGTCGTTAATTTATTAAAATATCCGCAAGTTTTTTAAAGTCATTGACCATTCCACTGGTTGAGAAAATATTTAAGATGCGAGTATTTCCGTGTGCTATAGTCATACATTGAACTGAACAGAGTAATCTCCTCTCAACCGGTGAAATCATCGGTGAATTGAAAAATGCCATTGATTCAACGCAAATCGGCAGCTCTGACGGAGAAATAATTGAGGCTGGGGTGGAAAACGTGGCGAAATATAGGGTTACTGCGCTTCATTGAAAGCCATGGGTAGAGTTACGCTTACGACAGATGTTTTCGCAGGAAAGGTATTGAAAAGGGTTAGAAAATAATTTTTACATTGAAGAATAGATTTTTAAAGCGGGTTTATATTTTTACCGCTTTGATTCTCTAAGTAGTCCTAAGATCCCTCTATCTCGTATTTGAGTTTCTTTTCTCCTGAGGGTTTTAATAAAAAATTCTCCTCTATTTTATACTTTGCTTACAAAAAAAATAGCGAAGGGATGAGATGAAAAAACTTTCCAAGAATTAAGGAGAAAAGAAGAAAATTCTGTAAGCGATGATCAATGCATAACAAACGCCTTCATGGTGAATAAATGCAACACGCTTCTCAAACGACAGACCTTTTGAAAGCGACGCACATATCAAGTTACAAATACGTATCATGGGCAGCGCTAGCAATCTAGCAACTGCGCATTCTTCCCATTTGATATGATAAACTGAAGAATACACTGCGTTGCCAAATTGCTAGAGCCACTAACGCACTTGATTAAATCAAGCTCGTTTTGCGCGAATGGAACGCAAGAGACGCATCCGTATTAAAATTCGATCTACGCCTAAACAAAAGAATAAACAATAATATAAAAATAAAATTCTCTCGCAAAGTCTAATTTCACGCGGTGAAATCAAAACGCAATCAAGAAAACGTCAGGCTGAATATAAAGTTGTTCCTTCGATGATTTTGTCCAGACCGGCTTCAGTGAACAAGGTTTTCAGACAGGATAGGGGGTTACGGATGAGTAGAGCGGTGGGGGGAGTGGGGGTATGTCGGAGTGTCCCAAATTTTACGACAGTACTCATATCGCGAGAAAAAGGTACGAAGAAGAGAGGGGGGAGGGGAGGGGACGGGGGGAGTGGGTGGGGGCCCGCAAAGATTTTTCCGAGCTCCTCCATTAATTATTATTCAAACAACAGATTCAAAACACGGAACGCTGACGCGGCAGCTCGGCTCGGGTGCGCAACGGGTTGCGGCGCTGCGCGGCGCCTTACACCCACATACGTAAACACAAGCACACGCATCTATAACCTCCTCGTCCTGTCTCGAAGTGTAACGTCGAGGAGGCATCAAAGATACACAAAACACAAAACTTCTCTTCGTTTTGGGCGCGTGTTTATGGAAGTGTCTTGAAGTGCAATCGTGCGTGTCTCTCTTGCTCTTTTGCTGATGTCAGTCTCTCGTTATTGCCAAGTTTTGTAAAAACAAAACAAAACAAAAACAAAAAAACAAAAAACAACTTCGAGGCTCAAAAGTTTTAGGGAGAAATTCAAAAATATTGGTTTTAAACTTCATCATCGATCTGAGTCCGTATACCAAGAATCACGCGAATGCGAGAGAATCTATAAGTTGAAGGTGTCTTTCTCTCTCTCTCTCTCTCTCTCTCTCTCTCTCTCTCTCTCTCTCTCTCTCTCTCTTTCTCTCTCTCCTCCCCCCTCTCTCTCTTTCTCTCTCTCCTCCCCCCTCTCTCTCTTTCTCTCGACTGAACTCTGTGAGGAAATTCACCTGAATCATGAGGAGAATCAGTTCGCAGTTACGTTATTTCTTTTGTTGTTTTTGTTGTTTGATGTTTGTTTTTTTGTTTTTTTTGTTTGTTTTGTTTTTTTTTTTTTTTTTTTCTTTTTACCTTTTACGGTCGGTGATTTTTTTGCCAGGTTAAGAGGCTCAGCACACAAAAAAACAAAAAAACAGAAACTAACTTTTTGTTAGCGCTTACAAAAATGTTTGGTAGAAAATGACCCAGCAAAAGACTCGAGTTGAGCAAACCAAATCTTTAGTTCACCCATCAACATCTCTTTAGTCAGGCGAACAAAACCTTTGGTTAGCCATACCAAAGTTTTTTGCTGAGTCATTTTTCTACAAAAAGTTTTTATCAGCGCTACGAATTTTTGTTTTTTCTGTGTACTCCAGTTTAATTGTGACATTAAAAAAATCCGCCTTTCGTTTTTTGTTTCTTTTTCTTAAGCGCCGCAGTGTTGACGAGAAACGTTGTAATGCGGAGAAGAAGCTTTGAGGGAAATCAATTCGAATGCAACTCGCACAAATTACATTTCCGTTTGTATGACAATAGCCCCTGACTGCGTATAATATAGCCAACGACGTCAAAATACCCGCCGGCAAAGTGGTAAGTGGTGGGGCTTACGAGTGAGGAACGACCCAATTTCCGTTCTGAGACGTTGCCGTCGTTGGAGAGATCTCTTACGTCTCCAGTCTCATCTTTCCTCGGCATAGCCCCTACCTACCCCTACCCTTCGTTTAAAGGTAAACAATCCCTCCGTTACCCTCCTCCATTTTCAGAGCTACCGTTTTCCGTATAATTAATGGTATTTTTTCAGTTCATCGATGATTCCACCGGTTGAGACAATGGGTTTGTTGCATACTTTTGCTACAACAATATAAAACCTTGATTCTTACGTAAAATTCGGCGAAAATAATGATGCGCACATTTAAAACGTTCAAAATCCACTCATTTACTCAGAAAATCACTTCAATTTCAAACAGCCCTCGCTACACTAGACACTATTTGCACCGGTATACTTCTACATAGACGGAACCACCGTGCATAAAGGAAAAACATCGTAACTACAACATGATGGAATTCCCTTCTAAATACATGAAATATTGGCTGCATTTGCTGTCTGGTCTTTTCGGTTTATCAAAGATTACAAAATAATAAAAGAAATGTACGCATCTTAAACGAAACATTCAAATGTTCGTAAGTTCTGTTCATGTTTACATAAATGAGATGGTTCCATCTATGAAGTTATAAGTCGGTGATATAGTGTCTAGTGTAGCGCGGGTTGTTTGAAATGGAAGGTATTTTCTGGGTTAATGAGTGGATTTTGGAAGTTTTTAATGTGCGCATCGTTATTTTCGCCGAATTTTACTGTAGAAACAATGAGTTATATTGATGTAGCAAAAGTACGCAACAGACCCATTCTAGTTCAGTTCAGTGTATAACTACAATGCACGAAAATACTATGATCTGCAATCTTCTCTCAAACAGTGCAATCGCCGTCAGAAGTTCTTTCATTGGTGGATCCAGCCCCCGCGAACGGGGGAGGGGGTGAACTTGGGATTTTTGCCCCCGGTCACCCCCTTTTTCTTTATTCTCCCCTTCTTTCCCCCCTCCCCTTCCATCCCCCTCTTTCCCACTTTTTTCGGCCTAACGGGGGGGGGCGATTGCCCCTTTCGCCCCCTCCTGTATCCACCAATGAGTCCTTTTGTAAAGCCAAGTATTTAAACAGAGGGTAACCTAGTTCTGTATAAAATTAATATTTCAAAGTGTTATTATATAAAGTAGGCGTCTTTTGCGTCATAACTGACCGCGAAAAAGCGCAAAACATATTAGTGTTCTTTTCAACTAAATTTTAATGTACTTTACTATGGATTTTTCTCATTAATTTCATTTCATCGGATCTGCACTGATTTTGGAGTCAGCTATCAAGTAGATGGTAAATGATGCAAGGTGCATTGTGGTATACATATTAAGTTGACTTGTTGTTGTTGGTGACCATCCGTTAGTGAAATTTACCATACTTTAGCATATTTACCATAGCTGACTCCAAAATCAACTATGCAGATGGTAAATTCTAGCAGTTATTTTTCTTCCGTGTAAGGACATTGGAAATTTTACCGACGATATCTGTGCTCGATATACAGCTCGTATAGTCTTGCTCTATAATCAAAGCTCTTCAAAATGAACTTATCGGTTTGTTTTTATTTGTAAAATATACAGTTTTTCCTCCAGTCTTTTCCTCGACTGGAAATAACAACTTCTGGGGTGGGGGAGGGAGGAGGAGGAGGAGAGAAAAAAGAAAACATACCAAATCTTCAACTCCGGATGCACGACCCTGCCCTCATTACGGCGCGGCGGAGAAAAAAAAAAAAAATTTTGATTCGAAACTTCCGTTTAATTTTCTCAAGCGATACAATACAACCGTGCAAAAGTTGTAAAAAGAGACCATCAGTAACCGAACTAGGATTTTTTTCCATCTCTCTCTTTTTCCCTTTCATTGAATGAGCAGAAAAAGGGTCGAAAGAGTGGTTTTTATCTCCTTGTCTATCCTTGTCTAATACACGCGGTTCAATGTATAATAGAGAGAGATAGAGAGTTTCTCTTTGCGGTGCTGAGACCATATTTACGGATCGATCTTAACGAATCGAACACGGAAATAATAACAAAAGCTCGAAGAGGAAAGTTTATTTTTTTTTCATTCCATCTGTAGCTTTCTACGCTTCATTAGCTCGCTTTACTTTTCAATTGGTTGCCTGCGCCTAATTTTTTAAAAGTAAATAAAAGCAGGAGAAAAAAAAAAACTGATGAATAAACCACAGCTCTCATTGTTAAAGAACGCTCATAGGAAGCATAATGCGATATCAAGAAACCCATCAAAGAACTTAAAAAAATAAGCAAGAAAACAAAAATAAAAAACAAGCTAGCATTTCCATTTATCGTTTCTACCTCCGCTTACACTTTGACGAAATGATCTTTTTTCCTCGTAAGAAATAAACACAGAGGTATCGGACTATAGATTGTTTTAGTGAAATGAAACTGACCATGCGCGAACTTTGACATGAAATATCTCTGTTGTTATATAAATTTTAATTGGTGGAGTTATTAATTGAAATGACATAGATTTCATTAAGGTACTTCACTAAATATTTAAACGTTCTCCAGTTTTCTTGGGTTATTTTAAATTCCGATTACAGTAATTACTTTTGAATTTCATTTTGAGTCTAAAGCAGTAATGGCTGGTGCAATCTATAGAGCAATATAGTGCAAATTTCATATACGGCGCGAGCGGCCTTGCTACCTCCGGGTGGCCCTTGACGTGGCTGCATACAGACCAATCGCGGCACGCTTTACCAGTACATAAAGTGTATTAGAGTTCTCCTGCTTGTTTTTTTGTTTTTTGTTTGTTTTTAGTTTACCGGTGACTTTTTATAAGAAATAAGCCTTATTACTATACATAAATCATTGTTCAAAATCAATGTTGGGCAAAAAATAACTTTTGAATAATCATAAATAACTAACCAAAATTATTCACATGTAAATCGAAGTTTTACTACTACCAGTATATATATATATATATAAGTCATAAGATGAACGAGTGGTAGTGTTAAAACTTTGATTGACTAATAGGAATACTATTATGATGATGTGAATAATTTTAGTAAGTTATTATTCATGATTATTCAAAAGTTCATTTTTGTCCAGCACTAATTTAAATGAAAGGAAGCCATTTGTTGCTGCGTTGAACAAGCCTCAACTAGTCTATAAAAATAAAACAATTAAATATGACCCGTCCAACATAGCAAATGAACGTCAGATCCTAAATGCATACACGTGGAAAGCTTTCAAAGAGTTTAAAACTTCATCTCAAAAAGACTGGGGCGGACTGGAAACAGGGAAACAAATACATTCGAGTTGAGCGGAGCGAGAATTGTTCTCTTCCATACGAACGCCTTTCTGGGTATGTAGTAAGCAACTCATCACATCAAGATGTGTGACTCTCCGTAGTGTCTAACGGCGCGCCGAAGCTGTGCAGTGTGTGAAAGGACAACACGTAGATGAGCGCTCAAATAATTCGCAGGCAGTGTTGCCAGATCTTCCGGATTCTCCCGTAAGAACACATAAGCATGGACGGAGCAAGCCATTTGGCAACTGTGGATTCTATACATTTAAATGTATGAGAAACAATCGATTCTTGAGGGGGCCATGGTCCAATTTCTAATCGATTGTTTCTCATGCATTCAAATAGGAAGAATCCACAGTTGCATAATTGCTGGCTCCGCCCATGCACATAAGAAAAGCTGCAGGATCTGGCAACACTGTTCGCTGGTTGTTGTGTGTTCTTCCGGACATGCATGCTCATCACATAGACACGCGTTTACAGTGTTGCCGTTTTGCGTATACTAAGCTACATTCTACAATTCATCGGTGATTCTACCGATGAAAGCAAAGATTATACATTCGCCAGTTGATAAGTATAACAATGACTCATAGCAGGGCTGCCGTTTTGCGTGTACTAAACGAACTTCTATAATTCTTCGGTAATTCTACCGGATAAAGCAAAGATTACATTGACGAGTTGATAAATATAACAATGGCTCCTAAAGGTCGTTACAGAAGTGTGGGTGCTCCTTAGACCGATACAATATTTGGAATTTGTCAAGATGATTTCTCATGTTACGAAATGAAAATGAATAAACATGAATTTGAGTGTTGACATGGGATAATAGACGCTTTGAAATCCAAAGTTTAATGTACGAGGCAAGTTTTGTTTTGATTTAAAGGGATAAAAATTGGAAATTCGCCAAAGATAATGGTCTAGGTGCGCCTACACAGCTACACTTCTGAAACGAGCTCTAGCAGGGCTGCCGTTTTCCGTAAACTAATAAGCGACATTCTACAATAATTAATCGGTGATTCTACCAGTTAAAGCAAAGATTACATTTGCCAGTTGATGAGTATAACAATGGCTCCTCGCAAGGCTGCCGTTTTGTGGATCTTTAATGTCATTCTACAATGGAGCTCTTGCAAACTTTTGCTATACAGGCAATTGAAGAGTATATTCTTGCATAAAAACCTGTAAAAATGTCGATGAGTACACTAAAAAATCACGAAATTAACTCTCCGAATCGGGCTTAATGGCGGAGCGACGCAGGTATCATGGGAGATTCCTATCTTAATTGAGACGTATCTCTGTGTTTCCGTAGAGAAAGTGACATAATAGACAGGACTCTCGCATGATACCTGCTTTGAACCGCCATTACGGTTTTGCCGTTAAAGCAGTTATGTGAGTTTATTACTGAATTTTAGACTTTCTAAGTGTGATTTTCGTGATTTTCGCTGGTCCTTAAACCAAATTGTACTATTTATTTGCTTACAGCAAAAGTTTGCAAGAGCCCCATTCATCAGTATTTGGTGGGTAATAAAACACTTGACTTCACAGTTAAATACGCGCGAACCAGCTCTTTTTCCTGCCACTTAAATTTGTTCTGAATTTTCTCTCTTTTTGTTTTATTTGTTTGTTTGTGGATTTTTGATGTTTTGTTTTGCTTCAACGCTCTCATTACCTCCCTGTTAAAAACAGTGGTAGACCTATGCTCTGATTGGTCCAACGAGCAATGCATCTATATATTTGTAGAGTATAGCAGTCGAGTCGGGAAGTCGGAAAATTATACATGGCGCTTATGTCAAGGAAGCGTTCGTTACTTCTCTAAAAATATCAAATTTTGCTGAAAAAATGTTAAGTTTAAAACAGTCCGAATGTTTTTTTAAATCCGAAAAAAGTCTTATAAGATTGTAAATTTTAATTTGGAAAAATCCTTTCTCAAAAAAGGCGCTCCTATAGTTAGTTAGTAGAGGCTCAGCGCAGAGAACGCCTCCTTGGAGCTCCATGACAGGCTAAAATTCAGCAGCCACAATCAGAAGTCATACCTCACTTGGAGATACTCTCCAGTCTCCAATATACAGGGACTGTAATGGTAGCGTTCTAGAATTCAACCATTTACTGCATCCATGCAAAAAAGATTATGAATAGCAGCACTTTTCAATATACATAGATATACTACATCATAGAATAATGTAATCTTTTTTGCATGGATGCATCAAATGGTTGAATTCTAGAACGCTACCAATGCATTGTCGGATCCAGCCATCTGGCAACAGTGTATTCTTCCCGTTTGATTCCAATAGCCCCTCGGCAAAAAAAGAATGGTGTATAATTTACAATTCGCATAGCTGATTTTGGCCCCTACCAGAGTTAATATAAACTTGACCAGAGTTATGGAACATTTGACCAGGTATCAAGTGAAATTGACCTGATTTCTGGTCAAATGTTCCATAACTCTGGTCAAGTTTATATCTTAACTCTGGCATAGGGGCCAAAATCAGCTATGCGAATTGTAAATTACACCATTCTTTTTTTTTCCGTGCCCTTTCAATAATCGATTGCTTACCGTGCATCAAAATGGGAAGAATGCGCAGTTGCCAGATTTCTGAATCTGCCAATGCAGTATAATATGAATGAGATCCGCAAAATATTAAAGTACCCGCTCTTTACTTATTCGCGAAAACCCGTGTGAAAAAAAGATCCCTTTTAACTTTTCCCGCCATAAACGAATCAGATAGAGACGTCGAGACCGTATCAAAGATTTCAAAGGCGTACCAGTTTTGACCCATTGTTAAAGGTTAGTTTCCTCTGCAGTAAATAAGTTGCATCTCACACGTTCCATCTTAAACGCGTCGTCTATACGAGAGCGAAACACTTGCCGGTTGGCTATTGTTGATGGACGGAGACGATCGACAAGACGCGACAAGGCAGGAAAAGCGATTTCTTATCGGGAAAAAAGCTCTTTCATCCAATATTGTCAGATCGCACGGCGAAAAGAAAATGCTACTATTGGTTGACTCCAATGCAAACTGGCCATATTTATTATTTTACCAAGCCATTTGGCAACGCTCTCTGCTGTTCTCTCTCTCGAAGTCAATTCGAAATCCCTCTCGAAAAGCGCACAAGTGCCTTTAATTCACTTTTTGGTCTTTTTTTTCAGGGCTCAAAGATTCGTCGCTCTTTCTAGTCTTGACGTGGTTGTTATCATCGGAACAATGGCTCATGCAGCGTTGCCATGTTTACTGCGATCTTACCCAGTGTATTTTGGATGGATCAGTTGCGTGTTTTTGCTATACTTACTATATTTTTGTATTTTCTACTTACGATATTTTTGTTAGGTAAATTTTTAATATAACAGTGTTATGACTCATTATCTAGAGTCCCAGTATCAGTAGCGGCTCGTGAAATGCAATATATCGATGTCTACTCTATTTTAAAAAATATAGAAAAGTATCGATCGTCAGGAGGTGCAATTGAACCCCCGATAAATCGATACTTTCCTATAGTTTTAAATGGAGTGGACATCGATATATCGCATTTCGCGAGCCGCCACTGCCCTGTATATAACAGAGTCTCGCCATGTGAAGAATGAAGAAGAAAAATGAGTCCAGAGAGGCGAAGGAGGCGTCCATTCAGATTCTTTAGGTTCACCCAGGAGGCTTTCTTTTACATTGTGATCCAGTGTTGCCAGATTGGGGTGAAAAAGCCGTACGTTTTACATTGATTTATATCGGGACGATACGGCTGTTTAACCTTGATCTGGCAACACTGTAGGTGATTATGGAAATGAGTTAATTTCATATTTTCCCTAGAATAACGAAATTTCGTTTCAAAAAATTTATGTCAGGAAATTTGTAACAGTACGATTAATGTTTTTAAACCCGCGGATTATAGTCTTAAAACCCCGTACATTTTAATACTGAATTACGCCTCCTCGGAGGACGTCATCTTATGGAAAAACAGCACAGAGAACGCCTACTTGAGCTCCGTGAAAGCTTAAAATAAAGCAAGCAATCAGAAGTTATACTTCGTATGGCAAGACTATTTAATATACAGGGACTCTAGCTCATTCATTCCGACGTTAAAGTAAATCATCAGAGTTTAGAGTCGACCCCTGTCATCAGAGCCCGAACCGATTTTCGCTGCAGTCCGATGCCCTGACTATTAGAAGTGCACTATGCACACGTCCTTAAATCGATATTTTCCATGGGTGTAACGCGAGCGAAATGCAGCATTGCCAGATTGTATGTGACGCTACTGCTAATTACCGGAGAAATGTCAATTTTTCAGTACAAGAATGTATTTGTATCACTATATTGAACTGATTCCTAAAAAGTGCACTATGATGGCCTGTTGGGGCATGCTGTTTCGATTTTTCCCCTTCAATTTTGAAAAATGAAACGTTTTTCAACAAAATTTACGCTATACGCAATTTAATGGACGGCGCGGCGCTTTGAATCATTATCCTATATAGCGCTTTAAAGATCCTCTGTAATCAATCCTCTCGGTATTTTTAACCAAACTCTTGGAGCTCATTAACGCGGCAGTTTTCTAAGTACGATGCCAGATTTTAAGATGAAAACTATACGATACCAGCAGCACTACAAAAAAAAAGAAATGGACAGCAGTGGATTATGGAATATGTCTCTCTCTCTCTCTCTCTCTCCTCCCCCTTCTCTCTCTCTTTTTCTCTCTCTCTCTCTCTCCCTCTGTCTGTGTGTCTGTCTGCCTGTCTGTCTGTCTGTCTGTCTGTCTGCCTGTCTGTCTGTCTGTCTGTCTGTCTGTCTGTCTGTCTGTCTGTCTGTCTGTCTGTCTGTCTGTCTGTCTGTCTGTCTGTCTCTCTCTCTCTCTCTCTCTCTCTCTCTCTCTCACTCCCTCCCTCCCTCCCTCTCTCTCTCCAGCATTTGAACAGACGTGTTTGAAAAGAATGGAGGATAGGGTGAAAGTCAGTGTTGAGGGGTGAAATATTCGACAACAATGCACTTTCTCGACCATTTAAATTCACCAAAAAAGTCCAACGCGATGACCAGGCATTTCGACCCTTCTAACGTGTTTAAATGGGAAGAAAGGAACGTTGCCAAATCGCACGCCTCGCCACTGGGGGAATAGTCATATGACTGATGCCCCTAATCCAGTGCATCGCCAGATTTTGTGAAAAATGTACAAATTCCCTATAAAACTTAATGTAACATAAGTGTACATTGTACAAAATGTCTGCCAAATCAGGCAGCACTGCCTTCATCTGCCATTTATTTTCTAGCGCACGTGTTCAAATGAGCGAAGAAAGAGACAAAAAAATTTTGGATCCTCCAATGAAATCGCGAAGTATTTAGACATCTACACTAATTTATTGCAGTACCGATCCGATAGAATTATAGGACGACTTCTGGAATAATCCAAAGAATTGAAGCGCCCACTGTACCCAATTCTCCTTTAAGGGAGGTCGTATAGGGCTATCTCATCATAATTAAAAAAATTCTTGAACATGTTGGTCTGTAAGTCGCACCATGAATTCAACTACTTTAATTGTAAAATTGACAACGTTTGATGTAATACTATCCAGCACCAAACCGAATGATCATCAAGTTTTCCTCTTTGATGCTGTTAATAAAATCAGGTTATTAAATTTTAATTTTTTCAAGCGTACATTCAGTCTGTCTTGGAACGTTGGTCTTCATTTTTTTCTTCTTTGAAGCAAAGTAATCTCTTGAAATAAAGCATGCTCCAATATCTTTATGATCATCTTGAAAGTTAACGTGTTTTCCGATAGTTTCTTTTACAAGAATGTTCTCTCAATTTTCCTGAGAAAAGCAACTACGATTAAATTAATTGAATTCAACTTAAACACTTTGTAGAAAGACGGAAATGGTTTTTACGAAATAATTGATTAAAAAAAAAAAACAAAAAAAAAAAAACAAAGTAAATAACGTGCATCAAAAAGAATCTCTGAAAATTGAGCAATAATTTCTAAAATAATGGTGCAAAATCTTCAAATTTATATGTGTAAAAATAAGTTTAAATACATTTATGATTTGAACTGTGGGACTACGTCTGTATCCCATGCGTCCAAAGTCCATGTGCATATGTAATCTATCGAAGTGATCTGTTGCATTTTGAGTGAGAAACTTCCATTACATCGTTTTTCTTTGACATGAGCTCAAAAAGGGAAGCATCAAGAAACGCGTGACTACATGGGTGCGGTATTAGAAATCTAAAATAACCAAGTTTGATGGGTTGTCGTATCCGTGACATCCCAAGATAGATCGATATGTGCCACCCTAAGATTTCCTTCTCACACACGCCTCAGGTGCATAGCTGGAGTCAGAAATTTGTCTGTCTCTCTCTTCGCTCATATGAACGTATGTGTTAGTAAACGATGGAGAGATGGGCTGGCACGTGGCGTCAGTCTCTGTTTCTAACATTCTCTAACACATACAATCAAATGGGTATTGACAGAAAAATACAATAAAATTCTTTGCTGAACACGCTATGATTTAGTAGGTACGTCGAAATTCTCAATTTTCGATTTTTTAAGATAACTTTTTTTTCTATCTAGCACTAGGACTATAATAAGGTGAGCAATTAGGCCGATCTCTAAAATTCCTGACTTTTGATTGAACCGGATGTAGGAATAAACGGTCAAGTCAAATCAGTAAAGTGCGGAATAGATCAATTAAATCGGTTATTATATGCTCGAGACTGTCTGATATCCAACACTAGAAAAATGTTGTTTTTTGATTAGATGTTGTAACCACGTGACTCGTATCAATCAAACGTGATTCTTATAACGTGATTCTTATAAACACTAAAAAAAAAAAAAAAAAAAAAAAAAAAAAAAAAAAAAAAAAAATTCCAACATTCTAGTAATATTATTAGAAGCACAGGGATATGTGAACTGTAGAGGGTCTATTTTTATCAGAAAATGTTGGTGTTGTTGCTACACATCAAAATATACAGGGTGTTGAAAAACTGTTCCCGAATATTTCAGGGGCGGATTTTACAGATCAAAATAAGACCTTTTTTTCCTATAAACATGTGTCCGAAAATGCCCCCCTTTTGAGCTACAGCTCCCCGAAGTTTTAAAAAATTTACGGTTTTTTTGGAATAGCGACCACTATTATGAACCAAATGTCTTAAAACTTGGTGTCCTAAGGTAATTTTACGTGTAGATACCATTACTGACCTCGAAAAATTCAGAAATTGATTCTAATTGTACTTTTCACGCAATATTGTACCTTTAACAGCACGAATTTTATGTTACGGCTTAAAATTTTGAAGAATAATTACCGAAATCAGATGCGAAAAACCCTTAGAAAGATTTTTGGTACTCTTTGTTTCTTTCGATACGACGCGTTTTAAGCGAGATAATCGCTGCACAGTGTGGAAAAGTCAGCGTTTTTACCATAGCGGCCGGCCCGTAGAAGCAGCGGAGAGGCGGGTTGCATACTCACTGCCGTTTTAAGTAGATTCCATGAATCTACTTATTGCGGAGGGTGCGATGTTGGATTTTTCGGGAAATTTTATCAAATGAGCACGTTTCATGGTCCCCTGAGTGAGAAAATACCACTCGTTGAAAATTGTGTATATATATATATATATATATATATATATATATATATATATATATATATATATATATATATATATATATTATATTTCAGCCCAGTTTTACCGTTTTTATGTCCCACGATCCTGTTCGTAATTTTTGGTTTTTGTTCTTGAAATTTGTCTCAACTATTCGTTGGGTTTAATTCTTGGATGAGTTCGAAGATGGTGTAAATCTGACTGTTAGTTTTCGCGTTATGGGCCGTGTTTGAGTCGTAAAATGTGTTTTTGAGGTTTATTTTTAGGAGTGTTTGTTTTGAGTATTTTTTTTGGGAAAATTTATGTTAGTCGTTTTGTTACGCAGCTTTTTTACTCGGGTCATTTTTTCGTGTTTTGCGTTGTAAGCGAGTTATAGTGATGTGTTTTTCGGGTTTTTTGGCGGTGTTTTTATATGAAGAAATTGTTTTTTTGTATCGTAAATTTTAGTATATATCGTGGAGGATGTTTTTAGTTCATATGCTCTTTTCCTTGAATTTTCCTTGTGTTTTACGTGTTTTACGAGCTATTTAGTTTCTTATGGGATTTTACAAGTGAAAGACAAGGATGGTGTACTGGTATAAATGCTCTTTCTTTGTTTTACACGTACACTGTTGCTTAGGTACGTTATTTATTTATTTTCTTGTTTTATCATCTGCTCTTATCAGATTTATTCCTCATTAGCGTTACAAAGATTAGACATTTTTCTATCTTGGTACTATAATTTTTTTTCATGGGCATTTTTATTTAAATGTTGAACAGCTGATAAAAAAAAAGAATTGAATAATTCAAATAAAATCATAACATAACCTATTTATTGAAATTTGTGAAAACTTATATAACCTAGCTTTTATTTCTCACTTGCATTGTAAAGATTACACATTTATCTATTGGTAATATAATCTTTCTCACAATAATATTTGGATTTTGAGCAGCTGATTAAGCAAAAAAGGAAAATTCAGAGAAAAATTCAACAAAAATTATAACCTATATTTAAATTTGTGAAAAAATGATTTAACCAAGCATGGAATCTACTTCGTCTTACCGGCCTGCCGGGAGGCATTTTTTCATGGTAAAAGCGCTGACTTTTCCACACTATGCAGCGATTATCTCGCTTAAAACGCGTCGTATCGAAAGAAACAAGGTGGACCAAAAATCTTTCTAAGGGTTTTCCGCATCTGATTTTGGTAATTATTCTTCAAAATTTTAATCCGTAACATAAAATTCGTGCTGTTAAAGGTACAATATTGCGTGAAAAGTGCAGTCAGACTCAATTTCTGAATTTTTCGAGGTCATTAATGGATTTTACACGTAAAGTTACCTTGGGACACCAAGTTTTAAGACATTTGGTTCATAATAGTGGTCGCTATTCCAAAAAAACCGTAAATTTTTTAAAACTTTGGGGGGCTGTAGCTCAAAAGGGGGGCATTTTCGGACACTTGTTTAGAGGAAAAAAAGGTCTTATTTTGATCTGTAGAATCCGCCCCTGAAATATTCGGGAACAGTTTTTCAACACCCTGTAGTCACAATGCCAGAATATCCTCGAAATTTTCAAAAACTATGGTACAAATGAACACTAGAGTTCTGGTAACAGCACCATCCCTTACCTTGGCTCACATATCACCGTGCTTCTGGTAATTTTATATTTAGCGCAGTATATTATAAAAAGTGAAGAACTTCAAAGAACGATCCCCGCATAGCTAGAACTAAATCGGAATTCGGTTATTTTGACCACATGTTTCAACTATGACCGCTAAAAATTCAACGAAAACGATCCCAAAAGTAAATAACTGCGCCAAACCTTTAATGTTATCTTATTATTTTCTTTCAGTGATCTGACGGAAAAGTCAAGAAACCAGTACCAAATACTATGGGGGGAAAAAAAAATGAAGTTGCGCACTTTGGTCTAAAAAGGAAATAATTGGCCAAATCAGTGAAAAAAAAAAAACAATCAAAAATCATCGTTCTTGACCGTATAAGATTATTCTAAAGCTTTCCTGTTGATATTACTCACTGAAAGTGTTCTCTGTGATTAAAATTGGTCTTGAAAGTTAATAAATGATAGATTGAGGAGAAATTCCAAACTTTCACTTATATTTTAAGCTCTTTTTTAACAATCTCAGACCTGTGCACTGTGCAGGGATCAGAATGACCGCAAGTTAGTTAAACCAAAAATAACCTTACTCAGAAGAATGGTCTCTACCAGCTCTGGGTCATACTAAGTTTCGTAACAGACCTTGGCTTGGATATTGATGGAAATCGATCTCATATGCCGTTGATGGATTTCGAACGAGGAAAAATGCTAGTTTGATCAAACCTAATCGAATGAAGAGAGGCTGAGCGCGGTAACAAATATCGTCATCACCAGCGCCCAGCGCAGCGTCCGGCGTCCACGGTCCGCAGCATTCGAAAAAGTAACGAACTTAAATTGATCGTGCGATGCGATGAAGAGTTGGCGCGCGCGGGAGAGGTTTGGCCAATTATTAAAAGCAGGCTTTGTAAGTTACGGTAAACAAACAAGACAAAGGCAAACTTATTTGTGAAAAAAGGGGGGGGGGTCGCGGAAATGGTAGAGTGAGGAGGGGGGAGGGGGGGTAGAAAGGTCACGCTTTGGGAGGCCGGTCTCCGCTCGATGACGAGTGAAAAGAATTTAAGAGGGGGGAAAAATGTGTCACCATTTATTAAATTTTCGCTTGTGTTTCCCACAAGGAATGTACTCTCTACGTGTTCTCAACAGGGGCGGCAAAGGAGAAAAATTCATCAATACGTGTGTATGGAGTTGCCAGTTTTATTATGCCTGGATCATAAAAACCATAAAATGCTTCAACACAACAACATTTCATCAAAACTACACGAAGAAAATATTGTCTACCTGCAATACTGAAAAAACCTCAGCAACCGGCGATCACTGGCGGCTCGTGAAATGCGATATATCAATGGTTAAACCATTTAAAACTATAGACAAGTATCGATCGTCAGGGGGTGCAATTAAAGCCCCGAAAAATCAATACTTTTCTATAGTTTTAAATGGAGCGGACATCGATACATCGCATTCCACGAGCCGCCACCGCCGGCGATGGACAATCTACAGACTAGGTTTCGTTTTTACTACCACGGTAGGTTTTTCATTCACCGAAGTATAGTTGTCTTACAATGAAGGACCAGCAAATAATCTACCAGAGGTTGCATCAAAAGCTCGAAATCTGCAAAATGTTGCCTTTTTCTCTTTTTTCTTAAACTGAAGTCACTTTGAAAGCAAAATAAAGGAAATCAACTGTTAATGCGGTACGAATGTCTCCGAAGTGCCAACAAATGTAGGTTACGACACAGTCTGCACGAATTAAACGAGTTTTAACCTGCTAATTATGTAAAAAGAGAACTTTTCAATCAATTTCGCCGTCCAATAAATATCCTTAAAAGATAATCAATCTATTTTGAATTGAATAAACTTTTGTCTGCTTTCTTGAATGACCATGAAAAAACGATTACATGAGCAAATCAGTCGATACATTTCAACCTGCACAGGACTAATACCTTAATGACCAATTGAACATCTCAAAATCAGAGGATTTCAAGCTTGATATCGGCAACCTTGCTCTCATAAACCCAGAAAAGGGCCAAAATGAATGAGAAACTCTAAGAAAAATCCTCCGCCCGGTTTTCAAAGTTTTCTGTTAAGTGAAATTAGCCTTTTGATCAAAACATTATCCTCTGTCTTGAAAACGCACCATAGAGGAAACTTTATAAAAACTTGTAGCGTAAAAGTTATCGAAGAGGGCACCTGAATGAGTGGGAAGATGAGAATATTAAACTCAACTTTGGAAACAATACCACTTAGCTAAACAATCCGTGAAAACCTCTTGCCGCGCCTGCCTGTCGGGTTTTGGGGTTCTATACTGATATGAAAGAAAAAATTATTTTAATCATTATTTATCTCAACAACGATCAGTGATAGCCTGAAAAATATCAAGCTCTGAAAATAAGCTTTTTAACCGAATGAAATTAATATTGCCAAACTTTTTCGAACTGAGTACAAGGGCACAACAGCGGTGGTATTTCTGTATTAAGCGCCTCGTCTCATAGTTAGAATTTTGTGGATGATTGGATAACGAGTTCTGTTTAATGGTTGGTCGCTGCGAAGTAGCTCGCAAAAGAGAAAGAAAAATAAAATAAAAAGAAATTCATCGTTTTCTTTTAGTATAAAGTTGCCTTTTGGATATAAAGTATGTTTTGGAAGTCCGTGCCTGACCCGAGTCAAAATACACGCATCTCGAAGCGATGAATAACAGGTCTATTTTGTTATGGCTGTTGGTCGGTAGAATGGGGCTCTTACTAACTTTGGCTATGAGTGATTGAATTGTTAATTTTTGAGTGAAATCTAGCCAAAATTACGACGAGCACAATAAAAAATTACGGAACTCACTAACAAGCTCACATATTGACTTTAAAGTTTAAGGCGGGATGGCGAAGCTACATGCAAGTACCAAGGGCAATTTTTTTCCATTTTGAGGCTTCCCTTTGAGTGTTTCCATAAAGAGAGTCACAAATCAGATAGAAATCTCCTAATGTTACCTGCGTAGATCCGCCATATTTGATATTCATTTGCGGAGCTACACAGTGCAGGTGTCATTGCGTGTTCTTATCTAATTTGTCACTACTTTCAAAGATGGTGGAGCAGTATGCTGGCTTCATTGGAAATTCCTATCTGATTCCTCTCTCTCTCTCTCTCTCTCTCTCTCTCTCTCTCTCTCTCTCTCTCTCTCTCTCTCTCTCTCTCTCTCTCTCTCTCTCTCTCTCTCTCCCCCTTCAATAAGGTGTGAGCTAAAAATCTTCCTCTTGTTAATACACCTTCTGATTGGTGTACAACTCGAAGAGCTCGAAGTCTTACTCACTTATTGTGCTATGGGTCATTTTTCTACCAACTTTGTCAGCGCTTCTAGAGCGGTTTTTTTTTTATTTTTTATTATTATTCTTTTCTGTGTGTCGACAAACATGCAGGACTTTTTGAATGACTTTTCATACTCGTTATACCTGAAATCGAAAAATAGTGGTGAGTAGTTTAAGGTCCGGGTTCAGTTCAAAAGAACATCACTACTCTTCCGTTAATATGCACAGGGAAGGTAGTTAACTGTTCGTACTCGAAGGAGCTGGAATTGCCTATACAACGAATTGAAGGCGCCCGACGGAACCTTATCTTGTAAGTGTTTTCATCGATAATCGCGTTATCTAGCTGGAATGGAGACTTTCCAATGTGAAATAGACTAGAGAAGAAAAACGAGTTAACTCGGGATTGGTCCATAAAGGGTTAAGTGAATGAATGAATTTCTCAGAAGAAAATAAAACAAAAAACAAACAAAAAACAAAACAAAAATCAAATATAAAAAGGAAAAAATCAAGGAGAAAACAAGGATACATGTAAGAGAATGAGTCTCCATTCACATGTTCATTTTACTCGCATATATAGCTCGTCGCAGTGCATGTCCACGCAACTTTGTATACGGTTGACATTTATTCTTCCCCCTTCTCACGCTACACGCCTACGACTCCTGAACTCAGACTCCAAAGCGACTCCGAGAGCGAGGAGAACGGAAAGTTTGGGAGCTGTAAGATGTTCACGTTGTCGTACAATAGAAAGTTCTTGCTTACGGGAGAAGAGACTGGAAGGAACTTTTCCATGTTTCCGGAAACAATCCTCTTGTCACAAGTTACGATCTACAAGAGGGAGGGGAGGGGAGGGTGAGAGAGAGAGAGAGAGAGAGAGAGAGAGAGAGAGAGAGAGAGAGAGAGAGAGAGAGAGAGAGAGAGAGAGACGAGAGAGAGACAGAGAGAGAGAGAGACAGAGAGAGAGACAGAGAGAGAGAGAGAGAGAGAGAGGTAGCTAGTTGATGTTTTGTTGGAGGTAGGTTCATAATTTCAACAATGACAAATAAAACTGTAAACTGACGAACTCCTCCGCGGTGCTGTGGATTTGGCTGAGAGAGAACAATACTTCACCACGAGACGTATTTATTAGTCACCCTTTACATGGCTTTAGATAGTAAACACATAAAGGATTTCCGGAAATTTAATGATCGAATTTTAGGAGACCAATCCGAAAAGTATAGTGTCTTGTTGGTTAAAGTAATAATAGCATATCTTTCAAAATTGAATATTTTAGAGAAATGGATAGGTATTTTTATGAGCTAAATGCAGGCACGTCGTTTGGGGGTGCGGTGGAGTCTTTTTTCGGCAGGTCTGTAATTTAACACCCAATAAATGCGAATTAAAAATGGATATCGGAGGAAAGAAAGAGAACTTTACACTATAGAAAATCATTCAAATCGGTGTAACAAAAAAAAAAAAAAAAAAACCAAAAAAAGGTTTTAGTGTTTTGTCCCCAAAGAAATAAAAGTTTTATGGGAAAAATCTTCTGATTTGTTTTGTAAGACCACAAAAAAGAGAAAAGGTCATCAAAAGAGACGGGACTTTTTCCATAGTCACCCCGTATAGTCAGTCCCTTTCCGTATAAATTCTCTCAAAACCATTACGGGCAATCAGAGGGAGATAAAACATGTGGATGAAGAGAGAAAAATAGATGACAGGGAATTATGACGGAGAGTATAATTGGAAGATGGACAGCACCTGGGGTCAAACGAGGTCAGGTTCGGGGGTCTTAAAACCAATGATCCCCTCTCTGATAGTCTCACAGTCTTTTTTTGAGCTCTTTGGCTTTTAAAAAAATAAATAAATAAATAAATAAAAAACGTCAGTTATTGTGCTCAAAGCTTCCTTGCTTTGCTTATAAATTGGACAGTATTTTCCCCTTCCAGTTGCTTTGTCATACATAGTGCGTGACCACTGACCATGATTATACTTTGACCTATTTATCGATATTCAAGACCCGACTTTTCCTCAAAGTGCACTGGAAAGTATAATATATTATGAGCAAAAATAACTATGTGTTCCCTATTCCCGTTTAGTGTATGGATGGATGCACATATATTCTCAGATGTGAGACATTCCTAATATTTACTGTCAGCAGTGCTGCCAAATTAGGCATAAAACATATTTTTCTATAAAAAAATTTAGCTTCATTGGTGCATGAGATACAGGAATCTATCCTTTTCTCTCTCTCTCTCTCTCTCTCTCTCTCTCTCTCTCTCTCTCTCTCTCTCTCTCTCTCTCTCTCTCTTACCCCATTAAATGAGTGAGTTAAAATAGAATAGATCAGAGGCAGTCATGTACTTTTTGCCTCCTCTTCTTTCCTTTTCTAACACATTAATTTCAAATTGATGTGTAGAGAAGAAGAACAATTCTTGGATCCATCAGTGTAAAGTTATTTTTTTGTGTCAAATCTGGCAACACGAACTGTCAAAAATGTTACCTTTGCGATCTTGTCTTTGAGATCATCCATGCTTCAAATTAAATTCGATCGGAAAAGGTATTGGGTAAAGAAATTGTGTTATGAGACATCCACAAAGTATTAAAACGTGTCTATAGTTGTCGTCATGAATTAATCTGCAATAAATTACTAACTCAGCGGACACTGATAAAGTTATGATTCTGTATGTGGAGAGAGGGGCGGGGGACATTGGACAGGTATAAAAATCTGATGAAAGTTTTTGTAAATTGCTTAGTTTACAGTAGTATGGCGTCCAAGGACGATTACTGGAAATTGTGTTTCTCTCTCCTTCAGTGGCGTTGCGTGCAATTCGGCAACGTTGTAGTTTGTCCATTTAAACCCATGAAGAAGATCGAACTATTGGGAGTTCGGTGAACACTTTCGCATTCGACCTTTTACATGGGTTTAAATGGACACAGTACAACGTTGCCAAATTGTACGCTACGCCGCGCCACTGCTCTCTTTCCATGTGAACGCGCATGTAAACAAAAGGAGGGGGATAGGAGATAAAGTCACGTGATAGCCCCCTCCCCTATCCTTTTCTAACACATGTATTTAAATGAAAGGAGAGGGAGAGAAATACACATTTCTGGTACATCCTCTGATAATGTCTCACAGTAGACCAAAACAAGGAATTTCCCGGACATGATTTTACCATTAAACATTAAGTTTAAGAATAATAAATATAGCAAGGTACTTCAATATGTGCAAAACAACTCAAGTTAGAGCTGTGTTTCGGACACTTTAGTGCGTCATGTTTCTCCATGCGAAAATATTCGTAAAAAAAAAAAAAACAAGTGGGGGGGGGGGGCAATTTTATTTTTTTCTTCTTCTTTTTCAAACTGTTATAACTTCGTCAATTTTTTACCAAATGTGCTCATCTTCAACACACAAGCAAAAGTGACTGAGTTGATCTTTCAAATAAAATCAAGACTATGTTGCTAACTTGTTTAAGTTTGAAGTTACAGCGCATCAATACCGGTACTTTTTGGACACCCTTTATACATCAGAATAAGACAAACGGAAAACTTCTGGCACCAGCGCATTATAATATAATTTAAAGGATAAATGCGTACATCATGCCTGTTAATTATCATATTTCATCCATTTCCCTATCCTATTGTTCTTCTTCTCTTCTTTCTTTGCTTTTTTTAATCTTTCCTGGTAAGAAAATTCTGATTGTAAGGCACACGGAAAAAAAAGATTAGTGAAATTAACCATACGATAGCTGATTTTGGCACCTGCTAGATGTTATGGTAAACTTGACCAGAAGTATGGTACATTTACCGATACTTTGAGTAAATTCGACATGCAATCAGGTAACATCACCTAGTACCTAGTCAAAACATAGTATACTTTTGGTTAACATTGCCATAACATCTAGCAGGTGCCAAAATCAGCTATCGTATGGTTAATTTCACCGTAGTTTTTTTTCCGTGCAGTTCTGACATGTTGAAGATGTTTGAAACATTTTACGTGTTTTGTCGCGACCTTTTTAACCTATGTATTATGTAAACATGTAAATAAGCATTTTCAGAAACATTCAACCCACTTTCAGTTTCATAGAACTCTTTGTCTTGACGTTTTGTAAGAATTTAATACAGGGTCTTCTAAGAAGTTTTGAACTTAAAACACGAGAGAAATAGTGTTCTTTCGCTTAAAAATGTAACATTTTATTTATGAGCTTGTACGGGACAATTTCGCTAAAAAAAGAGGCACTATTTTATGTCGGTTGATAAAAATGCTGAGAAAATGTTAATCTTCCCTTTTTTTCCGCGAAAGCAGGAGATAATAAAAGGAAAAGGGTGGAAAGCCGAGCTGTATAGCTGAGACTGGGGGCAATTGGGTCGTAAAGAATATCAGATTCATGCAAATAGGTATAGCGAAGGTTCCAACGACAATAAGCGACAATGTCGTTTGACGTTAAAATTTAAATGATCCAAGAAAAAAGTCTACTGAGTCGGCAGAGGGCAATAAAATGACTAGCACTTATCAAAGTTGCCAAGCGTATATTGGGCAAGTTTGGAAATTCATCGATGAGTCAAGGTGTCTTACCATCGATAAAAGATCACAGACTATGTGTGATATACACACATATTACGTATATTTAAACTTGGTAGATTTATCTACCAAAATATTTCATATTTTTCTAATAGACGAGAAGAAAATGGCAACAAAACGTACCTACTGCTTTAAGTTTGTAAGAGCTTTCAAAAAACTCTTGTCACTTTCATGTTTATGTCACGAGTCAACATTAATTCCACAAACCGTCATTTCCGATTTTATTCCAGAGAATGTAGAAAGAACGTAGTTCAATTATGGCCTTCGCATATGAAATCAACTACGATTAAAAAAACTCCTTCAAATAATAGTGTATGCAACACCATCTCATGGGAGCAGGATAAGTTGCGCGCGGCTATAGTGCATGGTTCAGTTCTCCTAAACTCGCCGTTTAACGCAGACAATCCCTAGTTGAGGCTTCGCTGGGGCTCTTCCAATTTTTTGCTACATATTTGATTGAAGAAGAATTGATTCTTGCACTATGAGAGACTTATTTTTTTTAATTTAAGGTGTATTTTGTTTGTGTTAAAGTTACGGCACATTGAAATATTGACTAAGGGGGGGGGGGGTTTCTTTAACCCAAGGAAAATGTCTGCTGCTACAAGTGAAAGATTCCTTGTTGTGGCAGTGATTATCCTTCATGCAATCAGAACTTTACTTCGCCCAAAGAAAACTGTCACAAGTAAACGTGTTTTCTTGGTTTTAAAAAGAAGTGATTTCTCTCAGTGTGCGTAAAAACTGCGATGAGTACACTGAAAAATCACAAAAATCACTCTCAGAATTGGGCTTAGTGGCGGAGGTACGCAGGTATCATGGGAGATTCCTATTGAGACATATCTCCGATGATACCTGCGTCGCTCTGCCACTAGGATCTGGCCATCCGTTACAGTTATTTCCTGAGTTTATAACTGAAAATGTTGACTTTTTTAGTGTGGTTTTCGTGATATTTTTGCTGATTTTTAAATCACATTTAACTACTATCCATTTGCTATTCAGTTTTCAAGAGCCGCATTATTTAAATTATTTTTAAAAGCTTTACTAGAGTCCCTTGGCTATTTAACACTCTTTATCAATATTAGCCTCCAAAGACTCTTGAGTTCCAAAGTTTTTCAAAGTCTCTCAAAAGTTTCTCCAAATTTCCTGAGTCTATAACTGAAATTTTGACTTTTTTAGTGTGGTTTTCGTGATTTTTGCTGGTTTTTACATCACATTTAACTATACATTTTCTGTTTAGTTTTCAAGAGCCGCATAATTTAAATTATTTTTAAAAGCTTTACTAGAATCCGTTGGTTACTTAACACTCCTCATCAATATTAGCCTCCAAAGATTCTTGAGTTCCAAAGTTTTTCAAAGTCTCTCAAAAGTTTCTCCAAATTTCCTGAGTTTATAACTGATATTTTGACTTTTTTAGTGTGGTTTTCGTGATTTTTGCTGGTTTTTACATCACATTTAACTATACATTTTCTATTTAGTTTTCAAGAGCCGCATAGTTTAAATTATTTTTAAAAGCTTTACTAGAATCCGTTGGTTACTTAACACTCCTCATCAATATTAGCCTCCAAAGATTCTTGAGTTCCAAAGTTTTTCAAAGTCTCTCAAAAGTTTCTCCAAATTTCCTGAGTTTATAACTGATATTTTGACTTTTTTAGTGTGGTTTTCGTGATTTTTGCTGGTTTTTACATCACATTTAACTATACATTTTCTATTTAGTTTTCAAGAGCCGCATAATTTAAATTATTTTTAAAAGCTTCAGTAGAATCCCTTGGTTACTTAACACTCCTTATCAATATTAGCCTCCAAAGTTTCTTGAGTAATTGTTATCAAGAATAAATATTATGTTCATCGTTTGGAAAACATTCAGAGGAGTATAAGCGCGAGTTATAACTCGGTCCGTGTATACCCCGTTGCAGGAGTTAGAGGAGAGCGCTCCCCTTTATCATCCAATTAACTCAAGATCAAGGGTTTAACGTGAGGCTTACAAAATGTTGTCTCGTTTTATGTCCTATGAGCACCAGGATTACCGGAAAACGTGCCAACGGTGTCATTACTCTTATACACCTTCCCCATAAATTAACCCTGCATGCTTTCCTGAAATTATTGGAATTAGCGCATGTCACTTCTCAGCAAACATTAACTGAGGTGCTCCCTCCTGAATGAGGGCTCTTGAAACAATAGATGTGCTTATCCTTATGAGTGTTACAATACTGTATATTATGATTGAGTTAGGATTCCTTCGGACGAGCAAACCTGGCGTTTTATGCGTCATTCTTCTGGACCACTTCAAGTGAGGAGTTACGTGCAGAAAGGGTGCTTCTCAAATGTATTTCAAATGAGATACGCCTTTTTTGCACATAAATCCTCAATTGAGCTCGAGTGCCCCCGAGTTTATTTCCCCTTGTTTTCAGAGTCTCTGCATTTTATTTTGCTCCCTTCCAAAGTTATGAATTTTTTTTTTTTCCCCACTAATTTCTTAAATTTTCAGGATACAAGTATAATATTTGTATTTACAGGAGTTTTTTTTTTATGACGTTGTAGGCTTAGAACTCGTTATACAAATATAGGATACCAACAGCATAGGCAGATACAGGAATGAAGCTGTTGCAAACTTTTGCTACAGGCTTATTAATAGTTGATTATGGGGTAAGACCCTGTAAAAATAACAATTAGCGCACTAAAAAATCACGAAATCCACTCCTAAACTCACAAAATGCTTTTAAATGCGAGACCGTAATGGCGGCCGAGGCCACGGTTTTCTTATGGCAATTGTATGCTTCTTCTTCTTCTTCTTGTGTGGTGTTGCGAGAACACCTCGTGTAGATGGCGCTGATTGAAGATAGGGAACCCTAATGAAAACCGCGGCCCCGGCCGCCATTACGGTCTCGCGTTTAAAAGCATTTTGTGAGTTTAGGAGTGGATTTCGTGATTTTTTAGTGCGCTAATCGTCATTTTTACTGAGTATTACCCCATTATCAACTATTAATAAGCCTGTAGCAAAAGTTTGCAACAGCTCTATTTGTCTCTCTCACTCTCCTCCCATTTGAACAAGCGCGTAAGAAAAGGACGGGAGCAGATAGGGGATAAAGCCACCCAGATAAGAGAGCAACATTGAGTCAATATTAACTCAATGTTATTGAAAATTTTTTGCAAATATGAGTCAATTTTTCGTCAATATTGGGTCAATCTTAAAATGCCAACAATAAAATGTTTTTGAAAAGATTTCAAAAATATTCAAAGAATATATTTTGAATATTGTTTGAATATTTTTAAAACTTTTTTGAAATATAAATTCAATATTGTTAAAAACTTTTTGAAAATATTTACTCAATATTGAGTCAATATTTTATTAGTATTAAAATGCCAATATCAAAATGTTTTGAAAAGATTGATGGAATATTCATAAATACTTTTTAATGCTGTTTGAATTTTTTTGAAATATTTTCTTTTGAATATTTTAAAAATTTTCTGTATCCAATATTTAATCAATATTAACCAATCATCACTTAGTTTTTTCATAGTCTTTTCAAAATATTTTTGTAGTATTTTCAAAATTTGCACAATTGCACAATTAATTATTTAACATTCGACATAGACATTGAACACATGCAGGGAAATTCATAGACAGAGATCATTTACAAATATTACCTGGAGATGGTGAGGATTGAACCCTGGGCCACTTCGGTGGCAGACAAGTGTCTTACCCTTTGAGCTACGACCGCTCGCGTAGGAGCTCCGCGAATAATTCCTACTTAACCCGCCGGAGGTACTAAATTGTAACAAAAATTTTTCCATTGAAAGTATTTTTTATTATTGTATAAATTTTAAAAGAATAGTATTTTTTTTAAAGTTTTTGTTTAATATTCATTTTTATTTTACAATTAAGACTCAGAGAATATTCATAAAAAAATATTAAAAAATAAAATAATATTAAGTATTTTTCAAATAATAATTGGAAAAGTATTGAATGAATAATGCAGTAGTATTTGCAATGTGAGCTTTAAAATAAATATTATACAAAAAAATTTAATCAGTACTAAACAAAAACAATATTTTTTTTAAAGTATTTCTTAAATATTACAAAATATTGAACAAATAAGATTTAAATTTCAATACTGATCAAATATTTTTCCATTATTAATTAAGTAAGCATTAGAATAATATCAAAATCAAAAATATTCAAAAATACTCACACAAGTTTAAAAACAAAAATATTGATAAAATTTTATAATAAATTCGTTGAGTATTTTTTGAATTTTTTTATTTTATTTTTGACAAAAGATTTTTGTAAAAAATTATTGAAATATTTTGTTTGCAAATATTATTGTAAAAATATTCAGGCGTTATTGAAAAAATATTTTTTAATTAAATATTTTTCCCGAAAAGGTTGAAAATATTGGCACAATATTGGCTAAATATTCCCTCTTATCTGGGCACGCGATGGCCCCCGGCCCCCTCTGCAATCCTCTACTAATGTTTGCGTTTGAAATTCGATCTGTTGCATGAGTTCAAATGGACGACATTTTTCGTTGCCAAACTTCACGCTACACTGCGTCACAATATATGCTTGGAGTCATGAATAAGTGTAATTTTTTCTCAAATCTGAAGCTGTAGAGACATGTATATGTATATAATTCGGCGTTGTGTGAGTGTAGGGGGAAAATGCTGCTGTTCAAAAGGGTACGTTTCAATTTTCTAATATTTTGAAAGTATTTAAGAGAGAAACGAAAGTAAACGAAAGAGAGAATAAAGTGAATGAAAATAATTTAGGATGAAGGAAGTGGGATCAGGAAAAGGATGGAAAGCCTTCGGATTTAGCTGAAAAATTCAACGAGATTGCGATTGTAATGGGCAGTGCTCGGAAGAATCGTTCCTTATAAAGAATCGATTCCCATAATCCTTGACTTTCAGGACTTTCCATTAAGATGAATATTGTTCATTCGATTCATTTTGTGTGATGCTAATTGTATCAAAGAACGACTCAATTGATCAGAGCCAAGATCCAGTGGAACAAATCGTTTCAAAACCATATACGACTCCAAAGGTCGTTCAAAGAATCGGAAGAACAATTCTTCCGAGCGCTAGTAACGAGCAGCAGTGTTGCCAGGATTTACGGCTTCACGCCGTTTATCTATCATTTAAATAAATTGAGTCAGAGAGACTTTTTTTTACATATAAAGAGTCTCTTTAAAGTCAGCTGCGGCCTCTTGTAAAGAATACAAAAATATGCGCACATTTCAACAAACTTCAAGCGAGTTACCAAACATGAACCTGGTTTTGAGGGGAAGTATCAAATATCGGCCGTCTGGATGACCTGATTAGTAGAGGCCAAGTTACACAACTTTAAATGGGTTCCTCTTCTAATTAAAGAACTGAAAAAGCCCCTTCGTCAATAAAGCTTATCAATTGGTTGAAAATAAAAAACCAAAAATCAAGTTTAAGTTGTGTGAAGAAAATATTTTCCCCTGATAAATGGCGAAAGAAAAACATGAAAAAATAAAAAATAAGTAGATAAATAGATAGATAAATAAATAAATAAATAAATAAATAAATAAATAAATAAATAAATAAAATTAAATTGTGATTCAAGCCACTGTAACCTTAGTTATTTGAGTGACGTTTCATCTTTGCACCACAGAATAGTAGAATCAGGGTGCGGAAACTCCCAAAATACCTAATATAAATCTTTTTTCGGTTCCTTTTGGTGTCAATTCAAAACGGTTGACAATGGGGCAGTTGCAAGGGTCTGAAATGTTGTGTTTTTTATGAAGAAAATGAAAGTACTTGATGAGCTGAGAACAAAGATGCCTTTTGTTTCTAATTAATTCCCATATTTCTGGAGATGAGATTTTAGCCAAAAATGCATAGTTTCAAATGGGAATTCCGAGTAGTGACGTCACTACGCAAGCAATTTTTTGCAACTTTACACGCGAGTGTATCTCCGAAACCGGGACACTTAGGAAAAAACCAAAGGCTCCACTAGCCTCAGCTCATCAAGTACTATCATTATCTTTATAAAAAAACCCAAAATTTCAGACCCTTGCAACTCCCCCATTGGACACGTCTCTGTTTTTTATAAAGATTTTCATGGGGATAGTATTAGTGCTTCTCAAAATGCGTACCAGAAAACAATGTTTAAAAATTAACATAAAGATTTTATCCTGATTGCAGCTGTAGTATTCTGTGTTTACATCACTTTGGCTTTAGACTGGCTGAATACTTTGACTTTGATTCTATGAAGTACTATAATCCACCGAATACTGCAATCAAGACGAAAACTTCAATTAATTTTGAAAGATCGGGTATCTTCTGGTCAACCATTTTGGAAATGAGTTTTTCCAGAAATCTTCAGCAGTCAGCCGCGTTGTGATTGGCTGTGCGTCACCCCTGATTATGAACATAACCTCAAACAGTGCGTTCGCCATACAGACAAATAGAGACCCAACGTGTAAATTGTTAGTCCATCGTATGTTATATATATAATTTTACGGTAACAAAAAAAATAATCATATTTCGGTTAAAGAAGTAATACTCGAGTAGTAATAAAATGGAGAATCTACAATCCGACAACACTGACACGTAGTGGTATGTGTTATGTTCAAACAATTTTTGTCTCCTTTTTCCTGGTATAGAGCTGTAGCTTTAGCAATGTCTCCGTTCATCCCTTGCCACTATCTCTTTCAATAAATCGGTTTCCCAGACGCAGTGATACCGTTTGAATTATGAAGAAACTTGCAGTCGCTTTAGTTTTTTCTCTTCTCTCCTCTCGCTCTCTCTCTATTTTCCCCTTCTCTTCCCCCCTCTCACTCTCTCTCTCTCTCTCTCTCTCTCTCTTCCTCTCTCTCTCTCTCTCTCTCTCTTCTCTCTCTCTCTCTCTCTCTCTCTCTCTCTCTCTCTCTCTCTCTCTCTCTCTCTCTCTCTCTCTCTCTCTCTCTCTCTCTCTCTCTCTCCCTATCTCAAACCCCTCCCATCAAACTCTTTCTCTCACACTCTCGAGCTGTCTTGCTCCTCGGAATCCTCTCTAGTTTTATCACCGCTGAGCGGTTTCTTTCAGCTGCAATCGACACTGTCTCTCTTTTCATCAATTGCAGAGTAATTACAAAAATCGGAATTCACCAAATGTAATTTCCCTTAGAACTTTCTCAAGAGTTCTTTTACTTCCCTCGTTCTAGTTCAGGTACTACACACAGCTGCCGCTTCGTGTATATTCAGTGGTATTTTTTAAAGCGCTATGCAATGATTTCGTCGATTGACTAAAATATTACACAGCTCAGTTCAGAGTATGACTGCGCAATGAACGGAAATACTCAAATCGGTAATCTTTCTTTAACCGGTGGAATCTCCGTCTTATGACTTAACCCTAGTGTGGGGCAGATACTTTACACCTTCTGATAACTAGTGGGAGGAGGGAGCTATTACTTTTCACCCCAAATTTAAATCATTACTAATGGGTTGTTTTTTTTTTTTTACATTTTTAGAATTTGTAAAAAGTATCTTGTTAAGTATTCCCCGTGGAAGGAGTTGGTGTTTTTTTCAAATTGTTTGATTTTTAAATTTTTGGCTTGGAAATTTCCACAAAAGCTCCGAGTTCAAGTATTTAAAGAAAAAAAAACTGTGACACAAGTTCCGATTGATTTATTTGAATTTCGAAATTTAATCATTTTATTTATATGTATCATATAAATCTCAAAAATATTACATATTCTGAAACTGCATAGAGTAAAACTATGAGATAGCATGAACACTTTTTTTTTTTTTTGTGCATTACAGTGACGTCGTAAATTGAACGGATCCATGTAGGTAATCTTTTGGTCAATTGCGGTAACATCATCGATAAGTTAATAAAAACTGTAATTACAAACATACACCAAACAGAAGTTCTAGTCCTAGAAAGAGTGCTGCAAGATTTGGAAAAAAAATACATTTTATATTAAATTATTTTTTACCAAAAATGTGTATCTTTTATACCATTAAATCTGGCAACACTGACTAGTGACTATAGTGAACGTATAGTGGCGGCACTCGGCAGTGGAAACACAAGGAGTTTGAATTGCAATTTTCTACCCCCTCTCTTTCCTTTCTTCTCTGTTTAATCACCCCCCTTTTTTTATCAATGAATCGATTGTACTCTCGATTTGTTCCATATACCGGTTTGGATTTTCCCTGGTTGCGCGCTGAAATTATTATTCTTACTTCGATACATCTAAACCTCAGGAGAGTGAGTTCTTTCTTGCTTGTTAGGGCGTAAAGCTTACTGCTTAGAGATAAGGATTTGAAGAAAAGAGGTTTCACTATCTGGAACATCTTGAGCTCCTTGATTCGCGAAGACCCATCCGAGAATTGTTGATCTGAGGAGAGAGTCAACGAAAACTGTGTCAAGTGTTCATAATTTATACACCGTATTTTATCACAGTGAAACAGGTTAAAAAAAATTGTAGCATAAACTTTAAAGGTTTGAGGTAGAAAGCAAACAAATTGAGTTGATAACTGCAGACTAACATTTTCAGAAGTTTGAGTATTTTTCACCTGCACAATGTATACAGGATGACAATAAAAAAAAAAAAAAAATGTCCCTCTGAAAACCCTCGATAAAAAAAGTGTAATAAGATGGTTGCTGCTTAAAAAATTGAAGGAGCTTCTTCCATTTTTCTAGTTTGTTCGATTTAAATTTTCAAAACATGCCTCAAGATTGATGTTTCTTTAATACCACCTCATTTACATGTATTCTTATACTTTCAAGTTGACTTTGTCGCAGGTGTGTGCAGAAATTGTCCCTCAAAGGTTAAGAAGCCCCTTCATTTTCTCAAGCGGTAACCATCCCAACTTCTGAGAGGTGATTTTTTTTGTAGTCACCCTGTATACCTGCGACCACTCAGTTTCAGTCAACGTAACTATCAACCATCACAACTACGTACTTGACAGCTGGAACTTGTTTGTTTTGTTCTTGTTTGTGGTACTTGCATCTTCTTTATAATTTCCTCCTCCCTTTTTTTCCTCACTCTCTTCCTTTTTATCGCATTTTTTCTCTTCATTTTTTTTGTGGTTTTTTTTTTGTTTTTTTGTTTTTTGTTTTTTTTTTGTTTTTGTTATTTAATTTTTATCCCGTTACATTGCGAGGCTAGCAAGATGTAACTCCTTCACGCTGCTTGAACTAGCTCGTTAACTAACTATTCTTTCTGGCGGTAATTTAGTAAGTATAAGATGGTTAGACATCGGCCGCGAGCAACCATCAGGATCTCTTCCATCTCTCTCATTTTCCCTTTGATTACATTGGTAGAAACAGGATAGAGATAAGGGGATGTCATCTCCTCGCATATCCTTGTCGAACATACATGTTTCAATGAAGGAAATAGAGATAAGAAGAATTTCTCGTTGCTCTATAGTGGGTCAGAGATCCTTGCTGGTGGTTTGTGAAAAATGGAGCTATCTCAAGGTTTCTTGTTAGGCAAATGTACTAATAATTATGATGTAAAATAATGCGAAAATAATATGAAGCCCATTTAAAAAAGGCCTCTTACAAACTTTGACCACCCCTAACTTTTAAACGGGGGGGGGGGCGAGGGAGTTAAGTATCGCTGTTTGCGCCATTTTTATATTATTTTTGACGAAAAATCTATTGATGAAATAAAAACACCCTCTTGCTGTTTGAAAAAACAAAAAGGTGCTCCCAAAATACTCCCAAGGAGGGGCCCCCAAAAATTGTTGGGGCTTAAGAGCAACTTTGGCTAAAATAAGAGTAGACGTGTTTCGACGTTTTTTGAAAAAATCGACCGTTCAAAAGTTAAGATGGTAAGAGGGGGGAAGTGACTTTTGGGACATCCTGTATAATCTGTTTAGACACTGCTGTAGCCAAATAAGTATTGTTGGCCCATCAAGGGTTTCCAAAATTTCAAACCAATAATTATGTAATCAAACAAAATCTCGGTCATTATTATTGATGTCTGTGTGTGTGTGTATTTTCCATGATTACGGGGAAGACACAATGTCATATTATTACACACAATTTATGACACAAATTATTGAGGAAATATTTAAAAATAAAGGAAATGAATGCAGTTTGAGGTGTGCAGTTAAAACTAGGTTAATTGAGAAAGCAATGCAGTTTGAACCCTCTATCCTGTAGGATTGTCTTAACCCGCCATCACTCGCGCGGGGTCGAAAACGACCCCAGGTGTCAGAAAAATGCAATTTTGTCCATGAAAATTTTAAAGTTTTAGCTCGTCCGTTTCAGTACCTTCCTTCAAGGGTTTGGACTACCCACTCTGTTAGTATGAACTTAATTCAATCATTCGTTTTGAAGCACGGACGCGTCAAAGTTGCTTGGGGTCGTTTTCGACCCCGCGCGACTACTCACGTTCATAAAATGTGACTGAGTGAATATACCGTAAACGTGGATTCTGTGCCTTGTTTACACTTGCGGGATGTGATTGCCGTTGGTTTTTTACTTTTCTATACTTACTACAATACTTTCAGCAAATCTAATGTTTGCTCTCACTGTTTTTTTCTAAATTACTCGTTTATCCCAATTTCTTACGTATCCATTTTTACCTAAATCAGTGCGGTGCCGCTTGCGATCTGGCAGCACTGCGTTTTGTCCATTCAAACCCGTGCAAAGTGTCGATTCGAGGGAATGCACTACGCACCTCCATTAGTTTGACTTTTTTCATGCATTTGAATCCACGAAATGCGGCGTTGCCAGATTACACGCGACTCCACTTATCATAAATGTTTTTGTTTTTTTCTGCGAAAGTTTGATTATATCACATGGGGCGGGGAGTGGGGAGGGAAAAAAGGGAATGAGAGGGGAAATGAAGGTGGATGGTAGGGGAAAAGCGGAAGGGAGGTGAAAAAGGGTATCTGGAATCATGTACGAAAAGCAAAAAGATCACAGCAAAAAAAATTTCAAGGATCTCCACTTTGCTAACCCCCCAACCCCCTTTTCCCCTCCAGCCCTCCCCTGAATCCTCAATTTCGATTCCGTTTGTTGGTTGATAGAATCTTGCTTACCTTAATTGGCGTTTATTCCATCTCATTCGGTAAAAAATAAAGTTTTTCAGATGGTTAGTGGTTTCATCTCCAAAATTTTAGGACTAAATATAGGAGGGGTATTGAGGGGGGTATATCTCGAAAACTTGCCCCCATAACCCCATACTTTTTTTTCATGAAATTATCTTCAGTAGTGCCTAGAAGTAAAAAAACCTCGGTTTAGGAGTTTCAAAACTAGTTAAAGGCAGCTGACCAATAAAAATCTGGAAAATATCACATTTTTAGGGTTTTTCCGACACAGATTACAATATAGCAATTACTGAACGTATAATTCTTTTTTCAAACCCAGTTTTCACGTGAAAAGCTTTGCAAAGACATACTTATTACTATTCTGCATGGTTGAAATCAAAATTTTGAATGCCAATGGTAAAATGGGACGAAAGAACTTTGGGGTCGAAAACGACCCCGCGCGACTACTCGCGGAAGTTTTTAGGGCGCGAGTGACGGCGGGTTAAAGGGTTTCAGCCCATTATCGTTAACCGAAGTGACGTTGATGATGCATTTATTCGTATTTATCTTTTTTTGCTAAAACATCTCATTTGAATATATCTTTGGTAAAATTCGAAACTATAGTCTACGTAATAGACTAAACAGCTCGGCCCGTAAAAATCAAGTGTAGAGGAAGGGAACCAAAACCGGACCGCTGTTTTGTTTTTAGGCTGTAACTCAGCTAAAAATTGATCAAATTTAAAAAACTTTATATCAACATGTACATAGAGCCCTTACCTTTGAAAAAATTGCCTTGGTTTAAAATTTGAGCCATTAAAATTTTTGTGAGATATAAAATTGCGAAAGAAATCAAAAATACCGTCAGAGAGAAGGGGCTCCAAAACCGGACCGCCTGGTAAATTTCACTCATAATCACTGATTTTTTGCTCTAAATGCATATTACTTACCTTAGCATTTATGGCTATGGCACGCCATGAGAGGAAATGTAACAAGTCAGTATTTGTACCTTGGAAAATCCAAAAATGAAATTTATCGTAAAAATTTTGATGCGAGAAATTGTGATTAAAATGGAAAGAATAGAAAAAATTGAAAATCAATTGAAATAAAGATTGAAAACATCTGCAAACTACCAATTTGGTAGCTAGGTAAGCCCACGATACTCAGAATGTCATCAAAGTTTCCTAATCTAGGCGGTCCGGTTTAGGGGATTTCAGTGCTAGAACTTCCTAACCTCACTGCGGTAAAAGAAATGGGACTATAGCAAAAACTTAGACAGATTTACAAACCTTAGGTGTCACCAAAAAACATCAAATCACAAAAAATATTCACTAACTTTTTCCTTTAGTATAAATTTTAGGCCCCCGCAATAACCAACTTGGAAACTTTGACAGCCACGAATCGCCGAATTTTAGCCTTAAATGCGTTTTACGACAAAAACAATGAATGAACCTGAGGTTTCGATGCATGAGCGACACCTACGGGCATCCTCCCCTCGCCAGCCTGACTGGACGTACATTCCGGGCGGAAGGGGGGGGGATGTCCTCCTGGAATAGAACATAGTAAAAATTATTAACTAAACTTAATCGTAGGTCCCCTAGGTCAAGTACTGAATACTTCTAGTATTCACCATATTTTCATTTTCTTCCAGTTATTACTATTCTATTGTCTTAATGTTACAATCGAAATCGCTTAATACAATTATTTGTAGTTGCTTTGTATCTTCAAAAATAAAAAAAAAAAAAAAACCTACGGGTAAAATAGAGTATCTTCACGCCATTGCCGCTTCAGCACAGCACCATTATGGCGGAGAAACGTGAGGCGGCCCGGTTTGGGGGTACCGGTCCAGTATTGGCGACCCTCCTCTAAATTTACTGCCGGTGAAACTTTTCCCAAATTTTGACATAAAGTTCAAGAAGGGAGTTACTTATAACAAATTTCAACAACAAAATCATACTTTTTATTTTCATTTCTAAGCACCGGTTGGCAACATTGCATGGCGAGTACACCGACAATTAGTCGGCTCGAGGCGGGTCATTCTAACAAAAGGGTACGCGATTGTTATCGAATGTGAATTTATTGCGCGTGTGTATGAATAAATGAGAACGTTAATGAATAAATATGTCACCGCTTCGTGTGTAGCGGTGTAGGTACTACTCGTGTGTAAGTACAATGGTTATGAATGTGCCCATGTTTTTTAGTCGGCGTTTATATATTATGTGCGTGTGTGCGTATTTGCGTTACTCATTTTTTTTGTTTTTTTGTCTCTTGGTTGAAAGAGCAACGTCCAAGCGACGGAAAGAAAGGGAGGACCAACTGACTAATAGAACTGTTTTGTTTTCATCACAAATGTTCGTGTGATCGTGAAATGCGAGAGGGGAAGGGGGTTGAGGTTGAATGGAAGCTAGCCTAGAGAGTGAGAAAAAAAAATACGACACTAAATGGTTAAATGGTTTTTTTCTCCCTGCTTCAAACCTGTTAAGACCTGAGCGTAATTAAAAAAAGCAAAAGAAAAAAACAAAACAAAACAAAAAACGTTTTAGCAGAGTAAAATTGAACATAGTGGTATGGAAAAACAGACTACCCGCAGTCATGAATTTTAATTTTTAATAATTTAGACGTTTTTCTTCAGCTTTTTTTTCTTTTAAAAAAAAAAAAAAAAAAAAAAAAAACTTAAATTTTATAATTTTTCTTTTAAATTTTTAATTTTTGTTTAAAATTTTTAATCATTGTTTAACATTTTTAATATTTGTTTAAAATTTTTAATCATTGTTTAACATTTTTAATATTTGTTTAGAATTTTCAATTTTGTTTAAATTTTTTAATATTTTCCAACATTTTTGATTTTTTTTTCTAGTGTGCTGTATTTTGTCGAATATATCCGGCGTTATAGAGTAAAACTCAATGAATATTCTTTCGAATAAATCCGACATTAGTGTGGTAAGAGATAGTAATATATATGCAAAAACTTCAACTTTTTCTCAAAATATAGGCATATACACTATAGTAAGTCCACATTTTTGAAGAACAGATTTTTCACGTTTTTGAACTCTTGAATCTATTGTGTTCGCTTAAGAATTCATGTGTTTTCTGTAAAAAAGATGCATGGAACGAATCATTTCCGGCCTTTGAAAATTAGACGTAACATTTTCGTTTTCTTCACGAAGATTTTCCGTCCCTCAAGACGATTCTTCAACTTCAAAAGTAAAACTACTATTTTTTACCTTTTCAGTTTTTGTTTTTGTTTGATTGCCAAAAAATTGCAAACCACAGAAAATGTTGAATATACGCATGAGCTGAAAAAACTAAACACACCCGTGTCCCTTCTCAACCATTTAATTATAGTTAATAATGAACATTTATTTCTTTCCTTTGAAGCTTGTTTAGGAAAAAGTTGCGTCTTAAAAATAGCTTCAATTTGTTTAATGAGTAAGTGCAAAAAATATGACTCAAGCTAAAGGATTTTTTAAGCGTGCCGTATATATACGGTGCGCTTCTTGTTTTCATTTTCATATCTAATATATAAGTCCAATGCCTTGCTTATGGCAAAACCTTGGCGGGAAAGGTTTGAAAAATTAAAAACGTGTTTTCTTAAAACTGGTTTCATTAATCGTTAATTTATTGCTGCAATCCAGGAGGTCTCGGCGTCTATTTTCTTAAAATTGTAAAAGTTTTGGTATTCCTGTTAATTTCAATAAGTTATTAAGCGTCAAAGTCGAATTCCTTCAAACGAGAATTCCATACAGGTCCAGCAACCTAAGTCATTTGTGCCAACCTATGAGTCAAAATTCAAAGGCAGGAGGGGGGTGGAAACATCTCCCGCAGGAACCCTCTTTGCCCCTCGCCTTTGGGCTCCACCGGTCACAAGATTTCTTCACGGTGCATTAAGCGGTCGTAAATGTGTCAACATCTGTTTGACGAGGGTACATCGATAAGAAGCGACGAGGTATTGATGAAGAGCGGGAGGGGTATAGAAAAGAGAGAGGCTCATTCATATCCTTAAGGTACCGTTCTAGAATTCATCCCTTTATTGTCTCGATGCAGAAAAGATTATGAATAGCAGCACTTCCCAATGTACATAGATATACAGTATCACAGGGTAATGTAATCTTTTTTGCACGGATGCAGTAAATGGTTGAATTCTAGAACGCTACCTATGTAGACCTGTTTAGTGATGACGTCACGATCAGAATTAGTTCCAAACAAATGCTCTATCTCGCTCACTCTCGTGGATTTACCAGATCCAAATTTTCGAACGCAAATTCATGCTAGTTAACCAACAGTTTTCTCAAATTTTATTGCACCATTAGATTCCACTTGCCTTAAAGTATCTTTTCACTGTAACATAATTCCTAAAAGATCACAAGCGAATTTACAATCACAGTTATACCGAAAGACGTTCTACGTTTTGTCCTTGTCTTACTCACGGTCTCTTATGGTAGTATCACCGGCATGACACTCAATCATTCTAACTTCTCTCCGTATCGAAGCTATTGTTCGAGGTACAACACATGCCGTGATGGTGCTGATGAGCCTATATCCTAGAATTTTGTGCTCTTAAGAAACTGATAACTGTGATTGTGCATCGATGCGCGATGTTTCAAAAAGTTTGTGATAGCGGGCTCATATTTTATCACTGAGAAAAAAGTGGCTGTTAAAACTGTAAGAATAGAACCATAGATGATTTCGCCTTATTTCAATCATGAGACCTATCGTTGCTGTAGTCAGCGCGCTTGAATCTACACGAATTCTGATTGTCTCTATGGAATTTCGATTATTTCTATGGGAAATAAAGCGCGGGAATATATATCCAATCGGAAAATTTTTTGAAACAATCGGAAATTTTTATAAGGGACGTGGAACCCAATGGTGTGATAAACACAACATGTAAAGAACGTGTTGTTTACTAGCACTTGTATTTGAAAATTTGGACTGTGTTTCGTATGGGAAAACCCACGAGAGCGAGTGAGACGGAGCCTTTGTTTGGAACCAATTTTTTTCATGACGTCACACTAAACAGGTCTTTGCATCGGAAACATTTGAAATTCTGGGAGATCGGCAAATTGAAAGCCCCTCAATGAGCGTCGATGGAATCAAGGGATTTTTGAGGACATTTTTGGCGTTTTGTTGAAAAATAGGTGTTTAAAATCCAGAACACAGGGAGCCAGAGGGGTAAAATTCGCATTAATTGCTCTAAAAAGTGAGAGGGGCTGTCACGTGTCTTCCACCCCTGGACAGCTTCCTCGCTGCGGCTATGGAATTGACTCTGGAATAACTTATTTACCTATCCTAAAAAGTTCGTTGCGTGTACAAAATTTTTCACTGGAAGCTTCTTCAAATTTGGAAACTATAGGTCCATATGGAACTTTGCTTTTCCAACACGAAAAATGATATCGACCGACGGCAACAGAAAAAAAAAGAAATAATATGACAATGCGTTATAGTGAATAATGGCATAGTTTTAACTGTAAACTTTCGATACTTTTCAAGAAAATAAATGGGGAGAGGGGGAATTAAAATCCACAAACCTCTTAAACCTCCACACCTATACTAATCTATACCCCTAGAATGCTTGATGTGTAAAGGGCACTTGAAATGGTTAGTTCTGTATATTAAAGGATTATTGTTTCATGAATTCGCAAGTGTTCCATTTATGCATATTACGTATCTACATCGTGACAATCGCAACAAGTGCTGACAGCACCTAAAACGGAAAAAAAGATAAAAAAAACTGTTTATTATTTAGAATCACGGCTTTTCCGAATATGACACTTTTTGACTTCAAAAGAACGCCACCTCATGTTTGATCCCTGAACAAGCTGTTTAAAAGGTGGAGGGATTTAGAAATATCTATTGTCTATAGTTTATGTGGGTAAAAAAGATCGAGCCTTATCAAATAATTTTCTCTTTTCAGCTTTCAATGGGTTTGTTGCAAACTTTTGCTACAGTGCTATAGAGTTTTGATTCTGATGTAAAATTGTCTGAAAATTACATTGGCGGCATCAAATAGTCATAAAATCCACTAATAAACCCAAAAAACGCATTATAAAGAAAGCCAAAATTGCAGTCGTAAAGCCGAACAATCTGTGCACGCGCACGACGAACATCAGAGATAGGTGACCCATTCTCCCCTTTTTCGTTAAGGGGGGGGGGGGGAGAAAATATCTCTACAGTCAAACTGTGATTTTAAAAATGTGCATGGTCAAGATGTTGTCTTTTGTGAAGGGGGCGGGGGGGGGGAAGCAAAATATCAAGAACAGGGTGTTTCAAAACTTGAGTGCCAAACTTATGGAGTGTATTTTTGGGGTCAACATACATATATATAAGACTTTATTTTCCTACATGAGTATGTGCTGCAATGGGCCTGTTGCATGAACTTTTTTTATTTCATTTTATGAAATTAGAATGAAAATCATTGACCCCATATTTTTTCTTTTTTTGATTTGGACGCGCGAACACCGAGAAAAAATGGTGCAAAGTTGCTCAAATTTGAAAATATTTGAAACGACCCTGTTTTGGCGGGAAGAGGCTGCGGTGGCTCGCTACGTCACGATTTGTATAGCCGAGCAGTGCGAGAGTAGAGACCAGCGAGGCCAGCCGCTGTCCCGTTGAATTCTTACGGCACGGCACTTACGCGGCAGTCGAACCCATCCCTCTTTACACGCGATTTTCTCGAATATCGTTCGTCTCACGTAAAATTTTGTGAGGATCAAATCGAAAGAGCATGAAATTTCCATGCTGTTTGATGACTTTATTTTCCTGCTCGAATGGGTTGACATCAAATGCGCCAGACCGCAAAAAATGACGGATTAGCGCATAAAAGTCCGGTATTGCATTTTTAAAAGTAGTTTTTTACCCGTCTTAACAGAGGCTCTGAAAACTTTGAGTTTAATCGTCCGATAGGAAATTTTGTGTTCTTCAAAATTGTCCCCAAGCATTTTCCTTGTCAGATGGACGGTTATTGAGATACAAAGAGAAAATCAGTGAAAATGACCGCTTTCCGCCAGAACTCCCGGATCATCAACTTTTGAGTTTTTCCTATTTACAAGCGGACAGGAAAACTATGAAAAAACCAAAAGTACACGTTTAAAAGGGAATTTTACGTTCTTTAACTTTGATCCTTACCACTTTTTATGCAGAATGCATAGCAATCGAAATAAATGCAGGTAAATGTACGAGAACTGCGGAGTCGTAGTCACTATTTTAACCCGGAACAACTCAACTTTTTTCATTAATTTTCATTTATCTCGATTACGATGCATTTTGCATAAAAAAATGTAAGAATCAAAGTTAAAGAGCGTAAAATTCCCTTTTAAACGTGTACTTTTGGTTTTTTCATAGTTTTCCTGTCCGCTTGGAAATAGGAAAAACTCAAAAGTTGATGATCCGGGAGTTCTGACGGAAAACGGTCATTTTCACTGATTTTCTCTTTGTATCTCAATAACCGTTCATCTGACAAGGAAAATGCTTGGGGACAATTTTGAAGAACACAAAATTTCCTATCGGACCATTAAACTCAAAGTTTTCAGAGCCTCTTGTTAAGACGGGTAAAAAACTACTTTTAAAAATGCAATACCGGACTTTTATGCGCTAATCCGTCATTTTTTGCGGTCTGGCGCATTTGATGTCAACCCATTCGAGCAGGAAAATAAAGTCATCAAACAGCATGGAAATTTCATGCTCTTTCGATTTGATCCTCACAAATTTTTACGTGAGACGAACGATATTCGAGAAAATCGCGTGTAAAGAGGGATGGGTTCGACTGCCGCGTAAGTGCCGTGCCGTAAGAATTCAACGGGACAGCGGCTGGCCTCGCTGGTCTCCACTCTCGCACTGCTCGGCTATACAAATCGTGACGTAGCGAGCCACCGCAACCTCTTCCCGCCAAAACAGGGTCGTTTCAAACGGGTCCAAATTTTATGTCGTGTTTTCTCTGCAATGATGCATCGTAGGGAAAAACGGAGACCATCAACGTTTTTCTCTTGCTCGGGACTTTCTGTTTTTCAGTGAAAAACATCAAAATTCCGATCTATGCAACAGGCCCATTGTTTCTTTTCTGAGCTAGAGCCCTCCAAAGTTTTGAAAACAAAAAAAAAAAAATAAACACAAAAAAACAACGCCTTTGACTCATCTCCTTACAGATACATCTGATCTAAATTTATTTTTTTCATAATTTCTCACCAAACAAGCTCAATTGGACAGCACTTGTCACAAAAGAACCGAGTGACATTTTTGATAAAATTGAGTTATTGATTGATAGAGCTAGCAATACTGAATCTCGAAGCAACAAGTGCTTCTTCTGTAATAACAACTATTTCCCGTCAAAATTCCAGGTAAAAGTGAGCTGGTGAGCCTCATTGATGTCATTGTCCATATGATGAAATAAAAAGAGAACTTGGTTCCTTTGGCTGATTAGGTTAAACCTTAATCCGAGTCACGTAAGGAACCAACTCCGACTTGGTTCCTTTCAGTGGCGGCTCGTGCGATTTGGCAACCATGCTTTTTTACCATTTAAACCTATGCAAAAGTATCGATATCTTGGGGGTGCATTGCACCTCCTGAAGATCGATTGTTTTACATAGGTTTAAATGGAGGGATTCCACTGTTGCCACATTGCACGAGCCGCCACTGGTTCCTTTTATAGAATTGGGAACGGACTTAAGTCCGGATTAACGGATTTTAAAATAATCAACAGTGTAAACCATCTCTGCCGTTTGGTTTCTCTTAGAGTTTCGCTTTTCGTGATTATGCCAAAAAAAAAAAGAAGAAAGGAACCAAGTCACTTTAAACGCTAAAAATTAAGAACCTTTCCTACATAGTAAATTCCACTTTTCCGGTGTTGAAATGCAAAAACACAACACGGTAGTTGAATGAAATCAAAACGTAAGTAATTCCAAGTTTTTTGTTTAAATGCTAGCTCTTCAACTTTGGACTCAATTTTCTCGAGATCAGCTCCATGTTGAATGCTGTCTAATTATTATCATTGCTAGCAAAAGCATTAAAGCTGTTCAGACTTTAGTGGCACGCTTTTCCAACACCTGCGTGTTGGAATTTTCCCTGCTTGTTTTTTTTTTTTTTTTTTTTTTTTTTTTTTTTTACGAATCAGTAAGGGTATATGTGTAATTGATAAGAGACTGTCGGTGACAAATAGACACACGTGTAAAGCAAGAATTTTATAACTTTGAAAAAAAAAATGAAGACCAGAAAAAAAATGTGTTTGAAGAGTAAATGAAAAGAACTTTGGAAAAAAAAAGACGCACAAAGCTTAGCTCACATTGCCTCCTAGGCGCTCTTTTTTTAAACGTATATTTACTTACACATGATTAAATTCGCTCAGTTTTACTTGCACGGATCATAAGTTACAGATGCATCAAAGAGTTCTAAAAGCTCATTCCTTGTGGCTCTCTTGGGTCTCGATTTTTCTCGTCTATTTACTTTTTTTTCTATATTTTTGTGTCTCTCGGGAGCTCAGAATTTAAAATACATTTTAAATTCTGAGCTTACAAGGAAAAAACAAAAGGTATAGCTTCCAGTCGGACAGTCGAAGACATCTCAGTCATCATGCGTTCTGTATTACGGCTTCATGTTAAAATCGAGGAAAACTGGCGAGGAAAACTTTGTAAATGAGGAAAAATGTTTAATATACACAACAAAAAGTAATCCCATATATATGATCCATACATCCTATAAAGATGTGTAATTTTCTAAGAGCCAAAACTGCCATTTTGTGGATCATAAGAGGAGAACTTTTCAACTCACCGACGAGTCCTTCGGTTGGCTAGATACGTAGTCTATCGGGCCGATCATTTACTTTTTCTTGAAACCGATTGTTCAAAGACTGTCTACTGTCTATAGTCTGTCCCTATACATGAATGAACTATTGGTGGACTATCAGTCGCAAAAGTTTAGTCTGGCACCATTGCAAGTTTATTTATTTATTTATTTATTTATTTATTTAATTTTGTGCATAAGAGCCATTAGCTTGAAATACACGCCAGGAAAAAGAATAAAAAAAAAAAAAAAAAAAAAAAAAAAAAAAAAAAAACTAAACAGATAAGTACATAATAATAATGATGGTTCTTAAAATTGAATTAAGTTTTAAGTATTAGCCCACAACTCCTCCGCACTATAAAGGGCTTTGTTAATAAGAAAAGTTGTTTCATTTGAACCCATGAAAAATATCGAATTGTACTTACAGGGATTGGCGATGACTATGAAATTCGATCTTTTGTAAGTGTCCAAATAGCTAGACATGAACAACGTTGCCAAATGGCGCGTTTTACCACCTATTAGACACATATTCTCGCTATCGGTTATCTGCTTCCAACCATTAAGCCAACTAGTGGAGAGATCACATTATTTTGTTGCGTTTCAAAATTGAGTTATAAAAGCGATTTATAGCATGCACGATGGATTTAGATCTAAAACGTCTCCACGGAGCGGATACTTTATACTGATACAATTTTCAAAATGCGTGTAACAAAGGGTTAATTCACTTTCAAACCTCAACAGTAATTTTCGTTGCATTAGCTCAAAATTTGTTCGAATCTCGATTCGACATGAAAGAATTCCACCGTAAACGCGGAGAGTACATTGTAAAGCATGTATCACATAAAGTAATGTGTGGGATTGATACAGGAGGTTATACAGCGTCGACGCTTCCCGCTAATGGATATTCACGATATCGCGCTTCAACCCCCTGGTTATTCATCAAGAGCCACCGTTAATCGAATTTTCTAATTATCCCCCCTCCCCCCCTTTCCCTAGGCGCCCAATCCACGGACCTTGCTTTCAAGTCCTCGAGTACCGCTCGATGTACCGTGAAAATGTGGTTGGAGATTTCGGGGAAAAATTATACAACAAGAGGTGTGTAAAAGGCAGGCCAGCGGTCGTGCTAAATTTTATATTTAATTCACAGTGTCGCGTCGGGAGATTTTTTTTTTTTTTTTTCCGAATTCATTGACGTATATGTGGAAAAAATGTATGGATATTAATCATTCTCTTTGATAAGGGACACAGGTGTCTGTAAATCAACGAGCCATAGTATGTATTATTAGTGCTTGCACACGTGTCAGAGTATGAAAATTATGAGTTTGATATTGCCTTGACGGGGTTTGGAAAGTCACCAGGGGGTTCGCTCAATGGCGACATGTCATAAACTTGACGAGAACAGAAAGTTTGTGAGAGGGGGAAATATTCGGAAGTAGTGAATCAACCCTCTGGCCCCATTCCCTCTAAATGACGCTTTATTGAAGTGGTTTATTAGTCTGATAAATCTAGTTAATTAAATAATCTTACATGTTGATTTTGACTTTTCAAGTTTATCGCATGTTTCTTTTTTCTGGAGTTGCTTCTCCCTTGGTTTCGATACTTTCTTTGCTACTTTCTACTTTTTATTTTACTGACCTATATACTCGTATTTTGTCATCATTGGCTGCTCGTGCTATGCAGGAACCATGCTTTTTGCTATTTGAATCTATGCACAAGTATCGGATTTTCAGGGATTCATAGTGAATCTCTTGAATATCAATTATTTTTCGTACCTATATGTTTAAATGGAGACAATTTGATGTTGGTATACATTTGCACAAGCCGACTCTGCATTTCATGAGACACTTATTGTATTAAACTCGTGTTTTCTCATATTTCAAAAGTTACGTTCACACGATAAAATTGTAAAAAACAACATTCAACTTCTATACTCTCATAGTGTAACTGCTCTAACTTTGCAGATCAATTTGAAACAACAGATAATACATTTATTTCTGATTTACAGCAATTTTAAAAGCCAGGATTCAAAAGTATATTTGATGCATTTAAAAACAAGCAGGGGAACTCCGATACAATTTATGTATGGGTACAGCGTGCCGCGATGGGTCTGTAAACAGGCACGTCAAGGGCCACCCGGAGGTAGCAAGTCCTCTCGTGCCGTATATGAATTTTGAATTACGCGGTCTTGACCGTGGGGAAAGGGTCGTCTTTAGAGGCGGTTTTCTCAAAAACCTGTTGAGTAAAATCAAATCGGTAGTGTAAAAATCATGTTCAATAAGTCTAGTGGCCGTTAAAAAAAAAAAAAAAAAAAAAAAATGGTTGAAAACTTTGACCCAAGGCATAGTAAAAAACCCGGGTAAGAAAGTCGATTCCGCCCTTTTGAATACAAGTAAATTTAAACGTCCCGCTACAGCACGGATCTCCAGAAAACCTATCAAATATCCATATTATACCCTCTTATATTTAGGGACCCTAGAGCGGAGCAAATCTGATTGTGAGTAACAACAAAAACTATCGAATATAGAGAGAGGCAGCGTCAGTCGCTAGTCTATCTCACTCGTCGGTTTGCAACGCAGCGATGCTGAGCTATGAAGACTGGGTTTGAGGAGCGGGGTCAATCATAAAACTGTCAAAATCTGAGAAGTGTGAGCCATTAGCTTGTGTGTGTGACCTCAGTATATTTTCTGTGCGTGTGCGACGAAGCCACAAGCCACCATCCTACTTACCAATCTGTGTGAGTGACTGTGTGTGCATCGAAAACAAATCAAAGACTACTGAAGTCAGCGCTGATATCTCAACGGGAAAGTCTAAAAAAACAAAATAAAGCCGGTGATGGCATCAAATGACTAAAAAAAAAAAACAAATATTAAACGTGTCTGAGTGTGTGATTGTACGTATACTTAAAAATGTGTCGACAATACACAATACGACCCGAGCATTTAATTTTTGATTCATATCCTGAAAACTGAATCTCCAAAACGCACACGGCCACCAGATGGCGCCTCTTACACTGTATTTTATTATTCATTGTATGCAGAAAAACGAGAGTAAGAAGCTTGCCATATACTTCGTATGGCACGCTTAAAAAAAAAAAAAAAAAAAAAAAAAAAAAATGTTTTCAAAAGTTTCTAACGTGCTAGAGCTCGTTGTTGTTTTAGCGGAATTTCACGTTATAATCAATGCACCATATCTTACTGTTGTAACATTAGTTCGCAACAGACCTATATTCTTGTGCGATGTGAATGCCGCCTACCGCGTCGCGTCGCGTCATATGCCACGCCGTTGATGCATTAGTTTGTGAACTTGGATCTTATTATTTAAAGTTTGGTGTTTAATCTTCGTCTTCTCCAGTTGACCTAGATTCACGGCGTTAAGAAGGAACAATGACATTTCTGCATATTTGAACGAGTTGGGGCGTTTTTTTTGTCATGCATTGGTGCAGAAAAGATTATGGATATCATATTATTTTTATGATACATAGATGTACTGAATTGAGTTAAGTGATCTTTCTTGTGCTGGTGTGATTCTTCGGTTAGTTCTAAAAAAACTACTGTGCGTTTCCCTATTCACCGGAGTGGTGCATTGCCCATCGGTGTAGAAAAGATTATGGATATCATTATTTTCGTGACGTATACTCATAGATAAGTATACTGCGGCATTGAGTTAAGTAATCTTCTTCGTACCAGGGCATGCGACTCTTTGATGAATTCTAAAACACTTTCATTATTAGTGCAGATGACAAACCCTGAGGAACACTGCATTATAATTTCTCTGAGTTAGTTTTATACCTGCAGCTTCAAGCTAGTTACATTCACAAATATACGAGTCACAACAGAATGGGGCTCCTTATTATAATGAGTAACTCTGCAAATTAAAGTGCAAGTTTTCTCACCAAGTCCGCATTATGACAAGAGTTTGTTTGCTTCTTTTCATAAAATGTTTCACCATTTTAACCCTCGCGAGTCCAAACCATCATAGAAATGTAGGGTAACTCCGGAGGGGGGGGGGGTCGATAATATATGTACCTCAAACGGTGTCTCACCGCACAGGTCTAGTTCCCTTCCTTTTCTTTCATTTTAAGAATTTTAAGTAATTAAATCCTTCTTGATGTTTTAAGACAATTCTTCATCATGTTTTACTAATTTTTCAGTACACACGTATGTTTTCCTTTCGGAAAAAGAGGATTCTAAACAAATGTAACAAATTTGAAAACGATTGTTTAGTCTTTGTTTTTTTTTTCTGCCGTACTAAAAAATGGCCTGTTGGCATCAGTTGATATCAACGAGCTAAACATTTATCTGCGGTTTAATGGGTAACCTGCGTAATCCTCATGGGGAATTTTTAGGTTAAGTTTAAGCGAGTACTTTCTGCATTTGTTGCCATGTATTTTGGAGCTGTGCTGCGCACAGTGCAGGATCAAAGCATGTCCCGGTCCACTGTGCGTCGCGCCGCACCAAAATACACGGAATCATATGGACAACAAATTACGTGCTTTAATTAAACCTAACCCAAATATCCCCCATAGTGGTTACGCAGGTTACCCACAAAACTGCCACTCTAGATAAATGTAGGCTGTTGGTTGAAACATTAGCCTGATATCAGCTTGATGTCAACTGATGCCAACTGATGTCATCTGATTATTTTTTGTAGGGTGTGATTTGTCATTTGAATATAGACCACAAAATCGACTGACTCATTGATTTTAATGGCTTACGTCTATACGTTTTCCGTTCGCACTTGGAAACTATCCAGAGTTTTAAAATGTTGGCAACTTTGGCAACGCAGACTGAAAGAACGACGTGTTTTACTTAAATAGGAATCGATGAAAAAGTAATTTGTAATTTTTCCGACTTACGCCTATACATACGTCAGATGGACGACGAATTGGTGAAATTTGGCAACGTTGTAACAACGGTGACACTCACGAAATTCATATGAGAAAACTTACAGAAACACGAGGATTCCGAGAAATCCTCTAACTTGGTAATAAGATTAAAAATAGAAGTTTAATTAGCGTTGAGTATGCTTTCAAACGTATGAAGTCAATGAAAAATACTTCATCTGTATAGGGAAACATAATGAAACATTTTTTAATGCAATGTTTCGTTGTTGAGATTGAAACGAAGCGAACACCGCAGGGTGAAGGATTAGAAAAATGTTCAGAAAAGAACTCGGAAAGTTTCTCATAATCATAATCATAAAATGAGTGCTTTTCATTCCAAGAAAAGTTCCATTAAATCCGTCAAATGTTGGAGCCAAAAGCAGGAAAGTCTGAATTAGTTTCTACCCAGAGACATGCGCGAAGAAGAGTTGTTGAGTCAAAGACTGAATGAATACAGTGCGCTAAACCACATTTTGTGCGAAAAAAAGAATGTATGTTATATTAATTGGCACCCAGGGATTATATATACCTGTGCAAAGTTTTAAGTAAAAGTTGTCGCAGTGTCATTTCCAAACGATCAAAGAGAATAACAATGCGGCAAATATATAATAAGAGAATTTATCTGTATAGGTATACCCACTGTTGGACGTACATCAACCAATGCAATAAAGATGCATAACGTGTGACACGAGCAGAATACATATAAATTCGATTTATTTTCCATATTTCGATTTGAACCCAACGAAAAGCGAATTTAACCCCTTATGGACTAGTATAGGCCCGAGTATATACTCGTTTTTATTCTCTAGTCTATGGTTTTAGTCTTAATTTTGAATAAAGGAGAATATCGATAGAAACACCTACAAGATAGGGTTTCGTCGGGCGGGGAGCCTTCAATTCGTCGTATAGGCAATTCCAACTCCCCCGAGTACGAACAGTTCCCCTTCCCGAACAGAGTACGAACAGTACGAACTACCTTCCCTTTATAAACGGAAGAGTGCAGGTGTTCTTTTGAACTAACCTGGTACGTACTTAAAGGGTTTATCAGAGTGATTCGGGTTGACAAGATTTGAAAGTTTCATAGATCTAGTCATCTTGGACGGACGAAAGACGTACAATGTACATGGCTGGTATTAAGGAACTGGTAAAATTCTGGAATTCAACCTAATTTGACCTAACTTTTTCCTCGCCAGCAAATTAGGGTAAATTCCAGCATTTTACCCGTTCCTTCCTGTTTATTTATTTTTCAAGGCGTCGCTGGTTCGTTTTTCTGTCATATTTCTTTCTGTTTTTTATACGGCCCTCTTAATTTTTCTTCCATATTTGTCTGTTAAGCCCTATAATTGGCGAAAGCGGGCACTTAAACTTCCGAAAGAATGGCAGTTTTCTTGGAAAAAAGGACAATTAACAATCTCTGTTCATGGCAAAACCGATCGACAAAAATTTGAAAAATATCTACAAGATCACAAGTAGGCACGTATTATTCTACTACGTGCATTAGTACAACCGAAATTCTGTAAATCTGCTACTTGATCTAGACATCCTCTCCAAAGAATATACGGTTTTATTCGTAACGCCATCGGGTGGAAAAAAAGCTCTTTGAACGTTTTAAACTATCTGTCTCACTTTCAAGTGACCCCATCTACAGCTATCTCACTCTCATCAATATAATCCATTAATCCATATCAGAGACATTTTTCGTTAATTTTATAGCGGAAATTAATTTCTTGAGTCGTTTTAGTGCTACGTTGATATTATAAAATGTCACGAAACAAGGCCCTGTTTACGATTTTCGACGCTAGAGAGAGATTACTATTCCATAATAGTCACGGGAGAGTGTGAGAGACATACTTTGTTACTCGCTACGCGAGTTTTGTCATAGCTAATTGCAGCCGATTGTTGCTGGCTATTAACCGCTGACTTCGCACTAAAACCGTAGCTCAATTCATTATTTTCTTTTAGAATAATCCTGCCGTAGGATTTTAACAGTTATCGCTGGTATTGACGTACCCTCTCATTTTTCATGACGGTGGGAATAAAAAAATTTAAACGCCAAAGTCTCGATAATGATGAATTAATTTGCTCACCAAGCCGTGTTAACTGAGAAGTGACATGCTGGATGATAGATAGAGCCGTAAGTACTGGACACGGCGCGCGGCGAGGCTGAACGGACTTGGCGCGCACGTGGCGTCGTTGATACGTGCGGGTGCGGATGTGGGTGAAAACGTGATTTTTGCATGTTTCTGACCGACCACCGACGGCCCCAAGCGAGAGAGAGATAGAGCTAGAGAGAGAGAGAGTGAGAGAGAGAGAGAGAGAGAAAGGGAGAGAGAGCAAGAAGGAGAGAGAGAGAGAGAGAGAGAGAGAAAGGGAGAGAGAGAGGAGAAGGATAGGTGGATTAATTGAGCCGGCATCGGTATGTATGCCGTTGGTGGAGGGATCGGACGGTGGGGTGGTCGATGGACAGTGCGGCTTAGTTCCCACGTAAACGCTCATTGGGGGGGGGGGGGGGTAGTTAGAATCTATGGTTAAAGTGCGAAGCCACATTTCTGCAAAATAACAACTTTTCAGACTCCAGGAGAGCGGTAAATTGTCGTCGATTTAACAATTTAACATAGATATATTGCGTATATGTTAAGTATGTAAGTATCTAAGTAACGTTAGAACAATAACGAAAATTATGTGCTGCGTTTCAATACCACGTCCGAGTTTATGCGTACATTTGTACCAGTGGCGAGGCGTGCGACCTGGCAACGTACTTTTCCCCCAATTGAACACATTAAAAAAGCCAAAATACCTGGTCATCGCTAATGACTGAACCGTTCGACTTTTTGGGTGAATTTAAGTGGAGAAAATACATTGTTGCCAAATTTCTCGCTTTGCCATGCACTGATTTGTAACTCAGTCGCAACCGCTCACCATTCCAATTATGCTTATTCACAGCGATAACTATCCCAAATTGTTAAAGTTTGCTTAATGGTTTTTGGTCGAGTGCCTTCAATTAAAGAGATAGGCAAAATCAACACCGGGGAGTACGAGTGATTATCGATCCTTTAAATTTGAGCAATCTGTCGTTAGTTTCTTTTACTTACCTCGTTCTTAAAGGATAAAAGAAACCATCACAAAAGGAAAAATATGTTCCTGTACAAATTGTTGGAGCTCTAATAAAAAGTTCCTGAAAGAAATTCTGGCAGTTTACAGAAGAATTCTGGTATTTTAAATAGAATTCTGGGGCCAAAATATATATTGCGGCTTTTTGGAACTTACGAGCGGTCTGGCCGGTGGCAGTGCGGCCAGTCCACCATTGGTGACAATATATTGTTGTACTTTAGTACTATTCTGGTTTAGCCCCATGTATAATTGTATATAGGCGTAGCCAGGCTTTAGTCTTTCTCTCCCTCTGCACATCATTGGAACACATATGTTACACTGAAAAAAAAGGTTTGTTGGAAGAGCATGGGGCATTGCTAAAATAGCAATTGCTAATTGCAAAAAAACGTTACACTCTTCATTTTGCTGGACTGGCAAAACAGTAATTTGCAATTCTATAAAATGACAGTTTTGCTCGAATAACAAAATGTTTTGGAAGAATTGCAAACATTTACTTTGCAAAAATTGCAAATTAAGGATTGCAAAATTAGCAAAGTATGTTTGTCATTTGGACATTTTGAATTACAAAACTTACGAAATGAGTTTGGTAGACCAGCAATTTTCAATTTGCAATATCAACAATTTCCCTTTTGTTCAACCAGCAATTTTCAATTTGCAATATTAACAAAACTTTTTTGTTCAACCAACAATAATTTTACTGTACAAGTTACAATACATTAACTCGCCATTCGACCATTAGCAAATTGCAATTTATACTAGGTAATATTGTCATGCAATTAGATTTGGCACACAGCGCGCTGCTACCAAATACCGCGGACTCTGTGGTTATTCCTAATTTTTTAGCTGTCTAGCTCCCGACCGGGATTTGAACCTACAACCTACCTATTCCTACAGATTCCTAATCCAGTATCCTATCCAATACACCAGCTAGAGCCGATGGTGAATGCGGACACAATTTCGGTATATAAGCTTGCGGGCGGCAAAAAAGGACAAATAGCAGTTGTTTAACGTCCGATTTGCATGAAATTTGGTAGTCAGGGGTATTTTTGGTCAAGAAAAACGAATCTGATGTTGGATTTTCAAAATATTAAAAACCATTAGGGATATATAGGGTGATTCAAAAATAATGCACCTTTTAACTTTTTTCCTTATCGATGGAACATTGCGCCATTTCCCTACGTTTATAGCTTTTTCAGGGGGTGCTATTTTCGATGGCTCTTACTCAAGAGATATAGTGGGGGGCGGAGGGGCTTAGTATAATAGATTGGGGGGTAACTTTATATACAGGGTGGCTGTAAAGTAACTGAAAGTGGTCATAACTTTTGCACTATTAAAGATATTTGGACGTGGTTTGCGCTGTTCTTTATCTTTTCGAAGGACCAATTCGCTAGGGAAATTTTCGAAATTAAGACTCCTGGGGAAGTTTCCCTAGGGTGGAGAGGTAAACTCGAAAACAACTATCTTTAAATATGGGCAAAAATAGTTTCGGTCTATCTTGTACTGATATTTTGGGAGGTGATGGAACTTGATTTTAGGCGTCCAAAACTGGGATTACTTTTGATCCAGCCCATTGAGAACCGGGAAGAGGGAAGGAATGTCTATCAAAACACGAAAATCTTCATAACTTTTAAATAAAACGTTTGATTCAAGGGTGAAATTTGTAAAACAAAATTTAAATAATAGTTTTGTCCGGGGGAAAAAGTTATAAGTGCAGTTGATACGGTTAATTGAATCAGGCGTAACTCAAAGTAAAAAAAACAAGCAGGGAAAATTCCAACACGCAGGTGTTGGGAAAGATTGCCACTAAAGTCTGGACAGCTTTAATGCTTTTGCTAGCAATGATAATAATTAGACAGCATTCATTAAAAAGGAACCACGTGACATGGAGCTAATCTCGAGAAAATTGAGTCCAAAGTTGAAGAGCTAGCATTTAAACAAAAAACTTGGAATTACTTACGTTTTGATTTCATTCAACTACCGTGTTATGTTTTCGCATTTCAACACCGGAAAAGTAGAATTTCCTATACAGGAAAGGTAGGTACTTAATTTTTAGCGTTTAAAGTGACTTGGTTCCTTTCTTCTTTTTGTTTGGCATAATCACGAAAAACGAATCTCTAAGAGAAACCAAACGGCAGAGTTGGTTTACACTGTTGATTAATTTAAAATCCGTTAATCCGGACTTAAGTCCGTTCCCAATTCTATTAAAGGAACCGAGTCGGAGTTGGTTCCTTACGTGACTCGGATTAAGGTTTAACCTAATCAGAAAAAGGAACCAAGTTCTCATTTTATTTCATCATATATGGACAATGACTTCAATGAGGATCACCAGCTCACTTTTCCCTGGAATTTTGACAGAAAGTAGTTGTTATTAGAAGAAGCACTTGTCGCTTCGAGATTCAGTATTGCTACGTCTATCAATCAATAACTCAATTTTATCAAAAATGTCACTCGGTTCTTTTGTGACAAGTGCTGCCCAATTGAGCTTATTTGGTGAGAAATTATGAAAAAAATAAATTTAGATCAGATGTATCTATAAAAAGATGATTCAAAGGTGTTGTTTTTTGTGTTTGTTTTTGTTTTCTGTTTTTTTGTTTTCAAAACTTTGGAGGGCTCTAGCTCAGAAGAGAAACATTTGCAGCACTTATTCATGTAGGAAAATAAAGCCTTAAATATATGTTGACCCCAAAAATACACTCCTTAAGTTTGGCACTTAAGTTTTGAAACACACTATATTCTTGATATTTTGCCCCCCCCCCTCCACCCTTCATAGAACACAACATCTTGACCATGCAAATTTTTAAAATCACAGTTTGACTGTAGAGATATTTTCTTTTCCCCCCTTTCAACGAAAAGGGAAAAATGGATCGCCTATCTTTGATGTTCGACGTGCGCATGCACAGATTGTTCGGCTTTACGACTGCCATTTTGGCTTTCTTTATAATGCGTTTTGTGGGTTTATTAATGGATTTTATGACTATTTGATGCCGCCAATGTAATTTTCAGGCAATTTTAATCAGATTCAAAACTCTATACCGCTGTAGCAAAAGTTTGCAACAAACCCATTGAAAGCTGAAAAGAGAAAATTATTTGATAAGGCTCGCTTTGACCGGACTCCGCACTCCGCAGGAGGCGCGCCCCAGCGAACGACCGAACGGATACCATTATGTTTTGCTTTTGTAATTAAAATAATTTGCTGTTTTATAAAACAAATTGCAATTTTTGCAAACAAATGAATTTGCAATTTTCGCAAAAAAGTTAATTTGCAATTTGAGCAAAATCAATTTTGTTACTTTTAAAAAATGTTATTGCTGTTTTTCCAAAACAAATTGCAATTTTCCCAAAAATGTCAATTTGCAATTTGAGCAAATTGGAATTTTGCCATTTTTATAAATGTTTTTGCAAATTGGCCGATTTATTTTGCTCGTATAGCATTTTTTTAATTTGCAATTTTTACAATTTTTTTATTTGCTATAACTACAATTCAATTTTGCTCTTTTTGCTATTTGTATTGATAAACTAGCAAATTGTTTGTTATGTTTACATAAAAAATGAATACAAAAACTGCAATATTTTAATTTGCAATATTTACAATTTTCATTTTGTAATTTTTACAAAACTATCGCTCAATTATCCATGAGCATGTATAAACCAGCAAATTGATTCATTTGCTATTTCAGCAAAGCAAATTTTGATATTCCAGCAATCATTTTTTTTTCAGTGTAGAAAAGGACAGAAATAGGGTCTGAAGTCACATTGCAGCCCATCTATTCATCTTTTACTAACGCATGCTTTCCAACGGGTAAAGAGAGAGAGAGACAGATTCCTGACAACGCTTATGTTTATAACAGAGCTGCCGTTTCGCGTGTAATTAATTACATTATTCAATTCACCAATAATTCCACCGGAGGAGAAAAGATTACACAGCTCAGTGCATCGTATGACTGTACTGCACAAAAATACTTTGATCAGTATAATCTTATCTCAATCGGTGGAAAGGCCGTCAATTAATTAAAATATCCGCAAGTTTTTTTAAAGTCATCGACGACTCCACCGGATTTGAGAAAATATTACAGATGCAAGTATTTTCGTGCATTACAGTCATGCACTGAACTGAACTGTGTAATCGTTCCTAAACCGGTGGAATATAATCGGTGAATTGAAAAATACAATTAAATATACGCAAAACGGCAGCTCTCATGTTTAGCCCGATTAAAGAAAAGTTGCAGACTTTTCTCTATAAAAGCTGGCATTAGTCGATTGTGATCAGTGGCGTTGCGTGCAATTTAGCAACGTTGCAGTTCGTCCTTTTAAAGCCACGAAAAAGATCGAGTAACGAAGGTGTTCGCCGAACACCCTATAGTTCGATCTTTTTCACAGTTTCAAATGGAGGAACTGCAACGGTGCCAAAGTGCACGCTACGCAACTGATTGTGATGCGGTTTGCGCTTGACCCGAGGGACGAGGCAATATTTCCACACTATATTGCCTCATACAATATACATGCACAACTCATTTCGCCACCGTGCACTATTTGATACTTTGGGTATATACAAGTAGTCAGCGAGGAAGCGAGCGCCATATTTTTATATGGAACTGTAATTGGCGAGCGAAAAATTTGTCATAATAAACCGTTCCTCCGCGGGTTGGTGTGGGTACGGTTCTGTTCGGTGGTGCGTATGCTGTTAAATTACTCAAGGGATAAGGAAACAGAGAGTGGATGACGCGGGCGCAAAGGAGATTGGAACGAGGCATTCCTTGGACAAAATTTTATGAATAAAACTCAAGATTAAGGACATATGAGCAAAAAAACGTCCTTTATTCAATTGGATTTCACTTTTCTCTTTCGCAAATCCGATCATTCCAGTCATGCACATCCAAAATTGGGGATTGGAAGTGGAAGAGCAATTCGAGGACAGTTCCTGGAACTTGGATAACATATGGCTAACTTGGAATTTGCCGAAAATCACATTCCACTTTCCACTTTCCACTTTCCAAATCCAATTGTATGATGCAATAAATAACCGGAAATGGGCCAAGTGGAATGGGACTACTCGAGGACGAATATTCCAAATCTGCCGTGGCAAAGTAGAATTATTCCGGTCGAAAAGAACGCTTAAACATTTTGTAAAATCATTCGTTTAAGAGCTGAGAAATGACTCAAAGTAGGTACATGGATTTTGTAAGGAAATATTATTTCTAAAATGTTTTCAAAGCAAAAAAGAAAACGACTCCTCATGTCTGGGAAAATGTGTTTTTCGATCATCTGTGCGGAGCAGCAGAGTCACCGAGTCGTGTTGTCGCGGAGCTGAGCCGCACGAAAATTAAAGCTATGCTACAGCACGGCAACTTCTTGTTGCCGGATTTTCAGGGCACCTAATAGTACACATCCCTCACATGGGTATGTTCAAGATCCTCCATGTTCACGGAAAAAAAAAACTAAGGTGAAAATAATCATACGGATACCTGATTTTGGCACCTGCTAGATGTTATGGTAATGTTAACCAGAAGTATACTATGTTTTGACTAGGTACTAGGTGATGTTACCTGATTGCATGGCGAGTTTACTCAAAGTATCAGTAATTGTACCATACTTCTGGTCAAGTTTACCATAACATCTAGCAGGTGCCAAAATCAGGTATCCGTATGATTATTTTCACTAATCTTTTTTTTTCCGTGTTGGAAAAAGAGCAATCTTCGGCAACTGGCCGGGTTGTGATAGATTGTGCGTCAAATCTGATTGTAAATATTACCTGAAAAAGCACTTTCACTATCTTGAGAAGTGAGCAAACACGGTTGCTAGTTTGTTCTGGTAAATTCCAAATCTTGTTTCCATTGCGGCTTTTATGGGAGTTAGTTTCCGTTCTGATCGTAGTAATCATGTGCTACAGCTGACGACAGAAAGTCGCCCTCCTTATTCGATCGAAATTTTCATTGTTAAATTACTCTGCTGATTTCAAAAGAATGGGGGCTCTATTAGAGGTAGCATTGTGTAATAGATACCGTGCCCTACACATCTTGCCCATAGTAACTACACGGAAAAAACTACGGTAAAAATAACCATACGGAATACGGATACCTGATTTTGGCACCTGCTAGATGTTATGGTAATGTTAACCAGAAGTATACTATGTTTTGACTAGGTACTAGGTGAAGTTACCTGATTCCATGTCAAATTTACTCAAAGTATCGGTAAATGTACTATACTTCTAGTCAAGTTTACCATAACATCTAGCAGGTGCCAAAATCAGGTATCCGTATGGTTATTTTCACTAACCTTTTTTTTTCCGTGTACTTCTCATCTTGGGGTCTCAACAAAGCAACGTCCAACTGGGACATACGTTGGCTGATGAGTGATGAGCGAATAAGCTGTCGAGGTTTTCACCGAATGGGAGCTAAGCACCGAAATTGCATCAGTCAACATATATGGTCCATGTTGGGTGGTGCGCACTATGTTGTTCTGTTGATTCCGTGACAAAAAAGTCACCAGCCGCGCGATCGGCTAGTGCGTGGCTTCTAATATATTTTGTCTCTTGGAAGTGTAGCTAACACTTTCGCTGTAAGCAACTGAAAAGCGAATTCTATAATTACCTATAGAATGAAAGATAATTATATAGGTTCACAATTCACATTTTCTTAATAAAAAATAAAGTTCAGACGAAATGTCGATTACTTTTAGTGAGATAGTATTGTTCCAATTTTGGGAAACAGGAATGGTGGTGCTTATTAAAAGCTGAAGAGGGATTGTGGTGTCCGAGAGAGAGAGAGAGAGAGAGAGAGAGAGAGAGAGAGAGAGAGAGAGAGAGAGACAGAGAGGGAGAGAGAGAGAGAGAGAGAGAGAGAGAGAGAGAGAGAGAGAGAGAGAGAGAGAGTGTGAAGAAGTTTGTGAGAGTAGTTGAGGAGGAAAGATTTTTTTGCTACCGGCGACCGAGAGTCCAGAGCGTTGTCCCCCGACGGCGGACGCCGGCACAGGCTATGGGCATACCTCTCTCTCCCACCCCACCCCCTCCATCTCCATCACTTTTCAACCCTTCACCGTGCGTCCATCCCACGCCTTTCCCTCTCAAACGTCCCATATCCACCGCGAGTATCTCCTGCGACAGAATGAAGAATAGCTTTATCTCACACCGTACCTGCTCACAACTTAATTCCTGAAAACCCCCGTCCCCGGCCCCCTACTCCCCATTCCACCGTGTCCCAATCCTCAGTCAACTCCCACAGCTTCCTCTTCTAGTCCCTTTCCTAATTTCCTATCTATTATCCCTCGGCCACAGCAATTTATCTGTTTATATTTTTATTTAATGTAATGTTTTTTTATAATCCCATTTTTCTCCGCCTGCCGTTGTTGGAGCGGTGGTCGAGGTGAAGCCAGAGATTGGTTTGATTGAAATGATTCATGGTGAAGTAAATAGAGTGCTGGTGTATGCGAAATAAACGAACAGGACTCAGCGTATGAAGCAAAAACTAACTATACCATACCAATAGAGGGGCTGATACTTGTTATAAGTCCTATTAGTGGCGTAGCGTGCAATTTGGCAACGTCGAAGTTCGTTCATTAAAACCCACGAAAAAGATCGAATTTTCGGGTGTTCAGTGAACACCTTTGCATTCGACCTTTTACATGGGTTTTAAATGGACACAGTCCAACGTTGCTAAACTGCACGCTACGCCACTGGAGTTCTATCCAAAAGTGTCACTGCAACGGACGATCTGATTTTAGTTTGTTTGCCTCATTTTTTTAACCTTAAATCAAAATTTGTAATTTATTCGAAAAGAATTGGTTTTAAACGAAAATGCAATTGTTTTAGAGTGGTCATCTGAACGCAGAATTCCAATACAACAATCTAGGTGAATAAATGTTGCTTATTTCTGTCATGCGTTAGTTTCTTTATCTTATTATTTCCTCACCTTTGTCATCGTTGATTGTTGGAGCTTTGTTGGCCGCGCTTCCGCAAAACGCAGATCTTTTTATTACTGTGTTTACATCTTCAAGATATCTTGTAGAAGCGGTGGCTCTCTCTACATTTTAATTTTTTCTTGTTATTATTATTATTATTTTATTTTTTTAAATTTTTGAGTTGAAAAAGCAGCGATTTGAGCCGAAACGTCCTCTTCAAATTTAAGATTTGCGTGTTTTCCAACATTTTACGTACACCCGTTTCTTCAATGACCACATTAGTTTTCCTGATCTTTCTTCCATCACCCAATTCAATGATAAAAAGAGGGAAAAGTACACTTTTCGGGGAAAAATTTCCTCGCATCAACGTTTAGAATCTGTCATTTGTGTAAGGAAAGTAAGATGGACTTTGCTGAGGAAAGTTGGGAAAAATAAACGCATGTTTTTTCTATAGAATTGGAGCTAAATACGATGCTTAATATTAAAGCGCTCATCAGTTCTTTTAAAAATCTTTTCAGTATAGCTACCTGCTATCTGCCCTAATAAGTGATGCCTGATTAATCTTTCATGGAGGAAAAACGCGCATATTTTTCACTTTCCTGAAGCAAAGTATTTTGTTCCTCAGCAAACATTTCTAAGCCAAGGAAAAGAAAATTCTCTCCCAAAAATGTAAACTCCAGTTTATGATACACGTGTGAAATTTGTCTCCGTACTTCCTTCTACCCTTCTTATTTGCGAGTAAAGTTATTTCACGGTACGTAGTCTTAAACGCCAAACTGGGACAGAGTAACTGCTCCCGTTCCGTGTTTATTGAATGACATCATGTTTCAACTCATTACCGATAATTTCCACCGGTTTGGAAAAGAGTGCACGGTTCAGTTCAGTGTATGTTTGTAATGCTCGAAATTTTTCGCATCTGTAATATTTTCTCAATCGGTGGAGTTGTTAATGAATTTAAAAAAAAAAAAAAAAAAAAAAAACTTTTGGCCATTATAATAATGTAATGACGGTTTATTATAGATGCTATAAGTTTTTTCGTGCATTGCAGCCATGAACTCAACTGAAGTGCGTAATCTTTCATCAACCGGTGGAATCCGGTTATCGGTGAATTGAAAAATGCCATTAAATATAGACGCAAAAGAAGCGCTGATTTTTTTTTTTTTTTAACGTTGCGTATATAACGTCATTATATTGCCTCACTTGCTTTTCCTCGTACTTAAGAAACAAAAATGAGGCATTGGGTTCAAAAAAGACACATCTCCATGATATTTCAAAGGGACGTAATGGGATTGTTGTACCCATAGCAACGACTCAATTACGACCAAATATGCACGGAGAGTGACTAGAGCTTATAAAATACCCGAGTCTCTTTTCCTTGAGATCAACATAATGGTATACCTGGAATTTTCAGTGAATTAGCTTTCCTGGAACTTTACGAGCTTTCCTTCAAGCGGAGGTTTTGAAAATGACGTCAGTAATGTTCTCCAAGAATCAAAATCAGGTTTTGGTATAAACGTTGACGTTTCCTATCATTCTTAGAGTGAATGGGCAAGATCCCTCCCTTTCTTCCCTTCTCAACGTTATGGCTCGTGCAGTTTGGCAACAATGTTCTCCTTCCATTTGCTTCAATGCAAAACAATCGATTCGATAGTGAATCAGCGCTTCACCTGAAATCAGAGCTGCCGTTTTGCGTATAATCAATGCTATTTTTCCATTTACCGATGATTCCACCGGTTGAGAAAAGATTACACAGTTCATTTCAGTGTATGACTGTAATAAACTAAAATACTCGCATCTGTAATCTTTTCTCCACCAGTGGGGTCGTAATGACTTTACAAAACTTGCGGATATTTTATTTAATCAACGGAGTTTCCACCGATTAAGGAAAGATTACAGATCAGAAAATTTTTCCTGCATTACAGTCATACACTGAACTGAACTATGTAATCTTTTCTCAACCGGTGGAATCATCGGTGAATTGAAAAATATCATTGATTATACGCAAAACGGCAGCCCTGCCTGAAATAGCTTGTTTTTTCATAGATTCAAAGGGAGTAAAAACGTTGTTGCCAAATTTCACGGAGCCACCCTTGTCCCTTCTATACGCCTGTTATTGGAAATCTCCGTTCCATTCTGTCCCAAAAAGCGTCATACTCATTAATGTAACACGTCCAACTCATTTTCCTAAAATGAACGTCAAAGATAAGAAATTGATGTAAACTACCAATTCTTTATTTCCGCATTTATTTGAGATAACAGAGAGAGAGAGAGAGAGAGAGAGAGAGAGAGAGAGAGAGAGAGAGAGAGAGAGAGAGAGAGAGAGAGAGAGAGAGAGAGAGAGAGAGAGAGAGAGAGAGAGAGAGAGAGAGAGAGAGAGAGAGAGAGAGAGAGAGAGAGAGAGAGAGAGAGAGAGAGAGAGAGAGAGGAGAGAGGAGAGAAAAGAGAGAGAGAGAGAGGAGAGGAGAGAGAGAGAGAGAGAGAGAGAGAGAGAGAGAGAGAGAGAGAGAGAGAGAGAGAGAGAGAGAGAGAAGGTGCGATATCGATATCAAAATCTGAAAGTAATTTAATTTACAGACAGAACAGAAAAAAAAATATAGCGATAAAAAAATACAATTTATTCCAAGGCTCTACGGACCGAGTGCTATTTCGCACGCCATCACCACTTTATTAAGATGAAAATAAATTGAGTCGTGATTGTGATTGTCTGTCATATACACAGCGAAATTCTGCCTCCAAAGCAAGCAGAAAACGAAACTACCAGACGGGAAATGGAAGCTTTTTTAAAAGCGTTTTTTTTATGAGATTGGAGGGTGCTAAGTAGTGAGTACTTAAACGAAATAGCGTGCTTATAAAATCACATTTTAGGGCTTCTGAAATTCGAGCAAACTTTCTTCATACGTTCGGTTATACAAATAAAAATATTGATGATTTTCTTTTTTTTATGCTTACCTTGTACTCTCATAAAATATCATTGGTCCTTGTTGTCTTGGTTAGAGCGGACCTTTCCACATCTCCAGGCCGACCATCAATGTGCCCTCGAGATCGTATTCCCCCTTTTCTACAATAAATAACTTTTCTAAATGCTTTCCTAAAGTTTTCGGATAAAAACGCGTATAGTATCGGATTTATACATGAATTCATATAGGCCAACACGTGACTGATAACTTGAATTATCACGAATCTAGCGGATAAACTGTACATGTTGAGACTTTTCAACACTAAAATAACCTGAAACAGAAAAAAGAGAAAAAGGCAAATTAGATATCAAGCCGATCATATCATTGAATGATAAAAAATAATGAGGGTTGGGTCACATAGAGTCCCTATATACCATGAGAGTTGCAACAAGACTCTCAAAATGAAGAAGAAGAAGCGGATGACTGGAGCCCCCAAGAGGCAAATTGCAAATGGCGGATGGCCATTTGCCTCTGCGCTGTTGCTACTATTTCGCTATCTCTTATAGGTTAAGTTCAGATTCTCGACAATAAAGGTCGTTATTGAAAAAGATAATGTTCTCCATAATAACATTCAAGCAGAGGAAAAATTCACAAAAATTACCGCGGTCACTGTTACTTCAAATGTATAATGAAAGCGAGTTCGCAAAAAGTAAACAAGACCTCCGCCATTTGCATTTTGCCTCTTGGAGCTTTCTTGACAGCCTAAATCTGAGAGCCAATCAGAAATGGATTCAGCAATGGCGCAACTCTCATAGTATATAGGGACTCTAGGGTCACAGTAAGCTCTTAGAATATACATTCGAACAAATACATACACAATGTACTGACGCAAAAATTGAAAAAGGAGCGCATGCAATCTGGTGACCACGTTTTTTTCAATTTAAACGTACACCGAAAAATATCAATTGTTAAAGCAACAATTCAAAATTTGCTGATTTAACAAAAATTGAAAGTTGCTAAATCAACCAGGGTTTTCTGCTAAATTAACAATTTATTTGTTGAGTTTACAAAAATAGTTGTAACCACATAACCACATAATGGTGTTCTTTTAACAAAATAGACATTGTCAATTTAGCAATTTTAAATAGTTAAAAAAATACAGAACTCAACCCAATTAGTTGATCTAACAATTCAGCTTGTTATATCAGCAAAATAAATTGCTGATTTTACTTACTAATTTGTTATTCCAGCATAAAAATTGTTATTTTTACTATTTGATTTGCTGGTTGGGCAAAGTTAGTTGTTAAGCTAACAAAATGAATTGCTGATTTAGCAAGTGAGTTGTTAATTTAACAAAATTATAGGTTAATTTAGTAAATCATTTTGTTCTGTACTTTTTTAACTATTTATTTTTTTCAGTGTATGTTAAAAATGCTATTATATTTATGATGTATTCATTTATTACTTCATATAAATATACATTTGTTTGCTTTTTAAATATGTTTGATAGCTAAAGTATGTAAAGGGCTGACATTATCCATATCAAAAGTTTTAAAGCGTTCAGAGTATAGCGGAGCTCTTGACTCTTGGACGCCTGAAAGACACAGTAAAATTAACGAGCAACTGTTCGTGCATTCCGGATGTCAAAATGTATCACTCCGAAATGAAGGCGCTTTGGCGTCTCCGAGTGCACAACGCAGCGTAAGATTTTAGGCCAGTCACCGTTCTTATGATTGGTGGAGTTTCTTGGGAAATATATTTTCTTCAATGCACTGTATCAGAGCATCGATTCCTCTTGACTTGTATAGTAAAGAACTTATTGTTAGTCTTTTGTTTTGTTCCCATTTTATTTTGCAAAAAAGTTTCAGTTTTGTTAAGAATATTTTTATGAAAAACCAACCAGTTTAACTTATTTAACTTTTAAATTACTATTTTTTCGTGGGTTTTTTTTAGCTATCGAGCACCAATTGTGTTTAATAATCATGATCTTATAATATTTAATATGTTTTTCTTTGTCCATAAATACTCATATAAATTATCGTTTGGAGTGCACAGTATACTATAAGCCTCCGATAGCTTGACCTTCTTCACGAGTTTTAATGATCGAAATACGATGTTTCCAAAATGCACTCGCCATGCCATTAATTTCATTTTAATTGAAATTAAAAAATCGTTTATTTGCCGGCTCAATTGAACCTTTTTTCATTCCGTAGTTTCAATTGTTACCATCCCGCCATAGAATACGAAGAATACGGCCAGCTGATCAAAAATGCCGAAATTGTCCTCCTGAACCTAAACTGCTCTTCATAAAAATGTCCATTCGTCTTTCCAGTTTTTTCTCCCCTTAAAAAAATTTCGCAACATTTATATGGGTCTCAGTAAGTTTGGGGTTGCATCACTGACCTATCTCCAAATTGCAAAGTTGACCGTTAGCGACAAAAGTTAGTATTCCCAGCTCGGATGATTGCGCGTTTTCAGCTTTAGCGTTTTCAGCTTTAGCGTTTTAATCGGAAAACTCTCTAAATCAAAATTACAGCTTTAGAGCTTGGCTTGCATCGAATAGAACCTTGAGTCTGGTATAATATCACCATAAAATATTCCCATTTAAATTGCGCGGATTTGTAAAAGTCTTGAGTCTTGCATATTGCATCTTAGGAATTTCACCGGCACGAAAAGCCAGCGGTAAAAGGCGAGGCAATCTGGTATTGTTGCATTTAGTCCATTAAACTCACTGAAAAAGATCAATCGGGTGTGCAATGAGCACCCTCAAATTCGATATGTTACACGGCTTTAAACGGACATAAATTTAACGCGTTGCTAAATTTCACGCTGCGCCATTTTCAAAGCGTTGTCAAATTTAATCTGAATCAAATCAATTTTTTCAAGATAACCGGATGCAAACTTTTGCTACAGACAATTTATTACTGTGTAGCTGTCCCTAACTATACACACTCCTATAAAAAGGTTCTAGACAGAATTTAAAGGATCGCAGCAAACCTTTTGCTTCAAATTTAATCCAGCTTTATAATGTAGATTGAGACCAGATTATCATATGCAACTAGTGGGCAGACGTGGAAAAGTTGAGTTTTGCATACCTCCAGTTTTTCAAAACGTTAACTACTGATTGAGGCTCTGTCTACGTTTCGTTGGTCTGTTTTGTTTATGTAACCAATGTTGCGGTATAATGTTAATCAGTCCCTCTTCCAACTTGAGTGGAGTGTGCTCCTCGTTCTGAGTATTTTATTTTTATTTTTATGATTTTCTGATTGATAATGGTGCTGTGAGTGCACCAAAACTTCTCGGAAGTATTTATTCATTGTTGATCTAGTTCCCATTTTAATCCTTTGTTTGTCTGTGATGTTTTTTGACCATTTAATTTGTGATTGTTTTAATTAGTATCAACCGTCAAAAGCGACATTTGTTGAATAGGCCGCATACGAGAGCGTGCAGACTACCAATGGAATAGAGTGAGCGGAGGGCATGGGTGCCTTTCTTCCTCCAAACCCCCTCAGAAAATTGCAAAAAAAGAAAAACATTGGTGAAGATAATAAGATAAAAGAGGAGAAAAGAAGAAAGGCAAACCAAATGCTTTAAAGGAACATATCTTTCTTGATAAATAATAATCTGTGAACAATTAATGGCCCGATTTAAAATGGGGATCTTTCAAACTTTTGCCATAAGCAAATAATGAACAGTGAAATCTGATGTAAAAACCAGCGAAAATAACAAAAAATCACTCTTAAATAGTCAACAATTCATGAGTAAACTCTGAAAACAGCAAACGGCAAGATCGTACTTTCTCTATGGATCACAAAGATATGTCTCAAATTAGATAGGAATCTCCCATGATATCTGCGACGCTCCGGTACTAAGCCCGATTCTGAGAGTAAATTTTGTGATTTTTAGTGTACTCAATGTCATTTTTACAAGTTTTTATGCAAGAATCAACTCGTCGATCAGCTGTAGCAACAGTTTACAATGGTCCAATTTTCCAATTACGCTCACGCCGCAATTATGTTCCAAAAACTGGCCTTATCAAACTGACATTGCATTTGCATTTTAATTAAGTTTTGCAACAATGCCTTGGAGCTCGGTCATTCAGAAGTAAGCTGCCGAAAACAATTCCGCGAGCTGACCAAAGAGAGTCGTGAGTCGTCATCGTCGTCGTGGTGCTGCGTTGTTGCGCGGGTGGCCTAACGATCGATAAGTCTCGGCGAACCGGCAAAACCGGACAAAGCTATGGATTTAATTATCATTAATCAACGCGCATATTATTCAGCCGAGTGAGACCGCACAGACCGGGGCGACGCGACGCGACACCGGGCACCGCCAAATTGGACTCGCTCGCTTTCACGGTAAAGCGCAACGCCTGCCAGTCATCGAATGCAATTTGTCGTGCCGTAAAGATAATAATCACCTTCCTTATACTACCTCCCGCGCCGCGCCGCGCCGAGCCGCTCCGCCCTGCAATAACGCCTCGCAGCGGTTGAAAATGACTGATTCAGAGACCAACAATCAACATGTTAAAATCACCTTAAATTATCGGTTGAATGCAGAACTGATTCCAGAAGATTTGATACCTACAAAATTTTTTGCTAAAATTGAGGACTTTTTTGTTTCATAAAAAAAACTTAACGATACTAAAAAGTATCATTTAAAAGCTTTCGCAGAACTCATCTAAGAAGCGTTTTTTTTTATTTATTTGTTTTTTTTTTTTTTTTTTTTTTTTCAAATTTTCTTTCTACAGTAAATTGATAACTTATTTACTCTAGAAAAAAGTTTGATAGAGACTAAAAATTACCGTTTGAAAGCTTTTAAACCTAATCCATGAAGTGTTGGTTTATTTTTTTGCTAACATTGATAACTTAATTTATTCCGGAGAACAAATTTTACAAAAACAAAAATATAATACGAGATTGACGGATTCACATGGGGGACAGAGGTGTACAGCCATAAAATATATACGTTCAAAAAAAAAATAAAAAAATAAAAAAAAAAAAAATAAAAGTATCGTTATTCACGATTTAGCAATTCTCTGGATCTTCATTAGTGATCGATATGGAAGATGGAACCACTTGAAGCGCGTCATTTGGGTGGGGGGGGGGGCAAAGGTTACTTATACTCCAGATATGGCACTAGCTAAAATCTTGTTGAAGGCCTTCATTGCTAAAATACATACACTGGCCCACGGTTTGTTTACGTTTCGGCGAGCGAGAGACGCTCGCGGGCGGGGTGGGGTCAGTTGGCTGGCCCACGACCCCCACCCCGCCAGCACCTTTCTCGCTTGCCGAAACGTAAACAAACCGTGGGTCAGTGTATGTGTTTTAGCTCAGTTTTAGAAATGAAGGCGCTCAACGGAATTTAACATTGACAAGATAGCTAGTGCCATATCTGGAGTATAAGTAATCTTTGGGTGGGGGTGACTGCTCGAGCTCCCTTCCTCCCCCAACATTTTTTGAATTTGTCTTAAATTCACCTTCTTCGTATAGACTTATTTCAAGTGATGTGCTGTCATGAAACATTTTTTTCTGAGGATAAAATAATCAAGACGAAAATTGAATTGACATTCTTCTAAAATAAATATAAAAAAGTAACCAGTAAAATATTCCTTCATAAAAAACAAAAAGAAATTCCAAGGACTAGATGGGCGGAGCTTATTTCCATCCAAATATATAGATAAGGTATGAAACGCTATAACCAATGGTCCATTGTTAAAGCAAACGATTCCAATAGAGCCTGTCTTGCAGCACGCTCTAAGTTCAAAACAACTAATAAATCGATACTTTTTTATAGGACCAAAGAGAAGGGCACTATTATTCATAGTTTACGAGCTGCCATACTGACTTCAAGTAATTATAATCGAGATAAATATTTTAAACGACAAATTTAAGTGCACTTTTGAATAGAATCAGATGAGGGAAAACTATGATTGATAGTCCCACGATCAATCACTATATATGTATGGCTTTAAGTAATGATGAAAAAAGATCCCTACAGCGATAAAAATTGTACTTACTTTTGTACAGAATCAGATAATGAAAAACTATGATTGATACTGCACGCGCTACCATTGGTATTAAGTAATTAGGCGTGGATCCTTTAAAAGATAAAAAGTATATATGATTTTACACACTTGGCCACTTAATCGGTATTTTCTCCCATAGAGCGGCGTGAGCAACAGTCATCGTAGGATAAAGGGTGGGCGCGGGTTGTGCATGTCCGAAGGTCATATTTTCTCCTTTTACAACGACGATACTGATTTGTTTGAATGTTAATTAGCGCGTTAATTGATGTTAAAAGTGACCTCGCGCCATTTCCACGTTCCGCAACTTCATTTTCTATCATGAGTTTTCGAAATCGCAATTAGTCTTATTAATTGAACGTGCGAACTCGTGATAAGGAACTTTCCGTACTCGAGGATGTTGACAGCGGAACTCGTTCGCCTTTGTGTCAAAGGCGCGTTGAAGTCTTTGAAATCACCGGGTTACGTCACTTTTAAAATTAAAATGTCGCTGTAAGTTTGCTAAAATTTTCTGGAGTCAAAATTGGATTATTTGAGTAAAAGAAAAAAGTGAAGGTTTAGAACTAGAAATTGCATCTTCGTATGGGTATAGTTTCACGGTAACAGGACACTTGTTACCTGTGAACAGTCGCTTGAAAATCACATCTAAAGAGTCGGAAAGTCTGAAAATACACTCACAAGCTCAAAGTATGCGTTTGACGAAATTGCAAAATGATGGGGGTCGAATGCGAAGGTCACAATGGGGGAGCCCCATCAAATCGCAACTTTCTTACGCTGATAAAAGTGATTCATCAGAGAGAAAGCTGGAATTAATTAGATGGGACTACCCCATTGACAATAATGAGACTCAATCATTCGACCGTGATCTTTGAATTGTGTTGAACGTTTTTTTGGGATTATGAGTGAGTGGATTTCGAGACTTTTCGATGTTTTAATGTGATTTTCACGCGATATTACATCAAAATTGACCCTCTGCAACAAAAGTTTGCATCAGACCCATCGCTGCCAAACAGTGCTGCCAGATTGGGGTGAAAAAGCCGTATCCTTTACGTTGATTTAAATGGGGACGATACGGCTTTTACCCTCGATCTGGCAACACTGCTGCCAAATTTGGCGGTGTTTCCCGCTGGTTACCGCAGTTGTTTGTCTCTTGGTGGATAATAAACGAGTTGTTGGGTGAATTTGGTCAGTGACGTAGCGTGCAATTTGGCAACGCTGTATTGTGTTCATTAAAACCCATGTAAAAGGCCAAATGCGAAGGTGTTAACCGAACACCCAATAGTTCGATCTTTTGAATGGATTTAAATGGACACATAAAGCAAATTTTAGCGATCGAATATCATTCACTTCAAGAATTGATGATTGCTAACTGATGCTGCTGATCGGTGAAAAAGCTAGCCAATGAGAGTCGAGAATAAACTTCTGAATGATATTCTCGTGAAAATGAAAACTTCGATAGTAATATTCCATAACATAACCTCTAAATCAGCTCTGAATGACAAGTCCATTTTTAACAAAAAAAAAACTAGCGTTTTCGAAGCTAAAATTATGTTTGTTTCATAGGAAAATGACTTTTACGCATGGACTGTACAATAAACTTTATTCGAAAAGTTCGTCATTTTCGAAATTATCGTGGCAAAAGGAGTCAAAAAGGATAGAACATGAGATTTCTGACAACGGTTGCAACAATTCGAAAATCGAATCTACCTCCGGAGGTGAATTCGAAATTTCCAATTGTTGGAATTCAACGGTCTCCGGTGAGACCAACGAAACAATCGAATATCATCAAAATAAAATGCAAATCCATCGAATATCATACGACGGTGAATGATATTCGATCGCTAAAATGTGCTTATTACATAATACATAGTAGCCAAACTGCACGCTACCCCACTGGATTTGGTGAATAAAATAACGATTTGGATGTTGATAGAAACTGGATGAGCCACCAGTGGATAAAAGGAGACGCTCTACGTCATTTAAATTTGTTCCTAGTTGTCTAATGACGTCACTCTGCTGTTGTCTCTTCTTTTGAGTCACGTAAGTTATAGGTTCCTTAAAAGTGGGTCCACGGCAAAGATGACAGTGGAAATCTGAGTGCTTTGAGCATGGATGTTTCAAGTCCCCTGTTGTCTTCTGACATTAAACAAACATTCACACACTGACATTAGTCTATAGTTGGCTGTAGGCTCCTAGACTGGAGTATAAGCCATAAAACAAGCAAAAAAAAAAAAAAAAAAAAAGTTATAGGTTGTATCGAAGTGACAAACGTCACAGTCACATACCCTCCGGACACAGCGAGTGGCCTCTGACTTCCTCCACGCTTTTCACCCACGGACTCCCAGACGCCATTATTTACGCCTCTCGAATCTCGATTCGCCGAAAAACAGACCGCGTTTGGAGAACACTGGGCTGGGAAAGTTAATTTCAAGTGCGGCAGCAACCACAGCGAGACGTTGCAAAATTCATTGCGGATACACTTGAGGAACCGCGAATTTTACTTTGGGACGAAACTGAAAATGTGCTGGTTTTGATGTGAATCTCCGTCTAGATGGCAACGCCGGTAAGGGCTCATCCTCCATATATATGCTCCGCAATTCTTGGCGTTTCTTTGCCTCTCGTTTTCACCTCAGCGTTGCCAAATTTCGGCATTTAATAGATTTAATCATTTGTTAAAAATAATATTATATATATATAAAGCTGACGTCCCTCCAAAATGTTTTTTCTATTTCCCGAAAATTGGCCGAAGCGATTTCCCTCAAATTTGACATGATGATTCCTTAGAATATTTAGAAAAAATCTGTCGGATTAGATTTCTAAAAAGTTGTCTGTGAGCGCCGCAAATTGAATTTTAAAATAAGAGTGAAAACTCATTTTCGCACGACGCACGGACAGCGAGGTGACGCGATGCTCCGCGCCATCGCCTGAGCTGGATTCTCTGATCTGCCCCTCCCCTCCACTCTACGCTCGGCAGAGTCTCACCTTATCAGTTGACGAGTCAGTGCAGCGAGAGCGGTGGAGGGGGGAGGTTCGTTCGTCGCTCATCTCTTGCGCACTGATTACTTCGTTCTTTCTCCAAAATTTTTCTGTCGCTCGCCCGTACCCGCAACCTTCTCTCTCATTCCTTACGGACGCTCGCGCTCATCTCTCTCAACTAACGCACTCCCATTCTTCGTATTAACCATTCGTTTGCCTTTCTTCTTCTTTCCTCTCTTTTCATTTTATTCTTTAAATTTTTATCATTTCGACTTATATCACTCGGGATCGTTGAATAACGTTCCTAATATTTTGCAGTATGGTCTTGATTTATTTTTTTATTTTTTTTTTTTTATTTTTTATTTTTTTTTTTAAAGAAAACATTCTTAGCGCATTGTGCATTTATTTTTTCCGTAGATTGTCACCGTTATATGTAACCTTTAAGCACTCGCTTCTCTTTCATAATTCCTCTTCGATTTTCAACGCTTTTATTTTGTTATCTTCCGCGTCTTATTAGTTCTTTTTACGCATTGCCCGGCAATATCTTTTTTTTTTTTTATTTATTTAATACAAGAAAGTGCAAGCGCTTTGCGCTCACATTCTTACATTTTCATCTCTTTAATTCTCAGCACCAATACTCCGTTTCATTTTATCATTTTTTACCAACTACCAACTAGCCCGTAACCCTAGAATGCTGGCCGTGGAGGGTGCCCGTAGGGTGCTTGGAACGGCTATAGTATATTTATAAATTTATCGTACTGGGTCATTCCATTTTAAATCAACCAGAGCCTGTGCTGCCTAGTCATGGATTTTGGAAATATTTTGTGGGGTGATTGTAACTACTTTTAGTAGCTCAAAACGTATTTTTTCATTTTTTTTTTAGCTTACGGCCCCTGAGATATAGGCAACCGGAAATTCAAAAATTGCGATTTTAGGCTTATCTTTGAACGCGTGCCACAGCCTTAATTCTCAACGGAAAGATACGGTTGAGGTCTCATTTTGATGCGTTTTGTGTCTTCTTTTCATTGCTTGAAATCATCATTTCATTGAGTCGTTTTTCATTAATTGAAGGTTTAGCAGGTTGCATACCTATTTGAACTTTGGTGACTCTACTGCAATTTTTACGATCTTTGATCATTTTTTTTAATAGAATAGCGTTGGTAGAAAAAATTCATACTTTCCAAGCTTTAAGTACACTAATAAGAGTACCTGCTCAAAAAAAATTGGATCTCCTGAGCAATTTTTTCTAGTTGAAAAAATTGCTTAAAGTCGGCTGAAATTAAGACAGACCCTACTTTGAGGTTAAAAAAAGTCGATGTGGGGATTCATGAAAAAATCTTAAAAAATAACTAAAATCACCGCTTTTATGTCTACTTTCAATATCTGAAGTCGGAAGTTTGTGTATTTGATTGCTACAGTCGAATTTTTTTTTTTTCAAAATTGGTAAAAATACAATTTGCTCGAACACACGCGATTGAAGCGAATAGAAGAGCCAACTCTTTCAGGTTTAAAAATCTCGCAAAATCTCTAAAATGATCGCTTTTAAGTCCTTTTTCAACGCCTGAAGTCGAACATTTGATTACTGAAGCGCTTCAGTTGAAATACAAGCTTGTAAAATTGGTAAAATTTCACGCGACGCCCCTATGCCCTGAACTGAGCTCAGATTGTGGCCGTGCTAATTGTGTTTTTACCGACTTTAAGCAATTTTTTCAACTAGAAAAAATTGCTCAGGAGATCCAATTTTTTTTGAGCAGGTACTCTTAGTAGTGTACTTAAAGCTTGGAAAGTATGAATTTTTTCTACCAACGCTATCCTATTAAAAAAAATGATCAAAGATCGTAAAAATTGCAGTAGGGTCACCAAAGTTCAAATAGGTATGCAACCTGCTAAACCTTCAATTAATGAAAAACGACTTAAAGCAATGAAAAGAAGACACAAAACGCATCAAAATGAGACCTCAACCGTATCTTTCCGTTGAGAATTAAGGCTGTGGCATGCGTTCAAAGATAAGCCTAAAATCGCAATTTTTGAATTTCCGGTTGCCTATATCTCAGGGGCCGTAAGCTAAAAAAATATGAAAAAATACGTTTTGAGCTACTAAAAGTAGTTAAAATCACCCCACAAAATATTACCAAAATCCATGGCTAGGCAGCAACATATTTCATTAATTTGGTTGATTTAAAATGGAATGACCCACTGTAATTCACACTCTTTAATACATGGGAAAAAAAGACTGGTAGAATTTACCACCTGCATAGCTGATTTTGGAGTCTGTTATCAAATATGGTAAATTTTACTATCATAAGGTAAATGCAACGTATCTTGTGGTAAATTGAGATAGCCTGTTGGTAAAGAGGTTGATCCAGCTCCCATAAGGATTGGGCTATCGGCAAAAAAATTTCATATTTTCAGAGTCGATAGAACTCGTCAAGACGCGTTCAACGATGGCCAGTTTTTTAATTTTGGTCAACTGGTAAGGGGGGGAGGGGGGTCCAAAGTCAGAACCTTCAAAGTCCCATAACTTTCGCCCAAATCAATATTTTGACTTGTACTTTGCGCCAAAAGATTTGTCTTAAAAAGAGCTTTCGATTGATGTGTATGAAAATTAAATTATACAAATTTTAAACCAATTTTTCCCCATTTTTACAATTCTTCCAACTTGAAATTTTTGGTTTTTTGAGCCTGAAAAATACGCGCAACGGGTTGAGGAGAATAAAAAACTATGGAAATAAAAGTCAAAGCTATGCTCTTTTGAATGGCACAAACCGCGATCCGGGGAAATGCTCCGTTCAAAAGTTAAAAGCGCCTAAAGTTGCGCACCTCCGAAATCACGGTGCGTTCAGTGCATGTTTTCAATGACGCGTACCGATCTCGGGGGAGCGAGGGTGACGCGCGCCATTGAAAACATGCATTGAACGCACCGTGATTTCGGAGGTGCGCAACTTTAGGCGCTTATAACTTTTGAACGGAGCATTTCCCCGGATCGCGGTTTGTGCCATTCAAAAGAGAATAGCTTTGACTTTTATTCCCATAGTTTTTTATTCTCCTCAACCCGTTGCGCGTATTTTTCAGGCTCAAAAAACCAAAAATTTCAAGTTGGAAGAATTGTAAAAATGGGGAAAAATTGGTTTAAAATTTGTATAATTTAATTTTCATACACATCAATCGAAAGCTCTTTTTAAGACGAATCTTTTGGCGCAAAGTACAAGTCAAAATATTGATTTAGGCGAAAAATATGGGACTTTGAAGGTTTTGACTTTGGACCCCCCTCCCCCCTTACCAGTTGACCAAAATTAAAAAACTGGCCATCGTTGAACGCGTCTTGACGAGTTCTATCGACTCTGAAAATATGAAATTTTTTTGCCGATAGCCCATTCCTTATGGGAGCTGGATCAACCTCTTTCGCTACAAAGGATACGTTGCAATTACCATATGATGGTAAAATTTACCATACTTGATAGCAGACTCCAAAATCAGCAATAAAGATGGTAAATTCTACTAGTCTTTTTTTTCCGTGTATCATTATACTGACGGTAAATAATTGTTAAAATTTGGACATTAATTGTAAAAGAACGAATCACCGAGGGCCTTCAATAGATCATGTAAGCAAAATACAGGGTGTTGAAAAACTGTTCCCGAATATTTCAGGGGCGGATTTTACAGGTCAAAATAAGACCTTTTTTTCCTATGAACATGTGTCCGAAAATGCCCCCCTTTTGAGCTAAAGCCCCCCAAAGTTTTAAAAAATTTACGGTTTTTTTGGAATAGCGACCAGTATTATGAACCAAATGTCTTAAAACTTGGTGTCCTAAAGTAATTTTACGTGTAGAATCCATTACTGACCTGAAAAATTCAGAAATTGATTCTAATTGTACTTTTCACGCAATATTGTACCTTTAACGGCACGAATTTTATGTTACGGATTAAAATTTTGAAGAATAATTACCGAAATCAGATGTGAAAAACCCTTAGAAAGATTTTTGGTACACCTTGTTTCTTTCGATACGACGCGTTTTAAGCGAGATAATCGCTGCACAGTGTGGAAAAGTCAGCGCTTTTACCATGAAAAACGGCAGTGAGTATGCAACCCGCCTCTCCGCTGCTTCTACGGGCCGGCCGCTATGGTAAAAACGCTGACTTTTCCACACTGTGCAGCGATTATCTCGCTTAAAATGCGTCGTATCGAAAGAAACAAGGTGTACCAAAAATCTTTCTAAGGGTTTTTCGCATCTGATTTCGGTAATTATTCTTCAAAATTTTAATCCGTAACATAAAATTTCGTGCCGTTAAAGGTACAATATTGCGTGAAAAGTACAATTAGAATCAATTTCTGAATTTTTCGAGGTCAGTAATGGATTCTACACGTAAAATTACCTTAGGACACCAAGTTTTAAGACATTTGGTTCATAATAGTGGTCGCTATTCCAAAAAAAACGTAAATTTTTTAAAACTTTGAGGGGCTGTAGCTCAAAAGGGGGGCATTTTCGGGCACATGTTTATAGGAAAAAAAGGTCTTATTTTGACCTGTAGAATCCGCCCCTGAAATATTCGGGAACAGTTTTTCAACACCCTGTTTATCGCGATTATTTAATTATTTAAACCGTCCTCAGGTTCAAGATATGCAGCAGTTGCGGCTTGTGCTGTAAGTCTACAAGGGATTCTCTTCATTTAAACCTACGTGAGGTAATCGATCTTTAGGGGATTCAGTGAACCCTCCAGGAATCGATGCTTATAGGTTCAAAAGGCACAAAAAAACGAATGCCAAATATCATTAGCCGCGACTGCTATACAATAATTATGTCCCGCAGAAGCCCTCACCGAGCGCAAGTCTAAAAATACACATTTCATTTCGGTAAAAAGAGGGTCAGCTCGTTAGCTTAGGGCTGGTGACCCTTCTCATACAAATCAATTTGTCTCCTGTTTACGCTAGAGCTTTTTCCTGAGTGAAAAAATTGCATCTCTTCCGAACAGCGGCCAAGGGCGGATTCAGTCCTCGCCAACGGGGGGGGGGGACTTGGGTTTTTCGCCCCATAGTGACCCCATTTTTCTTTGCTTGCTCTTGCTCTCCCCCTTCCTCCCCACTTTTTTCCCTCTTGTTGGGCCGAACGGGGGGGATTGCCCCCATCGCCACCCCTCTTTATCCGCCAATGACAACGGCGCTTTTTGCTGGACCATTTTCATAAAATCTTCGTTTCGAGACACCTCTTCTTTCCGTACACAGCCGCCTCTGCAGCGATTATCGAAAACACATACTCTACCATTAGTCTTAACCCTTTGAGGGGCAAATTAAGGAAAATAATTTTTTTCCAAATTTTTTTGCATTTCTAGGTTCCTTAGGGTAAAAATAGACCCCAAAAAAATTTTCATACAATTCCATATACTAGTATAGGAGAAAACAGGTGGCTAGTGTAACTATCCACTGCCCCACAAAGGGCTAGAAAATTTTGTTACCATATTTTTTCGAAAATCAGGTTTAAAGTAATTTTAAAGGGCCAAACAATGACAACTATAAGTCAGAATCAATCAAACAAACAATTATTTATGAGAAAAAATTGTAATAACAGTCAGGAAACTTATTTGAGCATGGTTTAGTCTTGAAAATAACGCGTAAATGGGACTTTTTGACCTATGATCGACTAAAATTGACTTTTTAGACACCTTGAAGAGCACCAAAAAATCTCAAAAAATCATAAAATTGTTATTTACACTATAGAGAACAAAATTGCCCAGTAAAGTTTACCCCAAAAAATTGTAACTTTTGAAGTTAATCCGAATTTAGTGTGTGGCAGAGCAACATTTTTGCTTCGAGCTCCGCTAAAAAGTGATAATTGGCTATGTTGCAACAGAAGATGTGACTTTTTTCTTTTTACAAGTTGTTTTCTAGACTATAAAGATAATATAAATAGAATAAAAACATTACATTCTTCATGAAAGTACCGAAAAAAATCCAAAATATGCTGTAAAACGGCAAAACGCTGTAAACAATGCTGTAAACGACGATGTTGCTTCAATGAATCTCCGAGGCCTATTATTGGCTGAATGCAAGCATTTAGAATGTGAATAAGTAGTTCAAGTTATAATAAGCCTCTAAACGTCTTATCTGAGCCCTAAAATTCCTTCTAAAAGGCGAAAAACTTGGAAATAGACAATGCATCACTGTTTGACCCCTTCAGGGGCAGTGGCTAGTGGTACTAGCCACCTTATTCTAACGCTTGTAATTATATTACAAAATCAGCAAATTTTATTCACTAGTACTTCAAAATGTTCTAAATACTTTCAAAATTCATAATCTGCCTCAAAAGTTTGCCTAAACCTTCCAGAAAAAAAAAATATTACTACATTAGCGGGAGCCGGTCTGTCTTGGAGGGAAAATCTCAAAATGTCAAGATTTACCTGGTCTAAAAATAATATTTACCGCTGTGCTATCACGTGGAAAATATTTTTTCCCCATTTTAGAACATCTTACTAACCAAAAAAAGTGGCTAGTTACAATATCCACTGTCTCATAAGCTCAGGAAAAAATAAATAAAAGGTGGCTAGTGGCACTAGCCACTGCCCCTCAAAGGGTTAAAATGTGTTGTACATTCCTACAATGTTTGACGTGGCAACACGGTCTACCCTATTGTCGCACGCCGCGGTTCCACTTCATGACAGTCACACCCCAATCCCAGCCCACTCCCTTTCACCCCTCGCCATCATAACGTCTCTTTCCCGCCTTTCTGCATGCCATGCGGACATGAAGCTCCAAGCTCCTTTGCCTTCTCGGCCTCGACTCGACTCACACGGTTCCTAGCAGGGCCTCTCTCCTTACAACTTCATTTAATTCCTTCACGAAATTAAGTTTCTTTTTTTCGCAGAACTCGACGACTCGCACTAGGCCACCGCTCAGCGGACATAATTGAACGATGTGGCGGCCAAACTGTAGTATATTTTTTTTTTTTCAACTTTCAGCTTATTCATTGATTATCTAGTAGTTTATAGTATTAAATTATTCAGATTAAAGGGGTCTCTCGACCTGCGAATTTAAAAGCGCGAATAAACCAGTGGTGAGGCGTGCGATTTGGTAATTTTTTCTACTTTACACTTCTAATGTGTTTAAATGGGGAAAAGAAACGTTGCCAAATCGCACGCCTCACCACTGGTTTATTCGCGCTTTTAAATTCGCAGGTCGAGAGACCCCTTTAATCTGAATAATTTAATACTATAAACTACTAGATAATCAATGAATAAGCTGAAATGCGTCTACATACAAGGAAAAAAACTGAGGTGAAAATAACCATACGGATACCTGCTAGATGTTGTGGTAATTAATCAGAAGTATACTATGTTTTGACTAGGTACTAGGTGATGTTACCTGATTGTATGTCGAATTTACTCAAAGTATCGGTAAATGTACCATACCTCTGGTCAAGTTTACCATGACATCTAGCAGGTTCCAAAATCAGGTATCCGTATGGTTATTTTCAAATAATTTTTTTTTTCCGTGTACTTCTGAAACAATCTCTACGCACCTGACACGCGCCTTTCAGTGGATGGTTCATAAGTGCACTCTTTTCGTTGAACTGTGCGCCCAAGCTTATGTACTTAAGCGCTGTGCGCCGCAAGTTCAAACTTCGGAATAGGATTTTAAGACGACGCCGTAATCGTGCAAGATTACACAGCTGCTCCAGCCGCGGCGCGGGCCCGGGCCGCGCGCTCCTTCCCGTCTCACTAAAAAATTAAGACAATTTATATTTTCTAAACGAAAAACCGTCTGATAATAGGATTTTCTCGACAAGGAGTTTAAAGTGTCATGAACCTAATGAGTCCTCCTCGCAGCGTAGTATATGTTGTCGTTTCATTTAAACGCGAATCAACCCCCACACAAAAAAAAAAACCGCATAGCTACAACCGTGTGGTGACTTGGGGTCTTAAAGTCACGAATTTTTTGTGTTGAATGGTTTTGAATTGACCAATCAGAGGACGATGTATTGAGCGGGAGAGTCAAAATTGATCGGCGAGACGCTAGGTTTTATAAAAAAAAGATTTGTCGGCGTTGTTTTTACAAAGAGGAATATAACTCAATAAAACGTTTCAAAATCTCGCAGACTATAACTCATTACCAAAAGTTGACCGCAGTTGACATCGGCCTAATCTTAAGGTTTTGAAGGTTTTGATCTTAGCAATGATTCAGGATGTACAGTCCACTTTAGTTGTTTTAAATTCTATAGTTTGAATTTAATTGTTTCAGATCCAAAATATATGATTTTGCCCTAGTTGTAGAAACGCCACACATGAACGTGGAACACATGAACACATTTCCAGGGGCTCCTCTTGCTGGCTACCCGTGACCAAATTCATATGAGAACCCTGGGAATTTTTGCATGGGTTCTCACGTGAAATTTCTACTAGGGTGTACCAATGGTCGGCACCACTGTAAAGTAAAAAGAAAATGAAAACCCCTCTTTCTTTTCAGTCTTGAGTTTTGGAAATTATACTATGGTATATAACCACTGTCACTGTCACTGCAGTGACATACCAAGCGCGTTAATTTTTATTATGAGCTTCGGGGGTTGATTCTTTATTGCTGCCTTCAGCTTATCAAGATCCATCCGTAAATTAGGTGCCCCTTAGCCATCAGCATCAAGGAACGAGTATACGGCATAAAAGAAATGAGAATTATTCCGTGGCTTATTTAAACGTATACAAAACGGTTATTCGTTATCCGGTTATCCGGAAAATACCCGTTTAATCGCAGTAAAACCTCCCGTAAAAGATCCGTTAACGTAAGAAAGATGATTCCAATTTGACCGTTTTAAGCAATTTTTTCCAACAAGAAAGCTTGCGTATAAAACCTTACGTTTTCGATCCATTTTTGCTTCTTAAGAAAATAAGAAAAATGCAGAGTCTCTTTTTTTTTGGGGTGTTTAGACTCGGTTATTTTGATCGTGTAATCCCGACATCACGCACATAAATGACTGAATCACAGAATATATAACTTTTCGTAATAGCTCCAGCGCGAGAGGGGATATAACTCGCAGCCAGTGGCCTGCCACTAACAACTGCAGCATCTGATAAGGCCTTGAATGAACACTATACACCGCACCGTGAGCACATATAGCTTTACGATTCTCTTTCGGTGGCGTACGGCAGGGTAACACCATTTGCATACTACTACGGGAGCTACGCTATAGAAGGGCAGTTTTTTTTCACCGAAAGAAATTGAAATCTCCAATAAAAAACATTTGCTGCAACTTCACAGTGCTGTCAAATGTGGCTCGTACACATTTTTGCTACGTGCTACTTTTTTCAGCCCCTTTTTATCAAATATCACACATTGTTTGATACTCATATCGCTATTTTTTCTAAAAATTAACAATTTCAAAAATTGCAAAAAATTGGAGACTGACCTTTCAAATTGGTGGTTTTTTCTGTTGTTTGTTTGCTTTTAAAATATATGGAGGATTGATCCTAAAAAAATTTGAAATTTCTTAAAAATAATTTACTAAACCATTTTTATTTGCAACTTGAAAGTTTAAGAGAAGCAAGAAACCTAATAAAAGCACAAAAGTGTACCTAGTAACATTCACTCTTTGTTCAAAAAAAGTGGAAATGTGTGTGAATGGCGGCTGTATCAGTACTTTGAGAGTCATATGAAGTCCCAAAATTTAAGTTATAAAAAATGATATTTTCGCTCAAACAAAAGAAAAAAACCAAACTGGTCTAGCCTGGGTCGTTCAGTACCCTTCTCCCTCTTGGGTTCACAAAATGCAGCAGTAAATCTCATTGTTCCAATTTAGAGGTTATGTTTTTTTTGTTTTTTGTTTTTTGTTTAGAGTTGTGTAACGAACGTGATACAACTAATTTTGAATATGCTCGTATTAGTTCTATCGCAAAATGATATAAAAGATTTGACAATTCATTTAAATATTACATTAAAAAAACCTTGCAAGAGCTCCTGATGATTAATGTATGAGGTGCTGTCTACTATGAGCTAAATATACTTAAGTGTTTTACGATACTCAAGCCTGGTATGCTTTAACGTATGCGTTTACGAAAATGCCTCTGGAATCTGATGGCTATCCTACGCTTTGTTTGAGTAAGAGAGTGCGCTCTGTTTGTCTATCTATACAACGCATATAATTTTGTTAGGAATAATTTTATCACCACTTAATTTAATATTTGAGAACCAAGCTTTCAAAATTGTAGGACCTCCTTTTGGACTTCCCTGGAAAGAGGCAACTGCCCCTTTTAGAAAAAGGATTATTGAGAAACTCTGGAAGCTTAAGTAATGTGCTTCCAAGTAAATTATTAGGTTAAAAAAGAAAAAAAAAGTTGTAAATCTCTTGCGTGTTGTCTGTTTTACAATAAAATTGGCTCAAACCTAAAATATAGAAGCCTATAAATGAAGTTTCGAACCGTTTTTTGGGTATGAGCGAATTAATATGAAATTTTCATATAATATCAGAGTCGGCAAAGTTAATAGTTGGTAAACAATGTAGGTCAAATGCCTTGATTGAAACTAATAAGGTTTCAAGAATTTTGGTGACACCTTTTACTTTTTTCGTTTTTATTATTATAGGCGTAATATTTCCATGTAAATAATCTTTTAAATGAAAAATATTTTGACTGAGGGAAAAATTATTTTAAAATATTTCAGTCATCATGCCTTTTTTCTATAAAAATGTGACTGAAATGAAGCAGCAAAAGCACCTTACATTATAAGTCAAGTCTTAATACTGAACGAGTGGTATCGAGTGGGTCGATCAATTATTTTTAACGGAAGCATTTTCTTTTATATTTTTATTTTAGCCTCAGTGCAAATATTTCTTGAATATAACAAAGTTTATTAAGAAAGTGCTCTGATAATATTTCGGCGAAAGTATATTCTTCTTGTAAAAGTATGATTAAAATATTCTTTTTTACATGTCTGTTGTGTGAAAAACATGAGGAATTTCTCTGTAAAACCTGAATAATTCATAACAACATCTTGGAGATTTCCGCGAACTTCAAGATTAAAACTAGGTTGCGAGAGAAATAGCGGGCTCCAGAGAGCGACAGAGCGTGTCGCAAGAGTCTGTCTTTCTCTCTCTTTGTTTACTTAACTATGTACGCGTTAAAAGAAGAGGAAAGTCATATGAAAGCGCCTTGAATCCTTCGCTAACAAATTCATTTTTATAGACAAAGAAAGAGTTAGAATAGTTTCCAGATGCACCTCTGATGGGTAAGTATACTCTCTGTTTTACCCTATAAAGCAGTCGGTATTGAGAGAGTGAAAAAATAACCCGCGCTTCGAGACGATTAAATGAAATTCTATCAGTTTGTATTGGAAGTAACGCAAATAGATCGAGCTTGTGAAATAAACTAAAATTTCAAAACAGAAGAGCTTGTAAAAATAGTATGGGGAAACCGGTATACGTATTTGTATATATCCTTTGAGGTTCTGGTAAACTTTTGTCTCGACAAACAAGACAAATTATTTCACCGCAGTCTGAAAAAATAAGGGCCCATGTAGGGCGCCATCTGAGCATTAGAAAACATATTTAACCGTTTGACCTTGATTTTCTCCCTATACTGGCCCTTGTTAAATTTAGTACTTTGTAGATCTCTTGGGGGCAAGAATTAATTCTAGAAATTTTTTCATTATGTTTCCCTTTCATTTTGAGTCAAAATCAATTGAAAATTCATGTTTTCGAACGAAAAAAAAAATCGAGCAGTAAAGGGTTAAAGAAACATTGATGCTTATGAGAAATTTGTATCTCTTTTACAAAATCTGACACCACTGCAACTTCGGTAAGCACTTGATGAAACGAAAGGTGGAATGATCTGTGAGAATGCCCGAGAAAGCAGACCCACTTTTAAAAACTTTGCCCTCTTAAGAAACACACGAAAAGCTGAGAAAATCTACGTCGTTTCAGATTCGATAATATATATTTAGTTACTCAAAGGGGTCAACAAAACTTTCGGACGGCCGGCTTTTGGATGATCCATCGTTTAGAATAAACAGTTCCGGACGTCAGTGTCGACGAGGACTTTGATTGATTTCGGAATGAGGGGGCGTCGCCGAAAACAAACGCATGGAGCAAAAGGGAACTTCCAGTATTTTAGACGAAATTGACCGACCCTAAAGACTGTCCCGCGGTCATTTCAAGAAACCTTGTCTAAAGTCAATATTGAATTTTCACAAAATAAACACGGGAGCCGGATTTTGTGCGTCCGAAGCTAAAACGCCGAGGAGCTTGCTCCTGAGAGCTATGGCCGTTTCTACCAACCTGGAGTTTTGAGGGAAACAGCCTCACGACACAAATACGATACGCAGCTGAACACAATCACGAATCTGGTAGATCTTTGCAAAGCAAGGTCGAATTAAACCGCGTTTGGATTGTGAGAAAGGAGATTGCCTCTATCAGTAGCGGTGCAGCGTGTGCGTGCAATCTAACAACATTCAATTTAGTCCATTTAAACTCATGTAGAATATCGATTCGTGGGAGTGTCTTATGCAACACCTTAATATTTCGACCTTTTTCATGACTTCAAATCGACTGAATGAAACGTTGCCCGATAGCACACGTCGCGTCGCCACTGGTATGAGTGGACTACTAGACCAGGTACATGGTTAATATATAATACCACATTAATAAATATTTCTGTTTAAGTTTTGCTCATTTAGAAAGTTATTGTCAATAAATGACAACAAATTGAATTATTCATTGAAATTCATAAAGTAGGCTAGATCACGGGATAGAGACCATACATACTGAGCTATATAGAGTTATTTTTTACATACTTTGACAGATTGAGAAAATAAAACAGCCAAGCTTTTATTCGAAGAACACAATGTGTGCAACTTTATTGACTCGGAAACCATTAGATGGGAACTAACCTTCTTTTGGACGGAGCGCTCAAATTTCATATTTTATCGAGCATTATTAATACTGGCAAATGACGCACACTTAAGTCATAAAACAATGCAGCAGCACTAGCAATATCGCCGTGCTGCGCCGTGCTTCATAGGCAACAGTGTTGCTCAAAATGCGTGTAACATACAAGTATAAATTAACGTGCGTATACATGCAATTATTCAACACAGTAGGTAATCTATAGCTATCTATTTCGCAGTATTGCCAAATCAGTTATCATCCTTTAACTTTCACCATTCATGATCACAGAAGTCACGGTTTGACTGGCAAAGATGGAGCAGCTTGAAGCACAATTATCTGTGGATTTATAAATTACAGTGTAACCTCTAAAATTGTTAGTGATGCATTAAGATGTTATTTAAGCAAGTACTCTGCCTACACCAGAGACAAATGAGCAGACAACTAGGCACCAGAGTGGTTGGATTTTATTTGTACTTATGTAAAATAATTATTTTTTCCTGAAAGCAATTGATTCTGCAATAAGTATCGATTTTAAACGAGGGGTATTAAATAAGTAAGTCCCCCCTCTAAAATCCACAGTAATTGACCAAATTGATCTAACTTTAAACGAAAATCTTCGTTAGGATATACTAAATCCAGCTATCAAAAGTTAAGAGGATTTCCTTAAACCGCCTTTCGTGGGTTTATGGGTGGCTTTTGAGACTTTTTTGATGCTCTCAACGTGATTTTCACGCGATTTTACACCAGAATCAATCCAACATAATGGTGTAGCAAAAATATGCAACAGACCCATTTCCTCGTCCATCTGACGCACAGGCATGTCGAATCCAGCGTTTCATGATCATCTTTCATGTTTACAATTTTTTGAAGGACAATGTATGTACGAATAATCCTTGGATATTTTTTCCTTGGTTTTTCATGAGTCATAGTCACGGCAAATTTATTACTTGAAGTAATTGAATGATTGATCGTGGTTGGAAAAATGAAAATTAGTTAGGCAATTTTGAAACGTTGGAATCGACTCACGTTTATGCGTCAGATGGACGAAGATTTGTCACTTCTTTAGATTAACTTCAAATTAAGTAGGAAAAAGGTATTGTAAATTAGTTACACGTATACTCGTCTTTAAACTCTTCAAAGGCAAATATTTTTAGAACATTGAAAACTAAAGTTTTTTTTCCCCCGGAATCCCTCGTTTTCACACTTTGTTATTTTATATTTTTACTTGAACCATGTGAAATTATGTTGAAGAAGTTTTAGGAATTTATTGTCGTTTTGTTTCTAAATGTTCGTCAGTTTTTGTTTCCAAAATGGTTCGCGAGGCCGCGGATACAACAACTTTTAAGTGCTTGTTTCATAAATAATAAGCTACGCAGTGTGAGATAAAATATGATGTTCATTTTCGTGGTATGCCTCAGGGACAAAAATCTAGAAAAAGAGAAATGTATGAAACATTTGTTATCACTTTTTGCCAAAAAAAAAAAAAAAACAAAAAACAAAAAAAATAAAAATAAACTGGCCTGGGTTTGAGGGCAGGCTCCTCCCCCGTTTAGCTGCTGAAATAATTCAAAGTTATTACTGCTGCTAATATAGTAAAGCCCCATCTACTCTTATGTCGTCATCCTCATTCCATAAGTATAGTCTCTGCATTTCTCGTACCATACACGGAGAAAAAGTACAGCACAATTAACCTTCATATTGTTAAGAGGGGGGGGGCGGATTCTATGCCCGTTTTTTTTGATAAAAGATTGTATTTCACACTGATAATCTAATGCTTACAGGTTATGTACTTACAGGGTATGTTTTATACAGTCACCAATTTTCACTATTTTTTCAATTCGTTTTATTGGATTTACAAGTCTATAAAGTCATGGGGTCCCCACCCCCCTCCCCCCAGTACTTGAAAACATCTTAGACAAAAAATGATGTAGATAGCTCATTGTTTGTGCTTTTAAGGGCTCTATATGAAAAATTAGTACCATACGCTTGTCAACTACGTTCGTCTCACCAGGTTTTAACTTTCAAGTGCGTACCTATCAGAATATATTCGCTGTCTACCCCTTTACCGAAAAAAAAAAAAACAACCACAATGAAAACAAAAATTAAATAAAATCTTCTCTGTAAAATCATCGTACCTAGCGTACTTTTTCCAGTGCTAAGATTTCGCAGGTGAACAAATATAAAAAGGGTCGCTTTATTGCGAGGCGGATGTTCACAGATTGTCCGCCCGTCTCGTCAACTTGGCATCCGCACGTTATCCTGGCTCACTCAACGGTGCGATACGAAACGATACGCTACATGGACCCGAGCATGTTTATTAGATCATCTCATAACAATAAAACGTAATAATCCGAGCTGACAGCAAATCGAGTGAGATGAGCCTCCTCCTTTTCAACCTCGATCTTTATACGTTTGTTTGGTGCTTGTGCCCGATGCCGAAAATTGCGCTCCCAACGGACGAATGCCGTGGATGGACGAATGAACGGGCAGTAGTCAGGAATGAACAATTCGGTGGTCAAAAATGAATTTTGTTTTCATTTATTTATTTTTCTCGCATTTTTTACCAATGCGCGAGATCTGAGGTGCTTTTGGATTTTTTCCCTACACGGAAAAAAAGATTAGTTAAATTAACCATACGATAGCTGATTTTGGCACCTGCTAGATGTTATGGTAAACTTGACCAGAAGTATGGTACATTTACCGATACTTTGAGTAAATTCGACATGCAATCAGGTAACATCACCCCAGTACCTAGTCAAACATAGTATACTTCTGGATAACATTACCATAACATCTAGCAGGTGCCAAAATCAGCTATCGTATGGTTAATTTCACCGTAGTTTTTTTTCCGTGATAGCATCCTGTTTTCAGAGATACAATCGTTCAAAGTTGGAAAAAATCAGATGAGTTGTAACGTAGCAATGCAGAATTTTGCTATATCTCACTCTGATTTCAAAAATCGTATAAAGAGACATATATCTTTTGTGAAATTTTTTGGCAGAAATGAATTCCTCTAGACATTTTATTGCGCTTTTGATGATAGTATATCGTAAAACAAGGCCCTGCATACGAATTTCAAAACTAGAAAGAGGCGGATACACATAGGAGTCTCGGGAGAGTGAATGAGATAATTTGGAACGCTACGCGAGTTTTGTCACAATCGATTGTGATCGATAAGTGCATCGTTGTGATTCTTGGCTAACCGTTGTTTTCGCACTAAAACCGTCTAAATGGCATGAATCTGGCTGAAAATTATATACAGAGAGATAAAAATCAGTTCAGATTCTAAATGATAACTGTTGAAAATGATTCTAACTTGCTTAAATTTTGCCGCCAAAAAATCAAAATTCTGCTCACTGCGGGGCGGACGGAAGAGCGAGCTGTTTTCCTCCGGTTCCTTTTTATTTTCGTTTAGTTTGACTCACACTTTTCTCGGACTCATTTTTTTATACCCTCTCTGTATCTCTCTCCCTCTCACACACATTTTTACTCTCTATCATTCTCTCGCTCCCTCCCTCACACACACACACAGTCACTTAACCTTCTCTCTTTCTCTCTCCGTTGTCGTCTCGTTTTTGGCCTCGTCTTTTTCCTTTCATGAGACCGAAAATGTTTCCTCCTCGATTCTGGGCGCGGGTGTGATGACAGTTTCATTGCAACGGCAAAAGCGATCAGAGTGCTCTGTGCTCACAGCTCCGAGGCCTAGATTTTTATTTGCACGATCTCTCTCAAATCACGTGGTTGCCAAATCTTCTTCATCTGAAAGGAAATGCAAACGTGTTGAGTCTTTGAGGATCGATTGCACACAGAAAAAAAAAATTAGTGAAAATAACCATACGGATACCTGATTTTAGCGCCTGCTAGATTTTATGGTAAACTTGACCAGAAGTATGGTACATTTACCGATACTTTGAGTAAATTCGACATACAATCAGGTAACATCACCTAGTACCTAGTCAAAGCATAGTATACTTCTGGTTAACATTACCATAACATCTAGCAGGTGCCAAAATCAGGTATCCGTATGGTTATTTTCACTGTAGTTTTTTTTTTCCGTGCACCGTCCATAGACCATTTTATGAATGATGTCATACGATCGTAATTGAAAAGTTCAGGGGGAAAAGGATAAATGTCACATGACCCCATTTTTGTCGCTGAAACGATGAAAGAAAAAAAAGAAATAACATTTATAGATGATTATTTCTCATAAAGGCGTGCAGCCTTGCACGGTGCACGACTTTTCTGCACAAAATTGTTGAGTTGCCTTTTCGCACAAACGTCGTTGCAGCACAATGTGGCAGCGTTGCTCATTGAAGCACTGCAGCCAGTGGCGTCGCGTGCCATCTGGCAACAATGCAACTGCTCCATTTAAACTCAGTAAATACATCGAATTTTCCTTGCGCACTGCAGTGGCGTAGCGTGCAATTTGGCAACGTTGTATTGTGTCCATTTAAATCCATGAAAAAGATCGAACTATTGGGCGTTCGGTGAACACCTTTGCATTTGACATTTTACATTGGTTTAAATGAACACTGTACAACATTGCCAAATTGCACGCAACGCCACTGGCGCACTGTGTACCCCCTGAATTCGATATTTTACATGAGCTTAAATGGATAGAATACATTGTTGCCAAATTGCACGCGACTCCACTGACTGCAGGTGATCTAACTGATCTAAAATTTAAAGAGTCATCTGATACATTCTGTAATGCGCAGCATCACCGCGCCTCTTTAGGATTTGAATGGAACATATGGAATTGTTTTCAGTGATAAGCCACAGGGCTGCCGTTTTGCGTATAATCAATGCCATTTTTCTATTCACCGATGATTCCACCGGTTGAGAAAAGATTACACAGTTCAATTCAGTGCATGACTATAATAAACTAAAATACTCGCGTCTGTAATCTTTTCTCAACCGGTGGAGTCGTCGATGACTTTAAGAAACTTGCGGATATTTTAATTAATCAACGGAGTTTCCACCGATTAAAGAAAGATTACAGATCAGAGTATTTTCGTGCATTACAGTCATACACTGAACTGAACTGTGTAATATTTAATCAACCGATGGAATCATCGGTGGATAGAAAAATAGCATTGATTATACGCAAAACGGCAGCCCTGGTAAGCCATGACAACGATGGATGTCAATATGGCGGGTACGGTGTCAATATATGTACTTTCCGCTCATCGTGCATTATCTATCGTTACACAACGCAACGATACACAAAGCATCCGCGAACTTTGATCGATAATGTCGAGCAAGTATGCTGATTTGTTATTCACAAATTCCATGAGCTCGCGTTTCCGGAAACACGGGGTTGTATTCTTAGTTGTAAAATGAAGTGACGTGACTCGAAGTTACTGTATGAAGTATGTTTAGCCAACTTTTGCGCAGTATATTGACTCAAAATAATAATGCATGGAGTATATTTCACGATCAATGAAATACGCCATGTTCGAGTTTCTCAGCGTCGATTGTAACCGCTCGTCCGTTGACCGAGTTTTGCGATAGAAGGGAAGAGACCCGCAATGCTGAGCATCCAGCTTTGATGCTTGATGCACATAACGCGATTCATCGGTAGCGTCAACCCTCAGAGATGTAGATCCATATTTTTCGATAGATGGCACTGAGTGTCCGCCACTGTTCGATTGCGTATTTTAAAGCGTATTTTTTTATGAGATTTGGGTGAAGATTTGAGGTTAGGAACTTTCCGGGGAGCACCAAACGCCCGCGCCGGAGTCAACACAGCCATTTCTAGCCAATCAAGAGGATTGTCTATTGATCTCTCATCGTTGAGTTACTCTCTTCGCCACCTCCCTCCACACCTCAAGGAACGGATACAAAGAAGTTGATGTGGGTGCTGCATTGGTGTGATTCATCGTTGCCGAGCAAACAGTTTGGGTGAAATGAAATAAAAAAAAAAAAAAAAAAAAAAAAAGGCCAGGAAATGAAAAACTACAAATAAAATGTTTTTTTTTGTTTTGTTTTTTGTTTTTTGTTTTATTGGTTTTCTTTTCTTGAACAATCGGCCCTCCAAACAGATAGGTTGCAAGAATGCGTTTGCCACAAACACTGAAAAAACGAAGTTTAAGTAGAACCGAAGCAGCTTTTTAAAATAGCTTCGCGAAGCAAAAGTCCTAGCTCTACCGGAGCAAGTTGCAGTTGTCCTGAAGTACTACTTCGGTAGAGCCAAAGCAAGGAAAGAGGTTGTTGCTTCAAAGAAGTAGTGCTTTGGTACACCTGCAGTTTTCTCCGGTACAGCTTGAACTTTTGCTCTGCGAAGCTATTTTAAAAAGCTGCTTCGGCTGTACATAAACTATGTTTTTTCAGTGAAGGTCGCAAAACATTCAAATTAAAAGCTAAAACTTCTATTCCTGGAAAATCGCGGATCGATATAATATGAAGCAAAGGAATGATCCCGCGGTAACAAAACTTTTCAATGACGCCTTTGATTGTCATTGAAATTGAATAATTATGAAAACGTTTAAATCTACCAAGCGAATGAATATTCCTGTAAAAATGGTTTATTTTCGCAAGTTCAACAACAACGAAATGTTAAATGATACATTGAAATCACAATGTTTTTGGGAAATCGGAGGGTCTTGATACTTTGACAAAACGGCCACGTTCATTCCACCCATGTTTTGTCTCCTAAAAAGCTACAAGTATGCGTATGATATCTACGAGTCATTAAATTTACGGTCCGTTATTGGGGATTTTTGTGAGGAGAGAAACGCATTTAACAGAAGTAATCACTCATTTCACATTTGGTAGCTAAATACGTTTTTCAGATGCAATTTTAATTACATTTTTTGGCCCGTATAAGGACATTTCATCTCTCATATTTTAAAAATAACTCGATTTTCCTCTGTTGTCTTGTAAGCAATTAACGAAAATTACGTTAAATTCATTTTCCTGTGACTGGCAAGTAAAGGTCGAAACCGATTTTGTATCGCATTGATCGCAGCTTTCGTTTAGACGAGCGAGCGTCAAGAACCGAAACGCCCGCAAATAGAAGAGTATGCAATTTCGGTGACGGTCAAGTACGATAAGTTGCGCGATGGCAGAGACCAACATTCCGCCGCGTGCATCCGCATATTTCGCCTTTCTTCCATTCGTTTTCTTGAGAACAAATACGGACAGTGTTTATACACACCGACTCACAATTCCAACTAATATCATTTCATTCTTCATTCATTATTTTGGTTTCAATTTTGGGTTATACTTTTTACAGTGCTGCCAGATTATAGACAAAAAAAGATTCACATACTTAACATTAAATCATGAGGAAAATATATGTATCTTTTATGCCAAAGCTGGCAGCAAATTCGATTTCAATGTGAATTTCAGATCAAAAAATGTATTTTTCGGATGTTGATTGTTTTGTATTCTCCGAGTCTGTTTCTTCAGAAAGAATATGAAATTATGACGGTTGCATCAAGAAAAAAAAATATCGATTAGATTTGATATCATAATAGCTGATTTTTGCACCTGTAACACAAGCTGGTAAAGTTGCCCACACATCAGAGATAAATGAACTTTACATTATATAAATTTAAGCTTAATTAATGCACGTTTAACTTTTCGCTATAAGAGCAAATCAAACTTAGACTTTCGATGGATGAAAAAAAATGAAAAACGGCATCGACCTGCGGTTTGCGTCAAAATGCAGATTTGAGTACTCTTTTAAACGATGGGTCACGAGATAGGGGTTGCTGGTCGAAAATTTTGAGGTAAGGGGCAAAACTTTCTCTTACAGACGTCTCTAAAATTTTTGATGATACGCCAAAAAGTAGACCCCATTAATAACTTATATAAACAACTCTCGAGTTTTGTTTTTTTATCTTCAACCATAGTAAAAAGTGTTAAGTGGGGGATGAACTTTTGTTACACCCTGTATAAACATCCCTTTGGATGATTATGCAACTTGTAAAGCCTAAACTTTTCGGAAGATTTGGTTGACATAATCAACTCGCACTTTTACGTTGTTATTTCGAAAAAAAAAAGAAAGAACTCACAGAATTAAAGCTCACCGCACGTTCTTTCATCCGCTGTCACAGTGAAAAAAAAAGGAAAAAAAATCGAACGGAAGTATCTCGAAAGTTAATTCTTGGACCACTTTTCGGAGAATATGTTTTAAGGCCGATCATTAAACGACACATTTTTAAATAAATCAGCTCTCATTGTAATTCTCTCCAGGGTGAGATTTTTGGGCGTTCCCTGACGGCGGAAAAGTTAAAAAAAATGGGCGGGTAATTGAATCAAAAAGAAGAGGGGAGGTTAACTTGGCTAACTTGGCAAACAACTGAGTTTAAAAGGAAGGTAAAAAAAAAAAAAAAAAAAAAAAAAAAAAAAACGAAAAGTGTACTGCAGATAAACTCGGTAAGAAAAATGACTGTAAGGGGGGTCGGATGATAGAAAGGCAGAGAAATGCGAAATGGAGATAAAATATGAGCGTGAGCGCTTTCCTTCGAGGGCGCGAAGATGGCGACGAGGAGGAGACGAGAAAGAGAAAGAGAATCAACACGTGCGTGCCCAGGTGTTAAAATTGGAACACTTGACGCAAGTTTTATAGAGCAGAAACAATTGAGACGGTCCAAAAAAAAGAGATGAAGGAAGGAAAAGTTCCCGGTAAAATATATATAAAAACAATTCCCCCAAGTTTCTTTTTGTTTTTCTTTTTTTTCTGAATGAATATACTCCATTATGTAAGAGCAGCGTTTGCTGTTTGCCCCTTGTGCATGTGCGTTTGTGTGTAAGCATATGCGTTGGTTACCGTGAATCCGTTTATACAGGGTGTCCTCAAACGACGCAATTCAAGCGCATTCCTAAGTTCAATATTATTCGTACTAGAATGTACCCTATGTGTTGAGCGCGATGCGACACATTCCATGGGTGCCACCGTTGCAATATGGTCTGAGTTCGTCAAAAAATTGCAAAAAATCAAAAAGTAAATTTTTCATCAATTCATCAATGGGTCTATTGCAAACTTTTGCTACAGCACTAGAATGTTCAATCTCATGTAAAATCGCGTGAAAAGTCCATTGGTGGTATCAGAAAGTCATAAAATGCAGTATGAAACGCACAAGAGACGTTTAATGAAATCCAAGATGGCGGTAAAATATCGAGAAACCTGTATGAATGCACCACGCACATCCAAGGATAGCCAACCTCACAATATCGATCACACCCAATCACAACGTAAATAATAAACTCTGAACCTCTGAAGCTGTGAGGTTGTCAACGTTGGCAATCCTTGGATGTTAAAGGTGCATGCATACAGATTGCTCGATATTTTACCATTACCTGGTTTAAATACAAGGGCGTATTGGCGGCCTCGGGCACCAATAATAAATTGAAGATTCCTGCCTTAATCTGATCACTCTCTCTCTATATTTAGAAGGGTGATTCACAAAGTAATTAGCCATTCATCAGAGTAATGATTCACTTACAACCCTGGTAAAAATCAAGGTCCATATACATAAGGTCTGGCCGGTAGCGCCAACTCGGGAAATCCAATGTTTGGGAACCCATACCCCCATTTACTTTAACATTCTTCCCGAGTTCGCCGCCATCTTGGATCAATGGTTTTAAATGGAGAAGTGGTTCCCAAACTGTGGACCAACGAGGGGGAGCCGAAAGCTACCGGCCAGACCTTATGTATATGGACCTTGGTAAAAATAATCAGTTTTTCATCATGTTGACAGTAAGCATGAGATTTGCGACCTGACGTCAACAATGTCAACATGTCAGCATAATCTATGTTGACGTCAGGTCTCAAATCTCATGCTAACTGTAAACAAGCTGATTATTTTTACCAGGGAACCGGTTGAATGGTACCGTGATCAACCGTGACACAGGTGAGGTGACAAAAGAAACTCATTTAGTATAGTTTTTACCTGGACACGGAAATTATTATAGGTATTTAATTCGTTCGAAAAATATTGCGCAGTGAAGAAGCTAACACATTATACAGAAACAAACAAGTTTGTTTTCACCTGCGTTCCTGAATAGTTTTATATTTTTTAAATCCTGTGTCTAAACTGCCACTCTAGAACACTATTACTTCCATTAAACCAATGTAAGTTAGACTGGTTTTTAGTTAAAATTAAAGAGGCAAACAAACAGCTTGAAGACGTCCATACAGGTTTGACTTTTGGATAGGATTCACAACATGAAGTAAACCTTTCTATGATTTATAGCTCGGTGATTTAAACCCCCCAAAAAGAACCGAGAGAAATGCGCATTCAAAACTTTGGCTCGGATTTAAATCCGTAATACTTTACTTTTCAGGATAAACACCCTGTTTTCTTGTTTTACTTATTTGTGTCACTGCTTCTCTATATAATCCCAGAGCCTCTTTCACGCTCTCGTGACGCGTAATTTTCAACGACACACCAGCCTCAGAGAAATGCTCTAAAAATCGTTTTGCTTAACATTAAAATGCCCTGGAACATTTCACAGCATTCTTGAACCGTGTAAAAAGCTTTCTTGCTGGAATGCGTGACGTAACTTTATATCGTAGAATGCCGCCATAGTTTGAATGCAAAAAGAACGGGATTAGAATTTCTCCGAAAATATCTCCGCTATTTACGTATAGGGTTTCAGGAAATAGCGCGCCAACATCCCACCCCTTTCATCGAAATCTCATACCAAAAATTATATCAATGCCTTTTAAAGTCATCATAATCGGATCTGTAACAGCTTGTTAAGGAGTCTAATATAAAAATGGAAAAAACTCCGACCATTGATAATATGTTTCATATTTTTATAAACGGCCATTTCTTTTAAACAGGTAACCATTTTGAACGGGAAAGAAACTACTCGCAAATATATTAAAAATTAAACTTGATCTCCATTTATTTATTTATGTTTTTTTAAATTTCCTAATTTTCCACACAAAATGCACCAGCAATTCTTCTTGTTTATTTATTTCTTTGATTCCTATCTTCGCTGCAGTGTGTGAAGTATTAAAATGTCCGATAAGAATATCCATTATCCATTGATGACTTGGCCATCATGAGGCACTAAGGTCATTGTGAAATGGACATTTTTTCGGGGTTTTTACCACTTTACTGTGTGATTGGTATAACGTCAAAACTAACCTGCTATATCAATCGCTTTCATACTTAAATTGTTGCTTGTATAATGTATATGTTTAAAAAGATCACAGTCCCCAGTTTTTTTCTTCCATGAATTGGAGCGCGAGTATTTTAGGAACAAGATTTATGGTGGACCCTTTCTTTGAGGTCAATAAAATATCATGTATGCCTATTACAAACAAAATCAATACTCAAACCTTTGTACATTTCATCGGAAAAGCACAGCCGACGTATTTCGAGCCCCGGATGAAAGCGTACCGATTTTCGGAAGCCGAGCCCAATCAATTCTCCGACACCCATTCGGATCGGACACATATTTTAAAAGGTGAAAGTTCGAGTATACTCAAGATTAGCAATAAAAGCTATTCCCCGCAGACTCCCTCCGGGTGTAATTGATCGTTAAACTTTCCCGTGATGCACAAGGTCCCGATCCAAAGATATATATATACCATGAGCACCACATCAGAGTGGATATGTGCGATAGTTTCATTGAATTATTTCAAAGGCTTTCAGTAAATTTAATGACCACACTAATAGAATTTCCCCGTGTCAAATTTAATTTATCAATGAAAACTGAGCTTTTAATAACATTACCGCGTATAATTATAATCAAACAAAAAGATAGCGTGGGTGAGTACAAGGAAAACGAAAAAAAAAAAAAAAAAAAAAATCTAATACGGAAAAGAGGGAAAAATGGTGCGTTTTATATGTATAATATAATATCGCCTTTTAAATTGTTTTAATGTTTACGTGTGTGGGATATATTTCAACGCGTGGAAAGGCTGTCACGGCTTTTTAAGCTTTTAAATCGTTGGTAAAGGTATACATTGTGTATGTATCCACGTGTACACCAAAGTTGAAGGCTTACAACTGGCATAATAATATACATTTCAGTACATTGTGAGCGGGTAGGGCAAGGGGGAGGGGAAGGGGGAGGAGTATAATCATTTAAAAAGGCTCTGAATAAACTTTGCGCGCGTTAGAATTGTCGGAACATGCCACGAACAAGAGAACGGTGCGCAAAGCCCAATTATCGTCCAGTCTTGCAATTTAATATACGCTATTAGAAACGTAATATGCACAAACGTTTTTCAGCGGTTTTAATATTCTTCCGTTCTTGCCCAGCCGCGCATGAACACAGGGTGAGTAAAAAAGAACGGTGACTGATGGAACGAATGTATAGGACTAGATCAGGTTAAAGTCCCTGTATGTATAGAGTTGAAACAAATGAAATCATAGGCCGCCATTGGAAACGTGCACATTCGTTCACAGTGAGGGCCTCGCGGAAAAAAAGACTGGTAGAATCTACCATCTGCGCTGATTTTTGAGTCAGTTATCAAGTTAGATGGGAATTGCAACGTACATTATGATAAATTAAGTTAACTTGTTGGTACATTTTACCATAATTTAGTGAAATATGCCGTACTTGATAGCTGACTCCAAAATCAACTATGCAGATGCGGTTGATTCGACCAGTTATTTTTTTCCGTGCGTTGTTGTGTTTTGGTCCGATACAAAGATTACAGTGCCGTATATACTATATAGTGTTTCTTGCGGTGTAATCTTTTACTGCCTTTATATACTGATAGACTTCTATTTACGCTAGCTTTTAAAGCTTATTTTGGGCATTATATATTTATTTGCTTAAGGTGCATCATGATTAAAATTAACTGGTTCATAGACAATTAACTATTTTTATCCCTAAAACACCATGTAAAACGACGAGAAAACGGATAGGACCAACTTTTTAACAGGAATACAAATTATTGGATGAACTTCCGAGGACCAAATGTCCTAGGACGAAATCCACGGGGGAAAAAAAGTCCTAAAACCGCACCTCTATTCTCCTCGTTAATTTGTTTATGTGTATCACATTAATTTGTGACAGAGGCATGAAAAATATATGTATAGCAACACAATAATTGTTTAAACGCATAAACTAAACATTTCAAATAAATTGACCCGTGAAAGTGAGCGCATTATGAGATAGACCATGTGTTTACATGGAATTTTGATCATGATGTCATCACTAAAATGGTCAATGAAGCTCTTGCACAGTTTTGCTGTAGGCGCAAATGAAGTATCGAAACAAATGTAAAATGCTGCAAAAATAACGATGAGACCAGTAAAAAAGTCTAAAACTCACTCCTCGCAGAGAAAACTTAACTCGAAATTTCGGGTGACCACCCTTGCATGTATGCACCAACCTCGGATTCGGACCCCAAACAAAAGAACATAACCAACGAATTTGAACAATGAAATTAATGAATTTGCTTTCAAAAAGTAAATTTGAAGGAATTAAAGGAATTCCATGTCCTGTTCTTTTGTTTGGAGTCCGAATCCAAGGTTGGTGTATACATGCAAGGGTGGTCAAACCGAAATTTCAAGTTAAATTTTCTTTGCGAGGAGTGAATTTTAGACTTTTTTAATGGTCTCATCGTTATTTTTTACATCAGAAATGATAAGCCATTTGTCTACAGCAAACCCTTGCAAGAGCTCCATTCACCATAGTGTTGATTTCATTTTAACGCCCATACTCTCTTGATCTTCTTGCGAAAGTGCCTCTTTAATTTTTTGCTCAGTAAAAGCATGAACCTTTTTTCAATAGATATAGCAGATCACACTTTTATAAGCCTTTTTCTCCCGGTGGGAGAGTAAGTGCCTCATTTGCAATTCAAATAAGCTCCTCTTAAAAGCTGTGTCGACTGTTGACTCCTGGAATGTGGCAACAAAAGATTTCTTCCATTTAAAACTTTGTAAGATAATCGATTCTTCGGTGTGGTAACGGGCCTTGCCTGGTATCGATCATTTGCATAGGTTTAAATTTACACAAAAACTCTCGTCGGGACGAGATTGCAGAACAAAAACGGTCAAGCAAAAAAACATTAAAACCCCGCTCCGTTGTGTTTTATGGCTTAAAACGGCCTGATATGATGCCACACAACGGTCAAGTCTGCTGCTTGAATTTACTCTCAACACCGTGGATGGAATTTACCTCCTTGTAATTATTCAAGTAACTTTTCTCAAGTTTAAATAATAACTTTTGACCTTCAACCCGTATCTTTGGTCTAAAGTATGTACCTGGCATCACCAGTCCCCACTATAGCTCGAGTATCTAACTGTAAGTGGTTTGGAGCGCCTTCATTAATTGATACTTCTCCTGCGTACACTAAGGATGTATCAATTGCATAGTCGCCTCTGCTAAGGCGATGGTTGTCATCCTCTCTGTAAATAGAGTCTCTCACAACCAAAGACGCTTGGCCTACACCAGCAAAAGCACCTTACATTATAAGTCAAGTCTTAATACTGAACGAGTGGTATCGAGTGGGTCGATCAATTATTTTAACGGAAGCTTTTCTTTTATATTTTTATTTTAGCCTCAGTGCAAATATTTCTTGAATATAACAAAGTTTATTAAGAAAGTGCTCTGATAATATTTCGGCGAAAGTATATTCTTCTTGTAAAAGTATGATTAAAATATTCTTTTTTACATGTCTGTTGTGTGAAAACCATGAGGAATTTCTCTGTAAAACCTGAATATTCATAACAACATCTTGGAGATTTCCGCGAACTTCAAGATTAAAACTAGGTTGCGAGAGAAATAGCGGGCTCCAGAGAGCGACAGAGCGTGTCGCAAGAGTCTGTCTTTCTCTCTCTTTGTTTACTTAACTATGTACGCGTTAAAAGAAGAGGAAAGTCATATGAAAGCGCCTTGAATCCTTCGCTAACAAATTCATTTTTATAGACAAAGAAAGAGTTAGAATAGTTTCCAGATGCACCTCTGATGGGTAAGTATACTCTCTGTTTTACCCTATAAAGCAGTCGGTATTGAGAGAGTGAAAAAATAACCCGCGCTTCGAGACGATTAAATGAAATTCTATCAGTTTGTATTGGAAGTAACGCAAATAGATCGAGCTTGTGAAATAAACTAAAATTTCAAAACAGAAGAGCTTGTAAAAATAGTATGGGGAAACCGGTATACGTATTTGTATATATCCTTTGAGGTTCTGGTAAACTTTTGTCTCGACAAACAAGACAAATTATTTCACCGCAGTCTGAAAAAATAAGGGCCCATGTAGGGCGCCATCTGAGCATTAGAAAACATATTTAACCGTTTGACCTTGATTTTCTCCCTATACTGGCCCTTGTTAAATTTAGTACTTTGTAGATCTCTTGGGGGCAAGAATTAATTCTAGAAATTTTTTCATTATGTTTCCCTTTCATTTTGAGTCAAAATCAATTGAAAATTCATGTTTTCGAACGAAAAAAAAAATCGAGCAGTAAAGGGTTAAAGAAACATTGATGCTTATGAGAAATTTGTATCTCTTTTACAAAATCTGACACCACTGCAACTTCGGTAAGCACTTGATGAAACGAAAGGTGGAATGATCTGTGAGAATGCCCGAGAAAGCAGACCCACTTTTAAAAACTTTGCCCTCTTAAGAAACACACGAAAAGCTGAGAAAATCTACGTCGTTTCAGATTCGATAATATATATTTAGTTACTCAAAGGGGTCAACAAAACTTTCGGACGGCCGGCTTTTGGATGATCCATCGTTTAGAATAAACAGTTCCGGACGTCAGTGTCGACGAGGACTTTGATTGATTTCGGAATGAGGGGGCGTCGCCGAAAACAAACGCATGGAGCAAAAGGGAACTTCCAGTATTTTAGACGAAATTGACCGACCCTAAAGACTGTCCCGCGGTCATTTCAAGAAACCTTGTCTAAAGTCAATATTGAATTTTCACAAAATAAACACGGGAGCCGGATTTTGTGCGTCCGAAGCTAAAACGCCGAGGAGCTTGCTCCTGAGAGCTATGGCCGTTTCTACCAACCTGGAGTTTTGAGGGAAACAGCCTCACGACACAAATACGATACGCAGCTGAACACAATCACGAATCTGGTAGATCTTTGCAAAGCAAGGTCGAATTAAACCGCGTTTGGATTGTGAGAAAGGAGATTGCCTCTATCAGTAGCGGTGCAGCGTGTGCGTGCAATCTAACAACATTCAATTTAGTCCATTTAAACTCATGTAGAATATCGATTCGTGGGAGTGTCTTATGCAACACCTTAATATTTCGACCTTTTTCATGACTTCAAATCGACTGAATGAAACGTTGCCCGATAGCACACGTCGCGTCGCCACTGGTATGAGTGGACTACTAGACCAGGTACATGGTTAATATATAATACCACATTAATAAATATTTCTGTTTAAGTTTTGCTCATTTAGAAAGTTATTGTCAATAAATGACAACAAATTGAATTATTCATTGAAATTCATAAAGTAGGCTAGATCACGGGATAGAGACCATACATACTGAGCTATATAGAGTCTCGTCCCGACGAGAGTTTTTGTGTAAATTTCACGCCGTTTTTGGTAGAGCCTTTGAGCTCAGCCAAGAGAGAGTTTTTTTGTGAAATTTCAAATCATTTTTGGTAGAAACAGGTTGTAGTCTCAATTCTACAATGATTTATTACTGCTCATTCACTTATGAGTTTCTGTGAAGCCGATCACTTCTAACTAATGAAGCATTAAAGCGTGTTATAAAGAATAAGGATCATGCCGCTAGATAATAAGAGAGAGGCACGAGTACCTTTTCTCTTTTTGAGCACTGGTAGGTTATATTATTAAAAGAATTTGGCTGTCACAACAACCTTATGTAAATTTCCAGTTTAGATTGCCTGCGAACCCCTTTCGTGCCAGGTCCTTGACTCTGAATTTTATTCATAATGCCTGTGGTCTTTTAGAGTGGCAAACCACATAAATCCTCCATTGCTCTTGCTATAAAGCTGAGGATGATTAGCACCAAGCTATGGAATAATTTCCATTGATAAATCATGATTTTCAATTAATTTCAAAAAAGTTACTATCCTATTTGTTTTCTAACTTCTTGACCCACACCGTAAAGCTGGTTGCCTACCTATCGACCTCTTCCAGGCAAGTGTTTTGAGAAGAATATATTGGATACTATGCGAAAGTTTTGGAGCATGTGGGGTATAATGTCCGAATGTAAACAAAAGCAATCAATTTTCTAAGTTAATTTTTGTGGAATCATTCATCGGTATTGAAGGGAAAAGTTAACGAGTGAAGAAATTTTGCCTCAATTTTATCCCTCATTTGATGATAAAAATAAATTCCTATGTGATAGCTTCTACTCAGAGACAATATATAATAGAGACCACGCACTATCTATCTTGCCAATGTTTGCGCGCGGTGGCAACTTTTTTTTTCGGGGTCTCAACAGAACACCGCTAACATGGGCCATACGTTGACTGATGAGAAACACCGTTGAGATTTTTGCCTAATGAAGCCAGAAGCACCGAAATTGCATCAGTCAACGTATGGACCGTGTTGGATGGTGCACTCTCATGCTCCCTGTGTTAATTCCTGTTGAGTCCCGAAAAATAACCCTAGTAGCATCAACTTGGGAAAAACACGATTTTTTTTTTTGAAAAACACGTGAAATAACTCGTAAAAACTCGTAAAAATTACTGGAAAAAAACTCGTAAAAAACTCGTTGCTCGCACAGAATATGCATTATTTTCCGTAAAATTAACGAGAAATTATCAAAGAATAAGGAAAAAACACGGAAATTATTGGTAAATTATACGAGAAATATTTGAGTGGAAAGTAAAGGATATTCATTTTACCGATGAAAATACGTAAAATTTACGTGGCTTTTACACATACCTTGGTCTTTTCTCGTAAATTTAACAAGTTTTTTCCGTAAAATACATGATGAATTATCTGCAAATCCATCCCGAAAAATGGGTAAAAATTCAGTTAAATCTTACGTGTTTTTAAAGTAAATTGTATGCTCCTTCTCCTTCCTACCAGGGCAGGGGCGTGCCGTGGTCTCCAGAGAGGGGGGGGGGGGGCAATAATGCAACCTTGCCGCCCTCCGCGAACGACATTATAAATTCGATGACCTTTTTTTTTTGTTTTCCCCCACCTGATTATTGTGCCCCGGAGAGTGGCACCTGGGGCAAGGGTTCCCACATGCCCCCGGCACGCCCCTGCTTCCTGCACAGTCGTAGGAGCTCCCTAACCCCCCCCCCCAATTCTCACCCCTTTACACTCGTCACTCCCCACTACCACACCAAATGTAATTCTTTTTTTTTTTTTTTTTTTTTTTTTTTTTGAAATTAGTAATATTCGCCAAGTGACCTTGCACGTAGCGTTGAGAGCAAACTAATTGGTGCCAAATCCCCTAGTTGCATTGAACTTGAAATTTCATTTGACAGAAAAAATTGTAAATAAATGTAAAAAAAACATTGAAATTTGAAACTATTCTTTTCCCTGGTAAAAATGTTCCGTGTGATTTCCATGGAAAAAAAATTTCCATGTAAAATTGGTCACGGAAAACATTTCCATGGAAAAAAAAGTTTACACGGAACTTGGATTTTCCATGGAAAATAATATTTCCGTGACCAATTTTACGTGGAAATCTTTTTTACACGGAATTATTTTCCATGGAAAAATAATATTTCCGTGGCTTATTTTCCATGGAAAAATAATATTTCCGTGACTTATTTTCCATGGAAAAATAATATTTCCGTGACTTATTTTCCATGGAAAAATAATATTTCCGTGACTTATTTTCCATTAAAAATCATACTTCCGCAACTTATTTTTCATGAGAACTGAGGTGAACCCGTTCTAATTTTCCATGGAACTAACCCACACAAAAAATGACCAACACAATCCAACATTTTTGTCAGAAACTGGAACGTGTTTGAATGCCAGTCTACCAAAATTATTGAGGTGGTCCGACAAAATTATTTTGGCAGTCTGCCATACCGACACTTTCCAATTTCCGACAAAAATGTTGGACAATTTTGATCATTTTTTCTGGGGAAAAGTTCCATGAAAATTAACAAGTCGTACTCACAAAAAGTAAAAATAGTAACTCATCCATGCAAAAATCTATCATTATACAGTAAAATCACTCACCGAATTCGACGACAATCTGAGACAGATGAGGGCATTTCACTTCACTTAAAATGAAAACATGTTTTTCTCAAAGCACTAAAACTATATCACAATGCTGAATAATAAACTTAGTAGATTTAAAATCTCCGCACGATTCAAAATGGCACAAGATGCTATGCTCAATTTTATCTGGCTAAGTCTAGCACACCAATTCACTGCACTGCCAGAAACTTGGATAGTTTCGTACTATTTCAGATACGACTTCTAAAACACAATAGGAATTAAAACAAGAGGAGCCGTGGTATTTAGAAAACTTGAACTTTGGTGCGACACCTGTCAGGACTAAATCTATCTGCTTTTACGCGCAGCCATTGCTAATTTGATGAGTTTTGATGATTGAAAGCTTTTCTGACGTTAACCTATGACAGTATGACTCAGAACCTTTCAAAAGTTGTATGTTACAGGTATTCAACAGAAAAGAACTGGAACGCTCCTTCAAGCTTTGATCTGAGAATATCAAGACTCTGGAAAACAAAAAATCTCAGATTAATTTCACTGTACAAGATACGACATAAAACTGAAGCAATTTGAGGATCAGGTCAGCTGAAAAGACGTGTGCCTGCACCTGAACTGCATCAAAACACATCAATGAACAGCTGGTTCGCAACAATTCCAAAATCTTCGTTAATTAACTGCTCACCAATGTGTTTCAATGCATTTTTGGAAGCTTTACGCTGCTTGTCAGGATCTGATACTCTGAATGATTCTGTTATAATAGACGGTTTTGATGCGGCAATACAGCAGTCAACGGTTTGCCATCAACTCAAAGCACGGTCAGCACTCAAAGGTCATAATTAGCTGTGAAACAGCTCCCGTAAAGTTCCAAACTATCTCTCTCCCCTTCATTCTCACTCTCACATGACCTTCATATGTATCTCTATCTCTTGAGTCAAATTTTACATACATAGCATATTTCATGGCATATTTTCCTATTTTATAAATATTATTTTTAATTATTTTTCATTTTTTATTGAACTGCAATAAAATGACTCAAGAAATTCAATTCTACCAAAAACTTTCACAAAAAATGTCTCTGGTATAAATGATTTAAGCAATGAGAGTGAGATAGTAGAACTTACAGAGGATTTAGGTGAGAGAGAGGAATTAGAGAGTGAGAGAGGGAGTGAGAGGGAGGGAGAGAGAAGAGGTGGAGAGGAAAAGAAAGAGAGAAGGGATAGGGGAGAGAGAGAGAAAGAGTGAGAGGGTATGGGGAGAGAGAGAGAAAGAGATAGGGAGAGAGAAAAAGTGAGAGAAGGGATGGAGGAGAGAGAGAGAAAGAGTGAGAGAGGAAGCGGGAGAGAAAGGAGAGAGTTTGGGTCGCTATTCAGAGACTTTTCTCAAGATCTGCTTGACTTGGCTCGAATTGAGAAATACTTAAGCCTACTCAAGTCAATCGAGGAAAATTGCAATTCAGAGGCACTCACCTGAGCAATTCTTGAGAAAGCTTGAGTTTAGTTCACTTCTAATTACCTCCTTGAAACTTATCTTGAGGAAAATCATATGTTATAAACCAACTCTGAAATGCCAATTCATAGCAAATCTTGCTTGATAATCCTTTGAAACATCCTTGAGAAATCTCAGAGACAAATAGAGACCCAGCACGTGCTATGCTCCCCATGTAATGAAAGTGAGGCAAGTAAAATGGGTTTATTTTTATCCGCGGCTCAACAAAACAACAGCCAATTTCACCTAATGTCAAATGGTGAACATTTTTCAAATAAAAAATCTGTCGAAAGAACGCCAATTTAAATGATAAAGAAAGCCTAACCTATGTCCATCACTCAACAGTAGGCGACTGTCGGTTGTTGTTTCTATGAGACCCGAGGACCCCACCAAATTTAGGCATTAAAATTGGTCTCTTACTTGTCTTTGGGAAATCTCAAAGCGATTTTATTTTCACGGTACATCTGATTAGCAAGTTGAATCCAGAAGACAGGTCATGTTTAAGCCAAGCCTTGGAGATCTCACGTAAAGTCTCTGAATTGTACTCTTTGTTTAGAACGGTCCACAAACTTTATCACCGTATGACATCATCGCTAAAACCGTCTATACGTTTCAGGTAATTGCAAAGCAAGAATATGGAGGAAAACATACATCAAATAGCAGAACATAAGCACGGTGCCTTTTAAGGTGAGGAGACTTCCACAAATCAGTTGAAAAGAATTGACGACGGTAGTGATCTTTTGTCGACAACTCAAAAATTTGCTAACCTACAGCAGAGGCAGTTTGAGTACCAGGTTCTGAAAGGTGGCGGTGTTTGCTTTCGAAGTGCATTAAAAGGCATCAGTGAGCGCGGTTAGGTAGTGTGATTCATTGCTAATAAACCACTCACTGATGGGGCTTACATGCAATTCAGAAGCAGGTACCACTGCTCGGAACCCGATAAGTACTCAAATTACTTCTGCTCAAACATAACCTAACCTAAGTAGGTACACAGAGAAGACTTCATGAAAATTGAGCACTTTAAGATGAGGAAATTGGGAAGGCTCAGATATTTGTCACAGAACACATTAAGAATATCTTGATCAGGAATTCATCAGTTTGTTCCTCAAATGAGTCTAGAAACCAATAATAGTCAATTGCTGGTGATCTCGACAGTTACAGGTATGTACTTACATGTTAAGAAATGAGGAACCTTACAAACGTGCGTGTTACAAAGACTTGACGACAGAATGAAGAGTGGATTAGATTCAGGCATAGTAGAATAAATACGCGGGATCTTAGAATAACTTTGAATCAGAAGTTGGGAGCCTTTCAGGTGAAAATAACTGGGAATAGACGGGATAACACATTGATTCCGATCAAATCAAAACAGTTAGTTGAGCAGTTTGATCAGAACAGAACAGGACCAAATACACACTCACACAAGCATACATACGAAAGGACAGAAACACGTCTGGGATTGGCCGGCAGTTTGAATCTGTCCAATCAGCGGTCGCGTACCTACTTGCGGAGACTCGCGCCACTTGCGGAGAGTCTTGAATGATCGTATGTCACGTGACTCACGAATTTGTAAACAATAACAACACATCGTGCAAAATCATTATATTATTCGTGCTTCCGTTTACGTTTCTGCCTTAATTACCTAATTGTACTGCTTTATTACCGTTTTGGAATTCGGATGTGCTCTCAAGTGATTCAGTTGTGTCGATACTACTCAGTGCTCAGATAAATCAATTACTGTATGAGATCAGTAAGGTTTGGAGTATGAGAATGCCGGAGCCCTCCGGACAAAATATCATTAGCCTTTGCAACCAATTTTTTAAGTCTACCCACCTCGAAAGGCCTCATTCATGCCTGTATTCTCCTAATTGATTAATGTTTCCTTTCTGATTGTTGCTTTGCAATTACCTGAGACTTGAAACCAATTATGTCATGTGTACCTACTTACAGTGAAATTAATATGAGGTCTCATAATGTTTGGCAGTCCTACCATTCTCCAATAGGAGCTAGAGATTGCATTCCCATTCTTTCTTGTTGAATTCCTGTAACATACAACTTGTGAATGGCTCTCACATATCACCGTAGGTTTATGTCAAAAAGCTTTCAATCATCACAAATTATTGAGCTGTAGCAGTCGCTACACCGCAAAGAAGCTGGACTCAATCTTGACTGGTTTTGGCATCAAGATTCAAGTTTCCTGAGAAGTGTGTGTGTCCTCTAGTCCTCATACATACTGCACTTAGTGGTTGCATCTGAAATAGTAAGAAATTATCAAATATTCTAGAGCTGCAGTGAATTTGTGTTCTCTACTTATCCCGATGAAATTATGCTTATGAGTGCCATTATGAGTCGTGCGGTGATTCAAATCCTTCAATTATGTCTACATCGTGAAATAGTTTTGGTGCAACGTAAATAAAGTGAACGACAGGATCCACCTCATATCCAAAGATCTCAGATTGTCATTTTCAAATTCGGTGAGTGATTTCTCTTTCTAATGATTTGTTTTTGCATGCTCAACTTGTCGTTTTTATAGAGCTTTGGTCATAGAAGAGTATATAAATGAAGACAGGCAAATCCTGTGAAGCACAAAGCTAGTGCGCTCAGTGAGTTCTGATCTATGTACTTGCATGAATGAAAGTGGTCGATTAGCAAAGTGAGCACATGCAGGACACATTTTTCCATTAACAGAGAGTGGACGGAGAGAGGGAGGGAGGGAGGAGGGAGGAGGGAGGGAGGGAGGAGGGAGGGAGGAGGGAGGGAGAGAGAGAGGAGAGAGAGAGATGAGAGAGAGGAGAGAGAGAGAGAGAGAGAGAGAGAGAGAGAGAGAGGAGAGAGAGAGAGAGGGGAGAGGGAGAGAGAGAGAGAGAGAGAGAGAGAGAGAGAAGAGAGAGAGAGAGAGAGAGAGACATTAACATTTTCAAGAAAAAAGAGTGACTGACTTATAATAGTTTAAGTTTATCGTTTAAGCATTTGCTTGTGATGTGGTCAATTTGGGTTCAAGACTCAAAGCGAATAGATTAATTTTTTAATACAACTACAAAAAGTTGTGTGTGAAGACTGTGGGAAGCATGAAAATCTGCAGTTAGCACTTTTGGAGGTGATGGCGGCCTTTGTACCCTCTTGCGACTCTTTGCAGCCGCATTGCAAAATTAAGTAATTCGCTGTGGGTCTTGAACTCAAATTGACCACATCAAAAGTAAATGTCCATAGCCAGTCAGTTACACTTTTCTTGGAAATATGAATGGAACAATGTGCTGTTATGTGATTATTTTGCTGCGGGAAGACTCTTAATTTTGCAAGCAGCTCAGAACCCATTAAGCGAGCTAGCATGAGATCCATGAAAACTAAGTTTTCGGTAAAGGATATAAATTGAGGCTAAAAGTTTTTTGAATTTAAATCTAGGGGGTAAACAAGGAAAATTTAAATTTTTTCCCCGGGGGACCCATGGAAGGGCTTCTATCTTAATATTTTGAATTTTTTTCTTCCCTTTGATGGACATCTCAGTAGAACATTCTGAAATTTTTGTTGAGCGGGTTGCATACCTAAACCCTGAAATCAGCTTTTTTAAGGGGAAAAAAAGTGGGTTTAAGGGAGGAAGAAGAATTTTCAGGCTGCAATTGTTCAATTGACTGATTCTATGGCTTGTTTGATGAATAATGTTCTTCTCTGCAACAGTGCAGAAGCTTATTTTGATTAGAAAAAAAGAAGTCCACCTTGTACTTGGAGCAACTGCGTGCTTAAAGCGTTGTATCTTGCAATTACATTGTACTCAAATGTTCCGTCAAATCATCATTGGCAGTATTTTTTTCATATTTTTTTTTTGAGGTAATTATTTTTCCAGCTTAGAAAGCCTGGATATCTAATTCTGCATTTTTTTTTTTTTTTTTAAAAGTCTGAAAAAAGCTCTCTTATATAGAACCTGAGATTTCTTATCCCTCTTGGTGGTAAAATGCAAAAAAAAAACAAAATGAGTCCAAAGAGAAGAAGAAAAAAATGTTAAATGGAGAAATTCTTGGACCTCAAGTACAACATTCGACTAATTTTTTAATATTTTTATCGAGTCCTTAAAAAAAAAAAAAAAAAAAAAAAAAAAACATCATTTTAAAGAGAAGATTCTTGAATAGGAAATGAAAAAATCCTAATTCTTGTTGACTTGTGTACCACCTTAAATAATGCCTGTGAATAGATTGCCTGGGTTCATACACTGCACATTGTAACGCCATATTTATTTTGTTGAAACGACAGTGATTTCCATGGTCTTTATTGTGTTTGAGTTCCATGGAACTCTCTGAACTTTCCGTGTTTTCTGACAACAGTTCCATGGAAACAATATTGTTTCCATGGAAATCAGTACTGTTCCATGGAAACCAGTTTTTTCCATGGAACTTTATTTCCATGGAATATCAATTTCCATGGAAATCAAAAACATTTCCATGGAAATTAGTATTTTTCCATGGAAATCAATTTCCATGGAAACTGATTTCCATGGAAATCAAGAATATTTCCATGGAAATTAGTATTTTTCCATGGAAATTGATTTTTTCCCTGGAAACTGATTTTCCCTGGAAAAATACTGATTTTCCCTGGAAAAAATAATTTCCATGGAAATCTAGTCGATTTCCATGTAAATCTAGCCGATTTCCATGGAAACATAGCCAATTTCCATGGAAATCACATGGAACACTGGTAAAGTTTGTGCATCCTTTTTAAAAATTTTACCATGATGTTTTCAAGATACTTTTTGAAAATATTTTCCGGAAATTTGCGAAACATTTCAAACAATTTTTTACGTCAAAATTACGTGAATGTTCCGAATTTTATGCGTAAAATTTTTGAATTTTTCTCGTAAAAAGTTTATCGGTATTCTTTCGTAAATTTTATGTTAAAAACATGAGAAAAACACGTAAAATTTACAGCCTTTTCTCGTGAAATGTCCATCGGAAATTTATGTAAATTTTACGTAAATATCATAGAAAAACCGTAAAATTCTCGGTTTTTTTTCGTGAAATTCTTATCGACAATTTTACGTAAATTTTACGTTAATATCTTAAAAAAAACTTGTAAAATTTCCATTTTTTTCTCGTAAAATTTCTATCGAAAATTTTTACGAAAATTTTACGTAAAAATCTCCAAAAAAACTTGTCAAATTTTCTTTTTTTTCTCGAAAAATGTCCATCGTAAATTTAACGAAAATTTTACGTAAATATCTTAATAAAAACTCGTAAAATTTTAGGGGTTTTTTTCTCGAAAATTTCTCGATTGTAAAAATAACGAGTTTTTTACTTTTTTTTTTACGATTTTTAGCAAAACTTTATTTTTTACAAAAATTTTACTTTTTTTTTCAGTTTTTCACAAGTCGATGCTACTAGGGAAGTCAGCCACCGCGCGCACGGCTAGTGCGTGGTCTTATTAATATTGTCTCTGTTTTACTCTTTAAATGGTTAAGGTGAAAAATTTGTACTACTAGCGTTCCTAAGGAAGTGGTCTACTTAGCGCATTTCAACTCTTCCTTGTTACTTTGATTGGCACGGTTGAGGTTTCAATGTCTTTCTAAACTTCAATCTGTTCTGAAAGGTTTGTTCTAATGTTCTATTCCTGCCTTTCAGCAATGGTTGATTTTAGAGACAGCTTAGACAATCATTTCTCAATTTTACACTTTGGAGCTCATGAAATTTTGTGCGTCTACTTTAACCATCTATCTTACCTCATAAAACCCCCTCAACGATGTTAGATTAAATTAGGTAGGAGCAACGCTCATAGATTGGCTCCTTCAAGTTCTGCTGAAATCACTGAAATCAGCCAAATTAGCCATGTTAACTTAAGTTTAAGGCATTCTCACGGCAAAGTTACTCATTATTTGCATCCGATCTATGATTCTACGTATTGTTAACAGTGCTGTTTTTTGGGAAAATTTAAAAGGAGGCTCCTGAGTAATGAGATTTAGAACTAAATGGCACTAAGTTTCACTTGATGGTCTTTCCTGCAATAATTTAGCACAAATTCAACGGAAAAGCCGCTGCGGCAAGCTAAGTTGGTCTGATGTGAACCAACCTGGAGTTACTATTGTCATCAAACATTTGCCTTGTAAAACCTTATTTGTATAACCAGACATTACAACTCTAACAAGACATGGCACATTAACTCTTACCCATCTCTCAAAACCTATAACTGCACGTAAAGCAACGTGCGTCGTGCAAAGCGCTGGTGATCATTCCTAAACTTCCTGCATTTGCGGCTGGCATCAACAGATTCAGTTATTAGATATTCTTTCAGCTGAAGTCAGATCTATGAGCCCCTCTGAGAATGAAATTGATTCGCATCATACTACTAAAGTTACTTCATTTGCTGGATATTTTTATTTTTAAGAATTAAGAAGCTTTCAGCAAAACTTGATAACACTTATATAACGGGTTTTCAGTTACACCGTGTCTTATCAGATTTAATTGTGTAAGTAGTATCTGCTTTCAACCTTCAAATATCTTGCAGAGACAAATGAAATGCAGAACTAATTTATTCATAACTACTTTTCGTTCACTGGCAATCAACTTAGAATGTCGCAGCTCTCCCGTAAATTATGTTTTAGTCGGGAAACTTGATCGTTGCCTTAGGATGAACAGCAGGATTCATTAGGAATAGCATTTAGGTATTTACATCAAATCAGTGGAGTGATCATTGACTTTAGTCTACCAAATTTAATGAAGAGAAGAATGGTATCTGCCAACAGCGGAAACATAAAATACAACGAGACAGGGAAAATCTGTGATGGGGTTGGCTGATACAAGACTTACCTACGTTTGATTTGGTTGACTGAAATGAATGATAAAATCACAGAGGAATGATCCACAAATCTGAGTTCCAATCAATTTGATGAGGAGTATGTACTTACCTAGAGACACAATAATTACATTCCTAACCTACATTACACTAGACAGAGGATCTAACTGGAAATTGCACACTACACCTACACCAGGTTCAGAGCTATGCAGATCTATAAAGGTGTAATTAGGTGCTCTCCAAATTTACACGTGATTCAAAGTGATGGAAACACTTTCCATGAAGTTTAATTACCTACGTTTAGCACCTATAGTGTAGATAAGTACCGGTGAAAGTGATTTCATCACGGACCTGAAACTTAAAGAGAGCAGTCGCTCAATAAATCATATTTCGAAAAGGAGGTACGGGTAACGAAAAAGATAAATCGAAAGGTAATGCAGAATTTTATAAAAAGTTTGAATGGTGAGATAATAAATATCCAAACGTGTAAAGTTCGCTCAGAGTTCGCTTTGCTGTTTACATTCTAGTTGAGGGTTTGAGTTGAGACATCGGAGGTTATGAATGTCATGATGACTGATGGATGAAACCGGTGATTTGCGGTGTAAACAATGGAGAGCTTTTTGATGCCGAAAAAGGAGTGTTGGAATTTAGACGATTTCTTCGTCAATTCGAATGAAATTTAAAAACTCTTCGAAAGGCACATCACTGAGATATGGAGAATAAAATAAGACCTTATTTGGTTTGATACGAGTTGCGGTTACTGCGCTAGCTGTGGGCAATAAAGCTCCCTTCGAAACGGGTCAAATGCGTAAAAAACCCCTCATTTTCTTTTGTTTTTTTAACATTACTCTCTTATTCTTGAGCCAAAATAAAAATCGCTCCGCAGTTCGATCGGAATTGACGAGCTCTATCCGCCAATACCACATGTTATAGGGTTTATTTCTACGGTTTAGGCTGAATCGCGGCTAACTCGGTCGAAAATCCGGCAAAGTGGCGAAAACCGGGGACTGTGTGTATAATAAGTAGGCGGGTAGCTCTCTCTGTTCTTTTAGGCGCACCGTTGGCACAACGTGCGCCTATTGAAATCGCCCTGATACTCAATAGAGTATACTACGCCCCCTTGTGATCAAATGGCGAAATGAGCTTTTTGATGTCGTGAAATTTAGGTTGTGTCCTGTGTTTTTTTATGCTAATTCATTTGAAAAGTTAATGTTCTCCCCAGCCACGACTGAATTCTGAGTTGGTGGGAGTAATTTCATGTTCATTGATTGACGTTTTTTTAAAGTTATTCTATGTCAAAAATTTCCAACCTCACTTTTTGATTATTTCAAATTTTCCCGGTATATATTCTAGGTGATCAAGAGAACCAATCATTTGCCGTTCTGAATGTTTGTTTTTTTGCATGTAAATGCAATTATTATAATTATTAATTATAGCGTGTGGTCAAACGCAAAACGGAAAGCCCCTACAGCAAGAACTCTGAACATCCTTATCTCAATTCTCAGAATTCTCATTTAATTACCAAAAATTACTGCGCATCGAAGAGGATCTCTTATTATTCAGCCCTGATGTCGTTGTTTCCATAGTGGTCCCTGCCCTAACCTCCTCCATATTTCCTATCAAATTTCAGCTATTTGTTTACGCTCAACGTAATAAAATTACTCTGCTTGCGTTTATAGTAGCTATGACTCGTGAATTGGTAAGAGTTCAAAGGTTCAACAATGGGACCTCTGAATAGTGTGATGTGCTGACTTGCTTTAGATTTCCATCATGTTGTTATTGTATGTGAAATTTCTAGTCCTATTCAGAACGAAACAAGGAAATGCTTCTTTTTCTCTACTTCTACATTTTGGTTTTGAAGGTCCTAAAGGAAGTCAGCCCTCTTTCAATTTTAAAGAAATGTGCTTTGCGGTCAAATTTTCTGACATTTTATTTAGTCTGGCAACTCCCGTCAAATGACTTAGCGCTTCAAGGCATCATTTATTCAATGCAGTTATTTCGCTCTTTCTCTATTTACAAGTAAATTTCTAGTACTCCAGGAACTTCCTGATTTCTTATGCTACCTTATGCTACATCTGTTGTACTACCTATGTTGATTCAAGCTGTCACTCTCCTTATATGTCTCAAAGTATCGTGAGACACTCAAACTGGTTCCTTAATCATATAGTTTGGTAGTCCGCTAACCTTTGACAGTCACCTATTTTGTCGGAGATCATCATCAGTCATGCCTAAAAGTTTAGCGCTTAGACTTTTGTACAAAATTGGGATTGCGCCTCACAATTGGTGACAGTTAAGTTAGCGTCATATGATGAAATATGAATCAGCGCTCCATTTCTTTCTGAAATTTGGTTACCGAGTCAATTTCTTCTGAAATTATGTCAGCGTACGTGCTGTTTTTTACTGAAACTTGAGTGAGCGCACGTTTTGAGCAAAAACATTTTTCAAACGCTATAAGAAAAAGAGAAAACAATACGCATTGGAGAAAATGGGGAAATTGAGTTAGTGCTTATACTTTTGCTGAAAATTAAAGTCGTGCACCACAATTTGGTTAAAATTAAGTTATGGCGCTTTTTTTTTTGCTGCAAAATGACTCAACGCGCCATGTGTTTCTGAAAATTGTGTGATCTCATCAAATTCTTCTAAAATTATGTCAACGCATCGGTTTTTACTGATACTGAGGTGAGAGCGCTAATTGAGCCAAAATATTTTTAACGCTAATAATCAGAATTAGAGACTCATTAGGTGCGTTGAGGTTGGATCAGTCATGCCTAAAAGTCTACATCCGACGGAGATGGTGTGATTGTATTTTTACTTTCTCACTCAAATGAAATTAGAAAAATTGAGAAAGTATTGTATTGCGTTGGCGCAGAGATTTTCAAGGTATTTTGTTGCGATAGTTGGCCTCTCAGGACAAAGTCAATCATGATTTAGTCAAAGTAATTGCCTTCTATATCATGTCTAAACCATCCATAAAACATCCTTCCATCATATTTTCTATTTCTTAACCCTTTCTGACTCAGAGAGATTTATGTAAAAAAAATCTGTGGCGTCTGTCCGTCAGTCCGGCTGTTCGTCACTCCGTACCTAGGCATAAGTTTTGAACCATTGATCCTTATGCATCCAGATTTTGCACAGTTGTTGCTTTTTAGATTCCCCAGAGGAACTTTTTTGTTTTTTTGAAATTTTGATTTTTAGGGTAGTTATGGGGAAAAAAATTATTTTCATTAAAATCAATGGTAAAATGGATAAAAATGAATAAAAATGGAATAATTCAAGTTTGGCTCAATCAATTTTGATGAAAGTTAGCAAAAAAATATCTATTTTCAGCCTACTATAGAATGAACCACTTATAGTTCCTTATTCATTCCTTCAGACTGTTTAAAAAATCAAAATAAGCGCGCTCGAGCCGAAAAATAGAATTATCGTGAGAAAATCAATCTCTAAAACTTGGAGTCAATCAATAATGGCTCCATGAATTTGATAAAACTTTGTACACACAATCTACTATCAATAAACTTAAATATTTTCCTCTCTGTGTCACCAAAACAACCGATAAAACCATTTCTAGAGGTAATATATGTGCGATTGAGCAAAAAATTTGGGAATATGAGCAAATAAAAATATAATCCTATTATTTGAGATAGTTCAGGTTTGGTTCAATCAATTTTGATGAAAGTTAGCGAAAAAAATCTACATTCAGCCTACTATAAAATAAACCACTTATAGTTACAATATTCAACCCTCAAAACCGTTTAAAAAATCAAAATATGTGCGCTCGATCCAAAAAATGGAATTATCGTGAGAAATTAAGTAATCTTAAAACTTGGAGTCAATCAATAATGGCTGGATGAATTTTCATGAAAATTTTTACACAACACAAATCTACTCAAAGTACTAACATATTATCCTCTCTTGATCACCATACACAACCGATTAGACCTTTTCAAGAGGTAATATAGGTGCGATTGAGAAAAAAATAGGGTATATAAGCAAAATAAACATAATCTTATTATTTCAGATAATTCAGGTTTGGTCCAATGGATTTTGACAAAATCTGGCAAATAAAATCTACAATTGGTTTACAAAAGAAATTAGCTCTTACAGTTACAATATACAACCCTTAAGAGAGTTAAAAAAATCAAAATAGGGTGTTTTGACCAAAAAAAAAAAAAAAGAATGAAAGTGAAGAATTAATTTTAAACTTGGAGTCAATCATTAATGGGATTGATTTTGACAAAAATGTTCACAAACATAATGTGTTAAAAAAAATACACTAAACACTGCACTGTGTGCACTAAAACATTTTTCTGGAACAGTCCTCATAAAACCTTACGACCGTTTCGAGGGGCAATATAGGTGCGATCGAGCAAAAATCTTTTGAAACTAATTGTAAGCAAATATCTTGACAAACAAATATTTGCATTAAGTAATTCAAGTATGACTCAATTAAGTTCGATGAAAATTGCATCAAAACGTTTGCAACCAGCCTAGGCAGAAATTTCTTTCAATGTATTACTACAATATACAACTTTTAAGTCTAAAGCTGTTTAAAAGCAATATAGGTTTCATTACACCAAAAAATAGAATATTCAAGAAAATAATTTTATAAAGAAAAGTCAATCAAAAATGGCTGAATGAATTTTGTTGAAATTTGTTTGCACAATCTACGACTTAAGTACATCTTTGGAGGGGGGTTATTATAAAACAAAAAAAATTATTTCGAATATCCACAGTTTGAAAGAAGAAACCAAACATAGTACTCAATGGAGGAAATGCAAAGAATCAGTACATTTCGACCTCCTATAAAAACTAAGGGAAAAAAGAAACTCCCAAAAATAGAACAAAGAGCAAATATAATGAATGCAGCTCAAAGAATAAAAACTTATTGGAATCTTGAATTACCTACTCTAAACCTGTTATAAGCAACATCAGATTAAGGCTCTCAATTAGCCTTCAAATAACAAAGTAGGCAACTATTCCTACAGCTTCTCTACAAAATTGCAAACTCTTTGGATTGAAGGCAGAAATATTATGTCCGGAGGTGAAATATTTGAAATTTGAGGGGGGTTTGGGGATCTCCCCCAGAATTCTAAAGGGGGGTCTGGAGGTATCCCCCAGCATTAAAGGGGGGTTTGGGGGTCTCTCCTAGTATTCTAAAGGGGGTCTGGGGGGTCTCCCCAGAATTCTTTAGGGGGTTAGGGGGTCTCTTCAGAATTCTTTAGTGGTGGGGGGGTCGGGGGGGTCTGGGGGTCCCCTCAGATAAAAGTGATGTGAGAAAGTGTTCGTAAGGTATTCCTACAGTTTATTTGTTATCATTTCGAGATTTGATTAACGTATTTCGGCCATTGTGCGCGGATCAAATGCTTTGTCACCAGTTGTGGGACGTCATGGGGACATTTAGGAGAGATGTCTTTTGACTCACTGTAACTTCTTCATCTTTTCTTACGTTTGCCATGGCGTCCTTTGTTTTACTTGGCATCACACTTCACGTTCAAATTTTTACCGGGCAACCAAAGAACGGTGCCAGCTAATGCAATATGGCAACATTGTTTCTCTACTCTAACACATCATGAAAAATAATCGTTCTTGGTGTCCGATTTCTTCTTACTACCGATCACTTTTTCATGTCCCTATTTTGCGGACATACTATATCGTTAACTACCTTTTTACTAAAGGGGGTTCAAAAATTGTTTTATGAGTATTTGATTGTTTATTACGTGCGTTTAGTGATGTGCAGTGGGAAATTCGAAGGATTTGTTCTATGATTGTCCGTAGTGGTCCCACCGCCCCCCCCCCCCACACGACGCACACAGGTTCAGACCCGAACTTTGCTAGATATGGTGGAACATCTGAGGGGTTGGTTTAAGATTGTCCGTAGTGGTCCTAACCTCCCCCCCCCCCCAATCGCCACACACCGGTTCGGACCCAAACTTTTGCCGGACAATTTTTTTTGAGATGATTTTTTGAGAATCCAAGGGATTGTTCTAAGATTGTCCAAAGTGGTTCTACCCCCCCCCCCCCCCCCCGCCCCACTCGCCGTGCACAGGTTCGGACCTTAACTTTTGCTGAACAATTTTTTTGAGATGTTGGAAAATTCGAAGGGTTTGAGATTGTCCGTAGTGGTTCCCCCCACCCCCCCACTCGCCGCTTACAGGTTCGAACTTGGACTTTGGCTGTACAATTTTTTTGAGATTGTGGAAAATTCGGAGGGATCGTTCTAAGATTGTCCGTAGTGGTTCTACACCTCCCCCCCCCCCACTCGCCGCACACAGGTTCGGACCCAAACTTTTGCTGGACAATTTTTTTGAGTTGTTAGAAAATTCGAAGGGATTGTCCGTAATGGTTCTCCCCACTCCTCCACTCGCCGCACACAGGTTCGGACCCTAACTTTTGCTGGACAATTTTTTTTAGATGTTGGAAAATTCGAAGGGATTGTTCTAAGATTGTCTGTAGGGGTTCTACACCCCCCCCCCCCACACTCGCCGCACACAGGTTCGGACCCTCACTTGCTTTGGACAATTTTTTCTGAGGTGGTGGAATATTCGAAGGGTTTGTCCCATATAAGATCGTATGTAGTGGTCCTAACCCCTACCCACTCGCGCCGCCATCCCGGTTCGGACCGGGTTTTTGCTGGACACCTATTTTTGAGATGGTGGAAATGGAATTTGACTCATGAGGACCAAATTTGCTCAAGGTGCGCCTTCTCTGACACTGTAGTGTCAGAACTATCTGCTTGTTTTTTTTCTTGACCGTTAGTGGCTACCGCCACTTATAATGGCAAAGGAGCAATGTCGCCAGATTGAACGAGCCGCCACTGCTTGAAATTGCCACCGATGAGATACCAGGATTTTCAGCACCCGTCATAACCCGTTTGAGCGTGTATACGATCCAACATCGTTGCATTTTTTCTATTTAAAACTTCACTGAAAAAAAATAAAAAAATGCTGATTTAACATTTAAGTGTGCTACAAGTTCTAAAATGCTGATTTTACATTATGAAAATGCTGAATTAGCCATGCTTGGACGTAGTTGAATGAGCGATTTCAAATGTTGAATCAGCATTTTTATAATGTAAAATCAGCATTTTTATATTGTAAAATCAGCATTTAGAACTTGTCGCATATTTTTTAACATTTTAATTGCTAAATCAGAATTTTTCTTGCTGATTTGCTTAAATCCTGATGTAACATTTAAGTATGTGCGACAATTTCTAAAATAATGATATTACATTATGAAAATGCTGAATTTGCCATGCTTGGACGTAGTTGAATGAGCGATTTCAAATGTTGAATCAGCATTTTTAAAATGTAAAATCAGCATTTTTAAAATGTAAAATCAGCATTTAGAACTTGTTGCATATTTTGTGAACATTTTAATTGCTAAATTAGCATTTTTCTTTTTCAGTGAATTGAGAAATATCGACAAATTTGAGCTGTGAAATATCGAAAATTCGACTTATCCTTCAGGTTTGAACGCAGACCCATTGCAACGTTGCCAGATTTTCATAAAAAAAGTTGGGTTCATTCGGTCGTTTCCGCCATAGTCATCTGATCAAGGTATTTGTGGCTTTTAAGGGTCAAAGTGAGGAGGGGGGATTTAAAATGGTTAGATTTTTTTCCAAATTTTTCTGTTTTTATTTAGGCTTGTTTAGGCTTGTTTTATTTAGGCTAATGCTTATAAACATGTGTGCACGCGTTTAAAATTGACAAAATTGACATTACTTACTATCAGAAGGACGGTTTAAAACAAAACAAAAAAAAAAAAAACAAAACAAAAAAAAAAAACAAAAATCCGATTAAACCAATAATATTCCATATCCCCTTCCCCCAAAAAAGCCGTTCGTGGTGATCTGTAAGCGCATTCTAAAAAATCACACCAACTAAACAGCGGTTTGTCCGAATACGAAAAAGGAAAACTGCATTTATCGATGACTTTCCAAAGGAGGTCGTTATTTATTCTTAAATTTCCATAACAAGTCAACGTTGAAAGGATGGCACGTTGGGTTGCACCACTTTGCTGGACGCACGAAAGAGGGTTAAACGCTAAACGCTTTCAATCAACAATATGTTTGACCTATAAAAACGCTCGGGAGATGCGGAACACGTGGATATATAGCCACAATTAATAATACAAGACGTTACCGCAATCGGTCACCCTATAAAATTTGCATTGCGGATAGCCGCAGTTATTTTCAAGGCACACGGTCGTGGTGTGTGAGTTCGTAAAGTTCTTGCATGCAAAGCACAGAGGTAGGTACGGTACGCTTTTGCACGTTAGGTAAGCGGTGCAGATTTTTCTCTTCTTTTTTTTCCAAATTATTTCAATACAAAATGTGTGCTCTCACTCCCTTCCCCCCTCACTCTTAATCTATTAGCTTACTCCTTCTTCGCCTATCTCTCTCTCTCTCTCTCTCTCTCTCTCGCTCTCTCTCTCTCTCTCTCTCTCTCTCTCTCTCTCTCTCTCTCTCTCTCTTCTCTGTCTCTCTGTCTGTCTGTCTGTCTGTCTCTCTCTCTCTTCTCTCTCTCTCTCTCTCTCTCTCTCTCTCTCCCCCCCCTCTCTCTCTCTCTCTCTCTCTCTCTCTCTCTCTCTCTCTCCCTCTCTCTCTCTCTATCCATCTATCTATTTCTATCGTATTTTCTCTTCCTCTCCCTCTCCCTCTCACACTATCTCTCTCACACACAGACTCTCTCACTCACTCTCTCAATGACTTCCTTTCTCACTCAGTTACTCATACTCATAAGCAGAGGAGCCACGAAGCACATTAATTTTAATTCAGCAGCGACGTGCGTTGAGCGCCCGTTTAACCGACTTCGACTCCCCCGCCCCCCCTTCCATCTGGACGCATATACCCTTCTCACGCTCTCACCAAGTCCCAACCTCTCGGTTTGTCTGCCTCTCTCTCATCCCCCCTCTCTCCCTCTCTCTCTCTCCGCCTCTCTCTCTCTCTCTCTCTCTCTCTCTCTCTCTCTCTCTCTCTCTCTCTCTCTCTCTCTCTACCGCCACCCCTCTCTACACTCCTTCTGCACCATCCATTCTTCTCGTCAAATGATTTTCCATTAAACCCCGGCCGCGGAAAATTCTATCGCCACCGTTTCTAGCCCCACCGCCCCACCGCCACACCCCCCCCACCCTCAGTCATATGAGAGATTCTATCCCTCCCCCATCCTCTTGCCTTTTGGCTCAGGGGAAGGGAGAAGGGGGTAAAGTGCCACAGCTTACTCAAAAACGGAATTGCTTGTACCATCCCGTGTGTGTGAGTGTGTGTGGGTGGGATAAAGCGTCCGTTCCTCAGAAGACGCCGCCGTTGAAATGTACGCGAGAGAAATCAGACGAAGGAATGCGGAAGCCGAAACGGATCAAGGAATTAGTCTCTCTCTCTCTCTCGACTCTCACTCTCGCACTCTCTCCCAACCTCTCTCTTTTTATTTCTCTCACTCTCTCACACACAATCCGCCGATTTGAACGCGTGCGCTGTGGAAAAGGGCAGATATACAAGGCCAGATTGATATGATAGTCACTCTCCTTATACTTTTCTTACATGTGTGTTTAAATGAGTGAAGAGGTTCCTGTTGCGGAAAATGAAATCCCATTAGGCTGCATTACTAACCTGTGCTTGTTCAATCATACCGGAACCCCCGAACCCCCCCCCCCATATAAGTAGACTGTATTTGATTTCATTCATGCGAGGGTGTAACCTAGCTAACATTGGTTAATCAAGGAATCTTTCTTTCTCTCGCTTGTCTCATTAGAACGTGTGTGTTAGAAAAGGACCGATTAGAGGCAAGTGCGTGATTTTCTGTCCCATCTTCTAATGGAATAAGAGAGAGAGGGACAATTCCCTGGATCCGCTATAGATGGACCTGAAACAGTGGACTGAAAGTTTCTACTGCAGTCCCGAGTATTAGGATAACCAATACTATAGAGTCTCTATGCTGCACTAAGAGCCAAGAGCTACAAGACCCACTCTCTCAGTTGTGGAGATTTTAAGAGGCTCAAAATAATTTCATGTGTAGACTGAGAATTGTCAGTTTGGCTAGGGATATTCTAAAATGCGCTGGGCAAATGGTAGATCTTCAACATCTGGTAATATTTGGTAATATTACTAGAATTTAAAAATTATTTTTTTCAGTGCGATTTCAAAGCATCCTGAAAATCTCTTGAAAAATCGACTATCGTGAGGAGTATCATTTGAACCTATGCAAGAGTATCGAATTGCCGGGGACTCAACTGATCCCTCTTGCTTGCAGATCGATTACTTCTCATAGATTTATATGGAGGAATATTGATAAGTCACATTCGACGAGCCGCCACAACAACGCATATATGCAAGTGATGTATACATCACTTCGTTTGAAATTTTGAATCTCCCGCCCCTAAATCTTGCATATGACCAAACCATTTTAATAAAGCTAGCTCTTGAAATTCCAGCCAGTCACCTAAATCCGATCGAATTTTAAAACTTTATAGCACTACTTGGCAACATCAAGCTTGAAATCATCATTTCTACTGTAAAAGGGGGTTGCATATGGATGGTAAAAGGGAGTGAGGGGTGAAACGGACGCGTAGGGAGAGGGGGTAGGGGGAGGAGGGGGCTGCAATCGATTAAATTACGTAGATGAAGCTATCAATCGAGCATTAGTGAGATGGATTGACGCTTTCAAAAGAGTCTGTCAAGGGTTTGCTGCATACATGAATACATTCGCACGCAACCTGCCTGCCTTCAACACTGCGAGGTGCGAAGGAAAGAAGGGGGAGGAGGAAAGAGGAGGCGGCAGAGAGAGAGAGAGAGAGAGAGAGAGAGAGAGAGAGAGAGAGAGAGAGAGAGAGAGAGAGAGAGAGAGAGAGAGAGAGAGAGAGAGAGAGAGAGAGAGAGAGAGAGAACGGTCAAAATAGAGAAAACTATACTGCGGCCGCCCGAACCTAGGCCTGTGGGAGGGAAATAATTTCGTTGATGTGCAAGCAATCTCGGTATTTAAGCTAACCTTCGTAGGATCATGATATGATTAAGATAATTAGAGCGCCATAATATAGACATTCACACAGAATACAAAGCGAGTAGAGTATCGTTCAAACAGTCCCCCATATTAAGCCTATATGTGTTTCAAATTAATGACGTGCCACTTTATACCTTACCGCCATGTACTATAAGCACGCCTAACCACACGGTCAGCGAGGGCGGCTCTGCAGGTCAGCGCCGTGTTTTCGCGGTATCGGCAACCTGCGACCACCCACTGGTATGGCCTATATTATAGAGTCGTCCCTTGATGGAAATATTGCATGCGGAGTACCAACATGACGCTTTATGCATTTGAGAGGAGTCGACCGAATGACCGCATTCGAAGGTTAAGTTCGACAGTGGACCAGTGGTGGACAGGTGGACTGGCTGGCCTTCCGCGGTCCGTTCCCGGACGTTCCTCTACTCATCGACTGGTTTGTCTATAACCCTCGATGTCGCCGAATCCTGCTCGCGTCCGTAAAAGCCTAAAACCAACGACCAATCAGAACTCGTTGAGCTCGTGTCGGTACTCCCTATACAATATTTGTATCAAGGGACTCTATCTTATAACTTCTCACAGTCAGAGCTTGTTTCGTTGTGAAGACTAGGTAATCCAGTAATTTAATAGGCACATTTTTCGTTATTCTAACAAAAAATCGTTAGTAAATATGTCAAGCATTGACCATTTCAATACAACGCCCAGTTTATTCCATTTCGTAACTCGATCATCTTTCATTTACAGTAAAAGCTACTCAAAATTGTCAGCATTTGCAAAATAATGTTGCATTGAGCGCCTTCAATTACCGGGATAGGCAACACGGACGCCGCGAGGTAGGAAAAGTTTACTACCCACTAAATTTGAGCGATTTACAGCTTTGATTTCTTCTCAAAGAATAAACAAGAATTGCAATTGCATTGAGAGCCAGCGTGGTCAATGCTGATAAGAGTCGGCTTCTATAATTGGCTGAAAATCGAGGGAAATCGTAATGCAGAACTGTTTTAGGCCTTGTGGAAATTAACACAGGGTTTTCGTTCCGGGACGTTTATCTCGAAACCTGTGCAAAATTGTCTGTAAACAATTAATACGAGTTGATTTAGCAGAATTTTCCGAACAAATTGATAGGTCACAATAAGTACCAGTATATTGCAAATTCGAGAGGATTGTCTCAGTTGAAAAGTACACATAATAGGGCGACTTATTCAAACACACGCCAAGTATGTAAACACACTATTCTGCGTACTTTTCAACTGAGACAGTCTTTTCGAATTTGCAAAAAAGTGGCACTTATGGCCTATCAATTTGTTGAGAAAATTCTGCTAAATCGACTCGTATTAATTGTTTAGAGGCAATTTTGCACAGGTTTCGAGATAAACGTCTCGGAACAAAAACCCTGTGTTAATTTCCATATGGCCTAAACCAGTTTTGCACCACGATTACAGCCAATCAGCGGCTAGCCCGCGTTTCCGATCTCTTATCTGCGTTGACCACGCAGGCCTTCCATTCAATGGAGCTGTTGCAAACTTTTGCAACAGGCTAATTAATAGTTGATTATGGGGTACTACCCTGCAAAACTAACGATTAGCGCATTAAAAAATCACGAAATCCACTCCTAAACTCACAAAATGCTTTTAAACGCGAGACCGTAATGGCGGCCGAGGCCGCGGTTTTCTTACGGCAATTGTATGCTTCTTCTTCTTTTTGTGTGGTGTTGCGAGAACAACTCGTGTAGATGGCGCTGATTGAAGGTATGGAACCCCTATGAAAACCGCGGCCCCGGCCGCCATTACGGTTTCGCGTTTAAAATCATTTTGTGAGTTTAGGAGTAGATTTCTTGAGTTTTTTATTGCGCTAATCGTTATTTTTACAGGGTTTTACACAAAAATCATCTATTAATAAGCCTGTAGCAAAAGTTTGCAACAGCTCCATTGCGACACTTGTCTACTCTTTGTTTCTTCTGCTAACCGGGACTGACAGTTTTAAGGTTAAACATGATACTATAGTAAATTACGAATGAGTTCTGTTTATTCGTCAACAAAATGTTTTTGGGATGACTGACACACGTATGCAAATGTGCAAAGTCTCTGTCAAAAGGTCATATTAGGCTCATTTTGACTGTGATGTGAAGTTATGATCTAATCGATCGTCGGTGCTCGGCAAACAATTATTCTTTACCATGATCTATACTCTTGGAAACCATTTTCGAATATCAAACATAAATTATACTATACCACTCAATGAATCTACTATATTTGATGTAACAGGAATATGCGTGGTTGCATTCCGTACAAAATTCTCATTTACGATCTACATATATGTTTCAATTTGAATCAAATGCAGGGTTGCTGTTTTCCGTATAATTTTATGCAATTGCTCATTTAACTCAATACAACAATACAATATTTTTGCATTTTCTGCACCAAATTTCGCAACAATGATAAAACTATACACATCGCAAAACGAAGAGGCACGATGATGTAAGTATTCAATGACGGCTTTTAGAATGTGGCAGCAACGTTCTCCTTCCATTTAAACATGGTAAACCAAGTGAGATGACCGAGTCTTGGTATTTGCCTCTGGCGACACAGATTTTAAACTGAGCTGTGATAGCAAAATACTTCCTCCATTTTTTTAACTTAGTTAGAATGAAGTAGAAAGCATGAAAATTAGATTGCAAGATCTGTCGTAGTTACTGTACCTATCTCTTTGCAACCGCTGAAAGAATGAAGTTATTTCTACCTCCAAAGCCGTAGGTAGGAATTGCTCTTTCTCAAACTTTGCCCATTTAAACACATGTGTTAGGAAAGGACAAATATATAAGAGCTAAAGTCACTTCATAGCTTCGTACTCTGTTATTTTCTTGCATATGTTTTAAATTAGAGAAAAGAAAGAAAAAAGAATTACTGGCAACGGCTCTGCCTACCCGGATCTAAAAGCATATCAAACGAACGAGGCAGAAGAGTGCCAAAAAAATTGAATTTCCCGCGCACAATTTGCGAGAAGTAAATGCGGTTCTCGATTCCGCAGGGTCTTGTAAAGTCACTCTCTGATTTAGTAATTCGGTGACTAAACTGTTACTCGAATCCTCCCTATTTTCCCCCCTCACACATAAACACATAGCCTTAGCCAGGAATATGTGTTTCTTTCTCTCTCTCTCTCTCTCTCTCTCTCTCTCTCTCTCTCTCTCTCTCTCTCTCTCTCTCTCTCTCTCTCTCTCTCTCTCTCTCTCTCTCTCTCTCTCTCTCTCTCTCTCTCTCTCTCTCTCTCTCTCTCTCTCTCTCTCTCTCTCTCTCTCTCTCTCTCTCTCTCTCTCTCTCTCTTAGCCCATTTTAAACGCATGAGTTAGAATAGGATGGAAATAGGGGCTGTCAAGTGTCTTCATCCCTATATACCGGTCTTTTTCTAACACATGTGATCAAATGGGCAAAAAGAGAGAAAACGAACTCCTAGCTACAACCATGCATAAACAGCATATCTGGCTAGCATTCAAATTCAGTCACATGCATCTTCCATTTAAGCTTTTTACGACGTCGCTTTACGAATGCGTTAGTGTTGTTATTGGTTTTATTAGTATCATAAGAGGGTTTTGAAATCTGAATTGTGTGCCTCATCCTAATGTGATAAATTTTTTTTTCGCAAGCAGCAGCATGAAGCAAAAACTACGGGAGCACATACACTTCCGGCTGAGTATATCTGTATAGGCCACGATTGTAACTATTTTTTTTTCTATTTTTTTTTTTTTTTCTATTTTATTTTTATCATTCATCCTCAATATTTTTATAAGACGAAGGAGAGGGAAGGAAAAGTGTTTGGAGTATGTATGTGTAGATAAAAAAGAGGGGATACATACTCACAACTCACAAGCGATATATAAGTCAGTCCCCGTTTGTTAGTCTCAAAATACTCACAATGGCGGCCGTATTTGTACCGCTCCTCCATGTATGAGTGCCTCTCAAGTTTCTTTATAGACATCGCAGATTTAGGTTCCATTATTCAGATTCTGAATTGCGAGCATGAGGCTTGAATATATGTATACGAAACGCTTCCACAGTCCCTTTGCTCGAATAAACAATTTTTATGGGCGAGGAATTACATCACACACACTGCGAATACTCCACCGGCGCAAAGTATGCGGTGTTTGGGGAAAATGATTTTTTTATTATTATTTTTAGCGATCGCCTCGGTTTTAATTCACTCAAATTTTGCATTCTTTCATTTTTATATATTTCCAGCCTCCTTCAGATGTGCTCACTTTTTTTTCTATTTCCTCTCTCTTTCCTCCGAATTCGTTTAGTTAAAAGAGTGGTATTAAAGACGATCTACTTTCCCAAGCTCATGCTTAATATACTAATGCTGATAAAGGCTCGCTTATTTTTTGAAATTCCTTTCCTTTTTAGGTTACGCCTCTTTTTACATTGCCCTCTTCCTTTTTGCATTACCGGCTGTTGTTTTTGTCCGTTTTTAGACATAAATCCAGTGCCTAGATATTTTGAAACTGCTGCATATGTAACTGAAAACGGTTATAACGGTCGCATGCAAAAATTAACACTTTTGTTTCGATTTTATTAGTTTTATCTACATTTTTTATAGTTGAGGCTATCTCTGAAAGAAGGGCACATAAAATGATAGGTGTGCTCAACTGAGTTAATTCTAATGAGACCTTGAGGCTTATTTTATCGGATGAGCACACCTGGTGTTTTATGAGCTCTTTTTTCCGGAGACGACCTAAATTGTTATTCTCACTTTCTGCTGTATGTAAGTACATCATACAATATCAATACTGATCAGCAATATTCGCGTCAAAGTGAACTCCTTTGTCTACATACAGCCTTTCACTTCTAAGCAAGCTTGTATTTAATTAAAAATATTGCAATCAAATAAAGTTATTCAAACCTGAATGTAATTGACGTAGAAAAGGAGGAGTGTCAATAAGGCCGGTTTTTGGCCCCAAAAATGGTCAATATTTAAGATGATCTAAAAGTTCGTGTAAAATGGCTCTACATACTCTTAAAGGCTTATATTTTTAGGTTTTGGGTGGTGTTTTCGGGTTATTCGAACTTTAGAGGCGTATTTTACCACCTCAAAGTGTGTCGGGGTCGGTTTTTGTGTTTTTCACGGAAAATGCCCGATTTTGCGTTAAATTATTGAATATTTAGATGTTAGCCGGGCATAGTTCGGTTTTCTCCATTAGATATGTTATGATAACACTAAAAATGAGTAACATACTGCAATATAGTCACCGAACTATGTCCGGCTCGTACTTAAATATCAACTTTTCTGATTTCGTAAAAATGGAAAACTTGAACGAATTCTACAAATGTACGTACAATAATACAAAATTGCATCTTTGCAACCTGCAAAACATATTTCATGCTATGAAAGGTGGCCAGGTTGCAATATAAGCATTACGACATTGATATTAATCGAACTCGTTCAAGTTTTCCATTTTCACGAAATCAAAAAAGTTGATATTTAAGTACGAGTCGGACATAGTTCGGTGACTATATTGCAGTATGTTACTTATTTTTAGTGGTCTAATAACATATCTAAAGGAGAAAACCGAACTATGTCCGGCTAACATCTAAATATTCAATAATTTAACGCAAAATTGGGCATTTTCCGTGAAAAACACAAAACCGACCCACTTTGAGGTGGTAAAATACGCCTCTAAAGTTCGAATAACCCGAAAACACCACCCAAACCTAAATATATGAGCCTTTAAGAGTAAGTAGAGCCATTTTACACGAACTTTTAGACCATCTTAAATATTGACCATTTTTGGGGCCAAAAACAGGCCTTATTGACACTCCTCCTTTAAAAAAAAACTGTGCTTTTGCGTTTTCGATGCCTATCATTTGAAAATAGATCAGGTTACAAAATGGTGGTCTGGTGATTGTTGATTTGATGGCTAAATTGGCTGTACAATAAGTTTTGCAACCTTTCCAGTAGATAGTTATACGCCTGTATAAGACTGGATCATAAATGGGGAACGGTAGTTAGTGGAGGGAAGGCGCCGGATGTGGTTGCTAATTGTTAAGACTAATCAAAAGTACTTGATGCGCTTAAAACAAAGGTGCCTTTTGGTTTTACCAAATATATTATACTGTACAGATACGCGCGCAAATGTCTCAGAGAAATGGGCTTCCATTTCAGGGGGAAATGCAACTTTTGATAGCTTCCATCATTCCATGTATACTCGTAGAAACATTTACTCTGTGTCGTGAAGCTGACGGGTAGTATCTTCCCATTCTTGAAGGCGCATTATGTAATATATATATATATACAGGGTGTCCCAAAATCCATAGTAAATATTTTTACCACGTATTTTTGGGGTCAAAATAAGACTTTTTTTTCCCTATAAACATGGGTCCGAAATTGTAGTCTTTTCGAGTTACAGTGTTGCAACATTTCCGAAAAACAAATTGAAAAATTGTCATAACTCCCTCGTGAATTGTTCTGAATGCTCGTAAATAGGTACTCTGATGTAATTTCAGACGCTCTTGCCGATTTTGGCCGTGAAAATGCTGTATGCAAAAATTTGAGGGGGGTTTCGGGGGTTTTTCTTGATTTTTCTCACTTTTTTTGGCCAAATTATATAAAAACATGCTTTCGGTTTCATTAAGGGGGTACTCCTGGTTTGAAAGTCAATTTTTTTTTTTTTCAATTTTTTTTTTTTCGTGATCATTGAAGAGGCAACTCTCCTGAAGAGAACGGTATAAGCACTTTTATTCCTGCATCACTAGAAACATTTTAAAAAAATATTGAAAGGAGAAGAATCAGGCAGAAACGACACACAAATGTTTCGCATGTTTTTTGATCTCTTGACACATGCAACTCAAGTTCTAATTGAGCTAGAGACCTCAATTTTTTTTTTAAAATTATCAGGAGAGTATGCTTTACAACTAAACGGTCCCCAAATTTTAGTACACTTAATAGAAATTTTTAAAAATTTAAAAAAAAAAAAAAATTGAAGTTAAAAATTGTAAATAAATTCAATTTATTTTTTTTCTGCTGTTCTAATCAATTTTTTTTTCAGAAAATGGAACCGTTAAGTTGTAGAGCAGACTCTATAGGTCATTTAAAAAAAAAATGAGGTCTCCAGCTCATTTCAAACTGGAGCTGCACGTGTCACAAGATGGGCTGTCAAAATTTACAAAATGTCCGCCCAAGGGGCAGGGTAGGCAACCCGCTTGACGAAAATTTGGGAAATTCTTAGTTTAAGTAGTACCATTCACCAAAAAAAGTTTCAGGAGTCTCTGACTTAGGGGGGGGGGAAGTTCTGAAACCAGGAGTACCCCCTTAAACCCAAAAACGATTAGCAATATTCAAAAGTTCGTAAACGAAGTTCGATAAACGCCTTTTCTTTGATTTTGTCAATTCTTGGCCGACTTCTCCAACTTTAGGGACGATTTTCTCGGAAATTGTTTGCGAAATGGAAAAACTTGTAAGGATCAAAAATGCATATTTCTTCACGAACTTTTGAATAATGCTAAGAGAGGGGAAAAAAAGTCTTATTTTGACCCCAAAAATACGTGGTAAAAATATTTACTATGAATTTTGGGACACCCTATATAACCCAACACGGGCCCATTTTCTGCGCGCATTTGCGTATCTGCATCATAAAATATCTTACGTTTTTAGCAAAATGTCCTGATTTTGAAGATACTATCAGTAAAGCTGTAGAAGAACTTCGCCTCGCGTCAATGCTGTGACATCACAATGCAGAATTGCAATCTAAAACAATGTATTCTGGGCCAGAATTGAATCTCTAGAATTATGAAACCTCGTTTTAAACCAAAAGTATAATTGTTTTTTGCTCACTGAATATACTTTTTTTTTGTCTACTAAAAGAAAACCGAATTCAGACCCTTGCAACCGCCTCATTATATAAATTCCGTATTATAATTAGACATGGCAACCACGTGACTCGTCTCAACCAACCAGCGTTCCCCATTCTTATCCAATCCATTCAAAAACGGTAACTTTCTAGGAATCCGCCTCCTGAAATCGTTGTAGCGAAAGTTTGAAACAGACTAAGCGTTAGTCCAGTGTTGCCGTACGTGACACATATTTCGACAATTTTACGTTGAGCTAAATGAGACAAATTTTGAAGGAAAGTCCGCGAAACGACAACCCTGCTTGAGATCGAAATACTTTGTTTTGGTTCGCTGTAAGAGTTAGCGCATATTAGTGATCAAATCATGATTCTGCGCTTACACTTTCTAGATGGCCAAATCAATTTACTCCGACTAATCAGTTGATAAACGCACGCAAACTCCACTGAACCGTTTCACGCATTCATTGTATTAACACTCAACACAATGAAATTTCATGTTACAGGGGTTTCAGAGACCGAGATTCGATGGAAGCGAAGTGCATCCAACAATGGGCGGATCCAGGAATTTGTATTTCTTCCTCTCTTCCCGATTGACCTCATATGTGTTAGAAAAGGATACGACTGCGCCGCACTTTAAACTGCAAACCGCCCGATAGATTGTCCGATTGCTTTTGCACATCTTTCAAATCCCCCGCTTGCGTCTGTCCGGAGAAAGAGCTTAAAGTTTTCGACGCTCTTAAAACCCCTCATTAATCGGTGAATAACGGTGGTTTCTCTTTGGAAGTAGTTGTTGGTAACTTTGGCTGTACAGCTGATTTTATTGCTATTGGAAATATCTATTGAAATTTGCGGTGAAGCCCGGCCCTCCTTAGCGTTGCTCCGCCAGGCGCATTTACACTGTTAAATCAAGCTCAAATGTATGTCACGCGATGATGTACCAGAATGCGTACAAAATTTCATTTTATTAACTCTTTCTGTCACGAATTAAGAAAGAAGTGTCACTGTAATGTGAAACCTATATACCGTTAAATTGAACGAACTTTTCTCATATGATTTCATGTGTGAGTCTATTTTTCCAAATTGCCCTAAGGCTCCATGTAAAATGGTCGTCCATTATAATGGACACTGTGACAGAAAGAGTTAGTTGTAAGTTCAATTGTCTAGAAGTCACAAGTAAGTTTTTAAAATGTTTGATAAACCTGAAACACGAATACGATATTTGCTCGAAAATATTGCCGTTTCCTCGGATATGCAAAACAAGATCGAACCTAGATGAATGATACTTATTCTATCTCGAGACCCACTTGAGGTGTTAGCTTAACCCTTTCATGCATGCATTTTGGGAATTGAGTTTTTTTCATTTTTTTCAGACCGTTCAAAAGAGGACACTTTTCTTTAAGAACTTTGATGGGTCATACAACTGATTATAAAACATCCATTTAAATTCTATTGAGTCCCATGTTACAAAAAGTGGTACCCATAAGTACCGCTTCCTTTGAAAGGATTAAAACATTCAGGATACATTCTTGAGGGTATGAGGAATCTATTTCGAGGATCCCGAGTAGATAGTACATTCGCTCATATGCTGTTTTGATTTAGGAGTGTGTATCTTTAAACAAGTTTACAATGTAGTGATGCTTTATTCTAATCTTTTTTTTTTTAAATAATATTAATAATGATGATGGAATAGATTAAATTTAAAAAAAAAAAAAAAAAAAAAAAAAAAAAATGTCTCTTTAATGTATTTAATCGATTTGTGACACCGTTATTTCAAAAACTTTGACCAAACAAACTCATTTAAGATGAAATTACTGATACAAGAATGGAGTTTAGCATCACTTTGAGGATGATGCTGAAATAATTTAACGAGACAAAAGTCATTCTCTGTAAGAGGAAGTTTATTAATGATCCATTCACTCGGTCTGCGGATTAGAAATGGGGGGTTGGATAGTTTCCGTTCCTACGCCACCGTTTCATTTAAATGCGATAAATTTTAATCCTACGGTTCATAAATCTCTATGAACACAGGATTATGTCCAAATGTATGCTTGTGCTGTTGTAGCGGTTTTCGTCTCTGAATTTGATATGCTAAGCTGTGATAATCATTCCGTCTTCACGGAGCTCTCTCTGGTATGGAATTAGGATGACCCGGACACAGACAATGCTTGCCTCCATTTCAATCTTTCCTGGTAGTGTCTTGTTGTGACGGGGGGGGGGGGCTATTTTCACTGACCCTAAATCTACTGTTTTTGAGCGAAAAATTGAAGAGAGCTTGAAACCTTCATCCAGAGAGAGAATACTGAGAAAATATTAGGACATTGGCAGCCTTGTTGCCCAGACTTATCATAAATAGTGTGTAAATTGTTGTCATCAGGCTGCTGGATGTGTTGCAATTAAGGACCAAATGTGTAGAAAAACATCTTAACTGGACAAAAATTAAAAAATATTAAAAATCATTCTGTAAGTGTCTGAAATGTTGTTAGAATTTTTCGTATTCATAACCTTACTGATTGAACTTACAATTAGTTTGATCAGTGCTTGAAGCAGATAGCCAACTATAATGATAAAGATAATAATGTTTTATTAAAATGTAAATGTCCTGAGGTCATGATGCAAATCAGCAGGTCATAATGAGTAAGCAAAACATAATTGTTTAAGAAATTTAGGAATAAAATTAGAGATAAATTTCGAAAAGCAGGCTAAATCTCATATTGCATTCGTTGAAAAATCAGAAAAGTTATCAAAACACTAAAAGGCCTTGCTTATACTAGAAAGCGTTCAAGATTTTTTATAAATGCTAAAAATCGTGAATGATCGCAAAAGTTTCAAATTTGTCCTTTTATGTTAGATTCTGAGTCCAATAGATTTTAAACTGAAACTTGCACCCTCCCAAACTAACGGAATTGCACCGATCGATGGGGGTGTTCACTACAACTTCGAAAGGTCTCAAACATAATATTAAAAGAGATCAATTTGTCGGCTTTGTTAAAGACGAAAGTTGACTGAGCTTTGAGCAATTCAGTTTAAAGCCGCACCTTCAGAGCATTCTCCGTTGAAGTCGAAGGGATATCGGAACAAAAATATCGAGCTGCTTTATCGAGGGAAAAATATAGAGTTCCTTCAATTTTGGGGTTATGCAAAACCAGTGCAGTTGTGACGGAATAGTTACATACCTCACGCTTTTTAGTCGATTGCTAAATGTTAATGAATCCAAGCATGCTCAACAATTTAAAACCTCGCGCTTTTAGTCGATTGCTGAATGTTAATGAATCCGCTCAAAGAAGATCCAGCGTGCGACGGTTCCTTCAATTCGGGGGTTATGCAAAACCAGTGCAGTTGTGACGGAATAGTTACATACCTCACGCTTTTTAGTCGATTGCTAAATGTTAATGAATCCAAGCATGCTCAACAATTTAAAACCTCGCGCTTTTAGTCGATTGCTGAATGTTAATGAATCCGCTCAAAGAAGATCCAGCGTGCGACGGTTCCTTCAATTCGGGGGTTATGCAAAACCAGTGCAGTTGTGACGGAATAGTTACATACCTCACGCTTTTTAGTCGATTGCTAAATGTTAATGAATCCAAGCATGCTCAACAATTTAAAACCTCGCGCTTTTAGTCGATTGCTGAATGTTAATGAATCCGCTCAAAGAAGATCCAGCGTGCGACGGTTCCTTCAATTCGGGGGTTATGCAAAACCAGTGCAGTTGTGACGGAATAGTTACATACCTCACGCTTTTTAGTCGATTGCTAAATGTTAATGAATCCAAGCATGCTCAACAATTTAAAACCTCGCGCTTTTAGTCGATTGCTGAATGTTAATGAATCCGCTCAAAGAAGATCCAGCGTGCGACGGTTCCTTCAATTCGGGGGTTATGCAAAACCAGTGCAGTTGTGACGGAATAGTTACATACCTCACGCTTTTTAGTCGATTGCTAAATGTTAATGAATCCAAGCATGCTCAACAATTTAAATCCCGGAAAATTTTTTCATGACTAATTTCCCTGGAGACCAGTCAGTGGCGCCCTCGTACGGGAAAAAAAGTTGAACTAAGTAGTCGGAGCACTGCCCTACACTACTATACAGGCCGTACTGGGCGGCCGCGGCGTACTACATGCACGTCCTGACCTATACAAATACTAAGACTGCAAAGGACGCTCATAAGCGTATCTGGCAACCGATGTCAATTATTTAAAAAGGACGAAAGTACAGTCGGGGAAAGAAAGAATGTCAGACAACTCCTTGGGGTAGGCCACTTGCAATGCTTTAATTCATTGAGATAAGTATTGCGGGTGGCCTACTTCAATGAGACGTCTGGACATTCTTTTTGTCCCCGACCGTACTTGCAATTTTTTGCATTGGCGGATCCAGCAATCTGGCAACCGCGCAAACTTCCCGTTTGAATGCATGATAAACAATAGTTTATTGCAGGAGCAACAGCCCCGTAAGGAATGGATTATTTCTCATACAATAAATAGGGAAGAATACGCTGTTGCCAGTTACCTGGATCCGCTAATGGGATTTGGTACTGTAAAGGTCAAAGAAGATCCATCGTAAAACGGTTCCTTCAATTCAAGGGGTATGCAAAACCAGTGCAGTTGTGCCGGAATAGTTAGATATCTTACGCTTTTCGATGCCTCTCAAATGTTTGCGAATCCAGCACGCTGAAACAAGGCAGCATACATGGAGATGTTACGGCTTACGTTCGAAACTTAATAACCGTTCAATTAAGTGTCATCGGGTTTGATACCCAAACATGGCAACAGTGCGAGGATGAAAGCGTAGTGGTGGGAGCGGGGGAGAGGAAGGATGAAAGGGGTTGGTTAAGCCAAACGGCAACGATATTCAATTAAAAACAACACTCTTTGATGCTCCTTGCGTCTGTTCTGTCCATGAACGGCTGTCTCCTTTTAGGGCTTGGAGTCGGTTCCTATTCCTCTGTTCATCCCTTCTCTTTCCCTCTCTCTTCCTCTCACTCTCACTGCTTTCCTATATCTCTCTCAATCAACCTGATTAAAAGTCAAGCGATCGTAAATATATGGATGTTGGAGTTAGTGCGACATACGAGCGCCGATCGAAAGACGACGACGCACAGTGGAGCGATCAATGGGAGAGTCCGGACTTAGCGTCGCAATTTAAATGCTTATATCTTTGTACGTAAAACGCTTTTAACACACAACGTAGAAGTTTGAAAGTGGTTTCGTTGGTTTTATCGTAAAATTTCCTACAAAAATCACCCTGCACATTTTGTTTTTAGATTTTAAACACATTAAATTTTGCATTTTCAGTCATATGTATAATCCGAGTCCGAACCCTTCCCATCAGAGATTACTAAGCCTAAGAGATATGACATACCGATTCAAAAGTGTTATTCGACTCCTACGAAGTATGCAATGTGGCGTACGCTGGTGACCGTAAACATTGTTACTACTGTTGTTAATTGAATGAGATTTGACAGCAACGCCACTAACTAAATTAACAAGATTAATAAAGTGTTTGGGAAGTTTAATAAGCTCTGAGTATATTTTGTACGTGAATCTGAAAATCTGAGTTACTTTAATCATCCCATCGGCCATTAAATGACAAACATTTAGATGCTGCAGAGAATCTAACCTCATTTCCAACAACATGAATAACAACAATGTTTACGATCACCAGCGTACTGCGCGTTGTATCACGGCCATTCTGCAGGCGTTTTTTTACGGAGCCCGGCCAACGGTTTTTTAACACGGCGGAGATAGGAAGTGCCATATCTCTTAGGCTTAGTAATCTTTGCTTCCCATTGACCGGTTCCACTGTGCGCCGTAGCATTGAATGTGGGAGACGTAAGACTCGAAGACAAACGCATATTTACCAACTTCATTCAGGAAAGCTCCAGCATCCCTCACCCCCCCCCCCTTCCGACCACCCCCGTCCCCCCTAACTATTCCCTCCAACGCGACGCCTCTCCTGACCCAATGTTCGATCCACCACCACCCCTCCCTCCAACTATCGCATGACGAGTAAACAAGTTAATCGAAGCGTTGACCACGTTTACGTTCCTTACAAAATAAGGGTATGCATTATGCAACCACCCACGCTCATACAAAATATTTGCGGGCGGGAGTTTCTAATGTGGTGGCACAGAATTCAATGCGGACAACGTAGTGGACACAGCGGTGGATTTTGAACCCTTCGAAACTTGTACTAATGTACAATGACTTTCAAAAGAAAGTATCATGGTAAAAATTTTCATTCCTTCCATTTCTCAACCGCAATGTTAAATAATTTTTCAGTTTGCAGATTTTCCAGAGTTTAACAGAATTGACACTTGTAAGTATGTCTTAAAAAAATCTAAAACTGATTGGAAAATAATGGCGACACAATACTGAAGAGTGGTTTCGATCAGATGAATTTCTTTTGAAGGCCATATAGTACATCCGAACATCTAACGTGTGATTCTGCCATGCCATGTTAGATAAGAGTGTAGAAAGTAAATCAGTGTGTTATAAACGTTCCAAAAGTCACTACGTCCCATATTTATGATGATACGGAGTTGAAATGAACGAGAATAATGATATTTCCTGTGATATTGATATTGACCAATAGATATTGGAAAAATTATGTAGCCATTTTTTTGTTCACCTTTTTCACTCAGATGTCAAATTTATCCAACAAAATAACATATGCGTTTTACTCTAATGTCGGATATATCTAAGAAAAGTCAGCAAGTTCGGAAAAAAAATCCTCACGTGAAAATTAAAAAAAGCAAATGAATAGAAAAAGAACAAAAAACAAAAATATTATTCAAAATTCTCAAGAAATGGACTCAAGACACTCCATTGGAACGAGTTCTTTTAATTCAATTTTTTTGTTGTAAATAATGATTTTTTTGTTCTAGGATAACCAGCATTGGTAAAGTTGTTTTTAAGTTTTTTATACAATGAAGAAGAAGTTGCATAATATTTGCAACAACTATAATGGAGCATATCTCATTATACATCTTTCAACTTTTTCGCATGGGGATTGTGTAATTATAGATTTTCTATCATAGGTGGATACAGGAGTTTGCCTTCCTCTCTCTCTCTCTCTCTCTCTCTCTCTCTCTCTCTCTCTCTCTCTCTCTCTCTCCTCCCACTTAAAAACATGAATTAGAAAAGGACGGAGATAGGGGATAAAGTCTCGTAATGTGTTCCCTTAGGCTACCCTTTTCTTACACACACACACATACGTCCAAACGAGAGAAGGGAGAGAGAGAAAGACAAATTCTTGTACCCGCCTTCGGTTTAAATCCTCTTTAAACTGTGTTGGACAATTAAACGAATTTTTCACGGAAATCATTCCAAAAATGACCGCATCTTGTAACAACAATGGTGCATGAATTTTTAGTTAAATAATAAAGAATGTTATTGTAAAAAATTAAAAACTAGAAAAAAAATCCATCAGAACTGTATTTACCGTGTAGCTTTAAATCATTGGTTTTCAATTTTTTCTCATCTCGTGAAAAATGTGTTGGAGAGGATTTATAGCTTGCATTTCGGCAGGAGCTACAATCCTCAAATATGGAAAAGTTGTTGCATATACTCTCGTCCCTTGAATGCATGGGTTTTTATTGATTGCGCTAAGAGTGCGTTTGACATCTCTGAAAAAAATGAAGCAGAGGGACCGATAAACCATGTCTCAGTAACAAATTTATCTCTGCATTGATACAAAATCCCTCGTTTTCATGATGATACTATACAATCAATAACTCAAAGCTTGGACGGATATTTTTAAGGAGTCATAGACGGTTTTAGTGTGAAGTCAGCGGGTAACCAACAACCTTAACAATGCACTCATCGGTCGCAATCGGTTGTGGTGAAACTCGCGTAGCGTTCCAAACTATCTCACTCACTCTCCTGTGACCCGGGTATATCCATATCTCTTTCTAATTTCAAAATTCGTATATAGGGGCTGGTTTTACGACCAATTATTATCAAAATCGCGCAAAAATGCCTCGAGGAATTCATTTCAGCCAAAAAATTTCACGAAAGATGTCTCTACTTACGATTTTTGAAATTAGAGTGACATGACAGTACATGTGGGTCACGTGAGAGCGAGAGAGACAAACTGTCTTTGTTTGGAACGCTCATCACCGGCCGCCGCCATCAGTGGCGACGTTCCTCTTTCCCATTTAAACACATTAGAAAGGTCGAAATGCCTGTTCATCGCCTATGACTGAAGCGTTCGACTTTTTTGGTGAATTTAAATGGAGAAAATACATGGTTGCCAAATTCCACGCTTCGCCACTGGCCGCCATTACTAAAACCCTCTATATTACTCTCTACAGGACCAACGATAAATTGAAATTTATCTCAAAATGCCCGTAGTATACAAGCTTAGACTAAATAGTTACAAAATCAGAAAAAAATCGTAAATTTACACCAATTGATATGAATAAAAGCCATCAGAAACCACGATCTTTTTCCTCCAAACCCTCAAAACATATTTTGAGAGGTATGTATGAAACATGATTCAGTTTCGCGAAATAATTGGAAGGATAAAAAAACAAAAACACAAGTACCCCGGAGTAGAAATATTTATCTATTCGCTTGATTTTAATGGTTTGATCTTGGTGATTCCACTTTTTCAACTTGGTCCTGGAGTGGAAGGGTTAAGTGAGTGAGATAGGAGAAATTAATCAATTTAGATTATAACCCTAACGCCAGCACCACAACAGTCTGGTCTATAGACGACAAGTAAGTCGGCACACTATAGTCTGAGATCGGAGAGAAGTGGCAAAATGAGAGTGAAAAAAAAGCATAAAAAATTATAACTTTTGAAATCTTGAGCTTTATGTAAAACTTTCAAGTGACATTTTTAGGTTTAAATTACTTACTTACTTCAGCATTGTAATTTCCTGCGATTCAAATTGATCTTGGGAGTTTATAAGTGAGACATTGGTGAGAGATTTACTATCTAATTTTCGGCCACTTTTTAACATCCTAGTCCAAAGTGTGTTGCAGCAATGGTTCAAGGACACACACGGTAACGCAAAACAATGGTTTGAGATCGAAAAAAAGTGGTCAAAAAATCAGAGAAAAATTGATCAAAAATCATTATTTTCGAGCTTTAAAGTTTAACCCCTTATGGGCCAAGCCCGAGTGTACTCGTTTCCTCCTCTAGTCTATTTCACATTGATTCAGTCTTCATTTCGGATGAACGCAATCATAGATGATTACACTACAATAAATAAGGTCTCGTCGGGTGCCTTCAATTCTTCGTATAGGCAATTCCAACTCCCCCGAGTACGAACAGTTAACTACCTTCCCTTTACACACAAAAGAGTGCGGTGTTCTATCGAACTAACCTGGTTCTTAAAGGGTTAATTTGACACTTTACAGTAATTTTCTTTGGTTTAAATTCCTTGTTAAAAGTGTTGATTAAAATTGGTCTCGATAGTTTATAATTTATAAATTGCTTAGAAGCTTACTTTCTGATTTTTGGCCAATTTTTTACGATCTCAAACCACTGAGCGCGGGCACGACGCTTCAGTTTCAAATATGACGTTTGCGCTCGGCTACACACTGACGTGTGATCTCGGAAGTCCGCGCCTTCAGATGGTGCACGATACCACCCGCTGCACTAGATTCAACATTAGACGTGATCTCGGGCCGTAGCCTCTTAACTTTAAACCCAATAATTGACTTGTAAATCACGTCAACTCTCATAAATACTCTGAATCCTGTTGCCATGAATCAACTGCCGCATCGCTCCCTGTAACTCTGTCACCATTGCCTCCCCCCCCCATCATCCCTCGTTCCTACATTCGCCCTTATCCCATCCACGCATTGCAAAACCATACAGCCTTTCACATGCAGCCCTTTCTTTTTCTTTTCTCAGTCTCGCCAACTTTCAAAAGAAAAGGGACATTACAGGGAGTAAAGCAAATGGAAGCTGTGCCATAGAATTAAAATTACTTCGTATTAGAAGCGACACTGTCTTGTCGCCGAATTTTTTATTGGCACTCGTTGACCTTGAATGGTCTCGAAAATATTATGTTTGGAAGGATGTTTCAAATTCTATAACCTCCTTATTCAACAACAACATCATCCGCCACCCTTCAGCGCTGCAATTGGCTTATTTTGAATTTCGCGGTGGCTGGTTTAAGTTTAAATCGTGCTGTGGTTGGCTTATTTTAAATCGGTCGTTGGGTAGCTGGCCTATTTTGAATTGCACGGTGGCTGGCTTATTTTGAATCGTGCGGTGACTCTGGCTTATTTCAAGGTCAACGAAAGGAGTTTATACAGAGCCTTATGGAAGTGACGCTTCTGTTACGAAGTAATCTTTATTGCATGGCGCAGAGCGGCGACGAAGATTATATTTACCTATACTTGATCGACCTTATAGGATTGACAGTGAAATCGTGGATGAAATATATTTGTTTTATTTTTGATTAAAGTCGTCAAATCAATTGGAGAGAACAGTTTCTTATACTGAATTACATACACTGAGCTGAAAATTTCCTTTAGATTTGGTTTGAATTACAGCAACTGCCTTCCAAAATTACAAAGTTTTTAATCTTAGTTTAGTAATTCTTGTAATTCCGCTGAAGTAACAGAAATTCCGGTTAAGTAAGTATTAAAGAGACGTCCGGTTGAATTTACTGGAAAATTTTTCTCAGTGTATGGGAACCAGAGACAAATAGAGACCGTGTACTCCCTATTCTTCCCGCGGTTGCGCGCGGTATCTACTTTTCGTGAACTACTTTGGTCGGGACTCATCGGCCTCAACAATCAACTTTCGCCTAATGTAGGATGATGAGCTCAACAAAAGGCTGTGATTGGTCCGCGGATCCGGAAACGGAAACAGGTTTTGCTTGGCGAATGCAAACTACGCGCTCATCAGTCAACAATAGGCGAATGTTAGCTGTTGTTTCGATGAGTTCCGACCTAAATTGAACCAGGAAAGTGGACACCGCGCGCAGGCATAGTGCAAGGTCTCTATTTGTCTCTGATGGGAACGGACCAGAATGCCGGCTAATCTCCCTGTCCACCGCTGGTCCACTGTCAAACTTACCCTTTGAATTCGTTCAGGCGGTTGACTCTTTTTAAATGTATAAAGCGTCGTGTCGGTATACCTTAAAAAAGTTTCATTCGAAGGACTCTATACGCAATCTGGCAACCTCACATGAGATGTCTCCGAATTGCACCCTCAAAGTATGAAATCGTTAGGCGACATTTTTCGGGGATGCATACAAATATGAGAAAAGCGATATAAATCAGAGACGGAGTTTCCATACGAGAGTATACACTACGCGCCGCCTTTCTTTTTACCTAAATTAATAGGGAGAAGACGTTAAATGCTAGAGATCAAATAAGGGTTGGAAGCAAACGCGAGGTTTTCGTATCGGATGACTGTTTCCACAATCCGCATACTCGCTGTATAAGGAAAACAAATATGTAACAAGCATATTGTATGCATAAGTTTCATTGACAAGGATGAAAACATAAATTCTCGCTTTCTTTTATATTTGAAACTTTGCTCTTGGAGAGTTGGGGAACCCGTATTTACCGAAAAAAGGCGCTTCGCCTCTCAAATAAGATAAGGGAGCGGAGCAGCGATGCCGGTGGAGCCACAAAAAATAAAACAACTGCAAGAAAGATGAAAGGACCGAATTTTTTTAACACGTTCCTCACCAACGTATCCAAGGAATTGTCCTTCTCTCTCTTCTCCCATTAGAATGCATGTGTTAGAAAAGGATAGAAGAGGGGGCTAAAATCATGTGACTGCCCCTGATCTGTCCTTCTTAAACACACGCGTTCTAATGGGAGATGAGGGAGAAGGATATATTCATGGATCGCCACAGACGTTCCTTGATTTAACCTCTTGACTTAACCTTAAGTTACTGTAATCTGTAGGTTAATTTTAGTTCGTTTTTGCTCTTTTCCGACTGTTTTTGAATAGAAGAAGAGGCGAAACAAAGTTTTAATATTTACTTGCAACTTGTCAGCTAAATTTAATTTAGTTTTTTTTTTTTTTTTGCCTGAGAAAGACTTGTTTGTAACCTAAAATTTATGAAATTCATGAGCCGTTTCAAAACTGTTATATTTCAATGCTGGTTTACTTATTTTTATTGTTTACTAAAATAAAAAAGCCCTCTTCTTTAATTCAAATATGCTCACATTTATTTGAGCACTTTAGGTGTTTTTAAGTGTTTTTCTCAAAAAGACCATCAAAAGAGTTAAAAACAATTAAAAAATTAAAAATTGTAAAATTCTCTGGTCCAGATAAATGCTACGTGCTGGAAGATCACAACAATGATTTTTGAGTGAAATTGGCCTAAATATGCTGTAATTTGGTCCAAAATAAACATTACAAGAGAGTCCATAATGACCCCATGGGCTTGTATATGTGGGTTAATCAGTTTTTTACTACATTTTATAAGTCGATGCTGCTATAGTGAGGTTGCCTTGGACACGACTTTGCACTCTTTTAATTTATATACAAAGGGCCGTAGACTCGGGGCAAATGTTACAAATACCATAGCGTTCCTACCACCGTAATTTTATCTCTCCGGATTCTCAATGGGTCTGGCAACGCTGGAGTGAGAAGACTCTGATATTGCGTTAAGAATCACTCGTAAGTTGGAACTGTACCAAGAGAGAGAGAGAGTGCCTACAAACACCGAAGAAGCAAAGAGAGGGGCGCGAGCTGTTGTATGACAGCAGCAGGCATGAATTACAGCGTTATTTTATTATTTAGTGGTAATAAAATGTCATAGCGCGGCTGGCGAACACTTATTAGGCAGCAAAAATAAATAGCATAAAAATTCTCGCCCGTAATTCATGAACACACCGTGGTGATTTATTGAATGAAACCGCGTCGAATAGCAAAACGACGATGCGTGAGTCGCAATTTGGGCAAATTTATTGGCAATTTCGCTTATTTTTGAATCGATCATGGAAAATTTCACGAGTTGTTCATTTGCATGAGCGCAACAACACGAGAGTGTCGGCGGATACATTGGTACAATGGGGCTCTTGCAAAATTTTGCAACGGGGGTAGATTCATGTAGAAAAACCTGTAAAAATGACGATATGGACACCGAAAAATCACAAAATTCACTATCAGAATCGGGCATAATGGCAATTCAGCGCAGGGATCAGGGAAAATGCCTATCTAATTTGAGGCATACCTCTGTGTTTTCGTAGAGAAAGTGACTAATTAGACAGGAGTCTCCCATGATACCTGCGGAAGCGCCATTACGATCTTGCCTTTAGAGCAGTTTTGTGAGTTCATTACTGAATTTTAGATTTGTTCAGTGTGATTTTCGTGACTTTCGCTCGTTTTTACATCCGATTGGATACCTATTCATTTCCTCACAGCAAAAGTTTGCAAGAGCCCCATTCGGCAACGTTCTATTTAGTCCATTAAAAGTTATACAAAAGGTCGGAAAATTGGGAGTGTACACCGTGCAGTGCACTCCCTCAAATCGATATTTTACACAGGTTGAAATGGAAGAAATGCAACGTTGCCTGATTCACGGAAGAAAAAGACTGGTAGAATTTGCCATCTACATAGCTGATTTTGGTACCTGATCAAACATGGTATAGATGTCACTAAATGGTAAATTCAACGTACCTTGTGGTAAATTAAGATAACGTTGATACATTTCACCACAAGGTACGTTGCATTTACCGCATATGATGGTAAAATTTACCATTCTTGATAGCAGACACCAAAATCAGCTAAGCAGACTGATGGTAAATTCTACCAGTCTTTCAATTCCGTGTTGCACGAACCGACATTGAACGATTGAACGACGCAAGCTGAGAAGGTTTGGGTGAATCCGAAAACTTATGTATTTAGCTGAGTGTTCCTATATAAAAGAACACATTTCAACAACCACCAACCGATGAAATTTTTGTCACCTTTTCACCAAATTTAAATTGCGTGTTTTCCAGCATTGCATTGGCCTGTTGTCACATGTTTATTCTATATCAAGTCGTCGCTGGCTCGTTGTTTTGCTTGTTCGCTAACCTTTAAGGTAAACTCACCCGAACAAATAGACGGCTACTTTATTACGTATTGTCAACGGTTAGTGAACAATGCACTCATCGGTGGCAATCAGTCAAGACAAATACTCGCAAAACGTTCCAAACCATCTCTCTCACTCTCCCCGTATTGCTTGAATGGAATCGAGAGGTATTTTTACGGAAGAAGGGAGTAGAATGACTTTCTTAATGAAAGTTCTCACAAAGTTATCCAAACTTGATACTTTCGTCGGAAACTTAATTGGACATCATCATCATCATCAACAGTTTTTGTTTCGTCGTAAAGTTTTGATCGACTTTCAGTACACGGTCGCATCAAAAAACCAGCAACTTATCGGAGAAGAGTGGGAATTGAGCCTTGTACATTCAAAAGAGCCTAAGTTCATTGTGAACTTCGAAAAGTGAAGAGAACTGAAAAAGTTCGACATTTTCTTTTCGCATTTTAATAACAAAGTCGTGAATGCTCCAAACATTTTAAAATTAATCCTGTTTAATCAGAATAATGCAAATACACTTAAAATTACCACAGTATATCGTTGTAACCATCGGGGTTTCTATTTAAAACTATAAAAATTAAAAATTGGAATAAAATGTTGAAAGGTCATTACACTATGGAGTTGGGCCCGTTTTAGTGGTGACCTATGTCGGTTCTGTTTCATTCCCGGTTGAAGCCTCGATAAAAAACCGGTTCACGGTTCGGAACCGACTCGTGAAAACTTTAAATTCGGTTTCGTCCGGTCCACAGCAGTGCGAACTTGTTCAAACCGGAGTTACAAACCGGAGTCACGGGCCGGTTCAGCATCAGTGATTCATTCTGGTAGAAAATGGCTGTGGTTTGAGCCTTAATGTCCTCACTAAAAATTTGAGTGTTTACCAGTATTTGCCCGTTGCATATACCTACCTGTTGATTTTTCAAAGGATAAACTCTCTATATGTATAGGGACTCTAGTTCACACAGAAAAAAAGACTGGTAGAATTTACCATCTTCATAGCTGAGTTTGGAGTCTGCTATCAAGTATAGTAAATTTTACCTAACCTTTGTGGTAGAATTTACCATCCTCATAGCTGCGTTTGGAGTCTGCAATCAAATAAAGTAAATTTTACCTAACCTTTGTGGTGAAATGTACCAACAGGTCATCTTAATTTACCACAAGGTACGTTGCATTTACCATATGATGGGATTTCAGGACATTTCGTCAACGACTTTTCGTCCGCGCGCATGTTTCGTCCAACTGTTTACGTCATTGCGTTTTTTCGGCAGCAACATGTTGGTCCACTTAGTAAATGATGTCCAAAGTTTATTGGTCCAAATAAAAACACCAACTCCATACAGGAAGTATTGCAAAAATTGGGAAACATTACCATAGCAGCACCTTCATCTACCTTCAATTTTCTTATTTTCATTGTTTCCATAAATGCTTTTTTCCTCGCAGTATGATTATTTTTTATACATGTTCTTAACTGTTGTCAAAAATTTTAAATGCTCCGTAAAATCAAACATATGGACCAAAATTAAACGCGTGGACCTATCTTTTCTTGCCTTCATACATTCGTGGACGTAAAACACCTTGACAAATTTGCATCCGGACAAAAAGTCGTTGACGAAATGTCCTATAACCTATAATGGTAAAATTTACCATACTTGATAGCAGACTCCAAAATCAGCTGTGCAGATGGTAAATTCTACCAATCTTTTTTTTCTCCGTGCAAAGTGGTTCCGGTTTTTTTTTCGTTTTTTGTTTTTTTGTTTCTTTTTTTTATTTTTTGTTTTTGTTTTGTTTTTTTTTTGGCTTTGGTTTTGGTTTTTTTTTTTTTTTTTTTTGTTGAGTCAACATGGCAGCATCAACACCATGTTGGAACGGGGGACAATGTAACAACGGCGCTGTTGCGTGAAGCCCGCGGAACGTTGTCGGGCGTCGCGACACTATACCACGACGCGTTTCGCGCGTGCCGAGGGAGACGCGGCTGCGATGCGGGCGCGGCGCGGCGCGGGAGATCTTCGGCTTATTTATTTTCGCGCCCTCTCCATTTTTCGATTCTTCCTACCCGTGACTTTTCCATATAGTCGCTACCCTTTCCCTCTCCCTCTCCCTCCCCCTCCCCCTGTACCACAACCTCTCCCTCTCTCGCTCCTTTGGCTTCTTCCCTAAACTTATCTCCCTACTCACCGCACACCAGATCCAGGGCTCCTTCACGCCACGCCACGCTGCGGCTGGTCTCCTACTCTCTTCGCGCCCAATTTATTGGTGTCTCTTGATACTGTACCCTGTTGTGCCGTTGGCCTTTCCCAACTCCTAACAAACCTCACCCCCCCCCGGCCTTCACCACAACGCGGCCTTGTTCTTGACTTTCTTTATTTTCTTTTTTAAATATTTTGAGGCTTTTAGCGGCAAAACTCTTTCTTGCAAACATATACTCAGCTGGGAGTTGATGACTGTAGAGACTCGTATCGTAATAGGAATTGCTGGATTTTGCAAACTTTTCCTACAGTAGATTGAAGATTTGATTGCGGCATAAAAACCTGTTAAAATGACGATGAGTACACTTAAAAATCACGAAGTTTACTCTCAGAGTTGGGTTTAGTGGCGGAGACGCAGGTATCATGGGAGATTCCTTTATAAATTGAGACATCTCTGTGTTTCCGGAGATAAAGTGACAAACTAGACCGGAATCTCCCAGCATGATACCTGCGTTGAACCGCCATTACGATCTTGCCTTTATAGCACTTTTTGAGTTTCGTACTGAATGATAGACTTTCTTTGGGTGATTTTCTTGATTTTTGCTGGTTTTCACATCAGATTGTTCTATTCATTTGCTCACGGCAAAAGTTTGCAAGGACCCCATGAGAACCTGATCTGTTAGCTGATTGTTTACTTTCAAGTTAAACCGATACGAAAGACTATGTCTTTAAGTAATATAGATCCGTGGATAGTAATCAGCCGATCTACACGAAGATTTTTTGATACCTTGTATTAGTTTCAAAGGACCGAATGACAGTTTGCTCGCTTTCCTACTGACTTGTGATATTTTGATGAGGATATTTATACGTGTATATTGTGCTTCTGCATTTCAATTGTTAAAAACAAAACAAAAACAAAAACAAAAACAAAAACAAAAATGACACTTTAAAAAATTTCTTTTTTCCAGCGTTTCGCTGCATTGTCCAATGATAACTGTAAAGAGAAATATACCTATGAAATATACTGTTGATGCACCATTTGATTATATGATGAGTTTTATTGTCACAGCACAAACAAATGACTATACTTTGGAATGTTGGTTTATAAAGACAGAGCGAAAAATATTTGTTGATTCCAAATAATTGTACTGTAAGGGCAATTTGATTGGCTCGCTGGCTAGCCGGATTGCAGGCTAAATTTTGCTGCTGGAAAACACTCTCTGTATCAATATACACATTATACGATTGCTTTTTTCAGTTTTGTCAGTGAGACTATGGATAAGATTGAAATATCGTTTGTGAAAAATTAAACCTGGATTTTATTTGAAAATCCATCGCGGTAACCACTTAGTATGATTAAAACAGGAATCAACAACCCTATATTCTAACGTTCGATTTTTATCTGAATTCTTCAATAATTGAAATGAATTTGGTAAAATTTTGCTCATGCGTTGAAAATACAAATTAGAGTGGCCACAACACGTTATTTATGGACCACAGTGCGGTTCGCTCTTTTTGTTTCAGCTAGCCAGAGCTAGCCTTATATAGATCTGATTTTTTTAATTTCAAAATTTTAAACTCAATCTCTTGACAAATAGGCAGAAATTGAAACTAATTGTAAGCACTCAAACAACGCACGCGGTTATTATAGAGCATGTGCACAACAAATATAGGCGTGTGAGAGACGGATATTGTGATAGGCCTGTGCACAGTCACGTCATACCAACATCTAATAGCATCAAACGCAAAAAGCGGAGCTGCAAAATGTAAACAATGCATCAAATACAGTGTACTTAAGCAACAGATAAAAATATTCGTTTACATGTTTTAGAAGCTTTAAAACAAAACTTCACAATTTAAAGTCAAATCCTATAAAACAGAAAAAGAATGAGATTGCAAACCAATAAAAAAAAAAAATCCGTGTTTATACAAAGTCTAAAAAAGTCACAAAAAGTAATCAACGGCATTGAGATGATAATCAAAACTGTCGGAGGGCCAATCATCGTCATAATTAATAGCACATTAGTTACATGCCAAAAAAAAAAAAAGCTAGGATTAACGCGTGCAAGAAACGATTTTTGCTCTCTATATATATAACATAGACAGCTTAAAAAAAGTCAATATTGTTCGACCTATTCACCGATATGCACCGAAGTATTCATAGACAGCAGGCTGCTTCCAAATCTTTTCAGTAATATACCGTTATTAATCGATGTTCCATATCAACATCTCCTCTCATAGGTGGACCGTGACTAAAAAAAAGGGGGGATTTTAAAGTGATGACCTTTTTTTTTTTTTTTTCGCTTCGCAAGTCTCAAGTGATGACTTTTTCCAGATTTTTAGCCCCTATACCCAAAAAAGTGGGGACTGTAGCCCCCCCCCCTTAGCCCCTGATACGGTCCGCTTATGTCTCCTCTCCCATGCCTCTAATTTTAAAGCAACCGAATCTGTCCAATAATTTTTATGTTCTCGTATGGTACAACGATGCTCCTGAAACTTCGCTAGTCCTTTCTGACGTCCGTTTTCAAATGATATTCGAAAAATAATAGAAACAAAAAAACAAAAAAAAAACAAAGAACAAAACAAAAAAAACCGGCTAGGGAATCGAACACAAATCAGCGAAATATAAACGACGGATTCGCAAATCTAAGCCCTCTTGGTTCCCCCGTCTCCGCTCTGGGTATCGTTGAAATGGTGTAGTTTACTCACTCACCCGGAGTTGCCGGATATACAATCAACAAATTAAATTAAGCAAATTTTAGCGATCGAATATCATAAACAATACCAACCTAACTACATATTCGAGGAAACTCAATTATGTTTTTTAGATGTGTTTTAGGGGCATCGATGGCATCAACTCGATTTCGAATTCACCTTCGGGCTTGAATTTAAAATCGAATTGATTGACATCGATTGATTCGATGACTGAAAACACCGAAAAATTTCGAAGAACACGATCCAGTTTCGTGTCATTCACTTTTGTCATGCGTAGGTTGGCAATGTTGTTGTCGAATATATTCGTCGCGAAAATTCGCCTTTTATGTCAGTCAGCTCCTCAGAGTTTCGGTCAGATACATGCAACCTGTAATACACATCACTGAGAATTTAAGCATTGTTTGTGGCCTACCTATGTTAAAAAAGGAGTAAACTAACATTATCTAATTTGCCGACTGTACAGCTTCGGGTTGCGTTCAAATCCCATCGGAACCAACGTAAAATTTACGATTTTTAACCTCAAATCTGGCAACGCACACTCACCGCTCATCAGTCACCACTCACCCGCAGGGAGCTCCTGTATCCTCCTCATCTACACCTATTTGCATTCGCAACACGTCCGGCGCCTGAGATCCGCCGATCAGCAACCCGCAGAGCAACGTTTACCTTTTTACTCATTCTCTTCGACGTACAGTATACAGCTGAGTGCCGCGACGACTACAGTATATGAGTGCAGTCCTTGTTACTTTCTTCTAAAAATATTTTCCGTTTATTTGTCCTCATATACTCTCCCCTATCCTCTAGTTCCTTGGCTACAATCGGCTTGGTGAGAGAGAAAGGGAGAGAGAGACGGAGAGAGAGAGAGAGAGAGAGAGAGAGAGAGAGGGGGGGGGGAGGGAGTGAGAGAGAGAGAGAGGGGGGAGAGAGAGGGAGAGAGAGAGAGGGAGAGAGAGAGGGGGGAGAGAGAGGGGAGAGAGAGAGAGAGGAGAGAGAGAGAGAGGGGAGAGAGAGAGAGAGAGAGAGAGTGAGTGAGAGCGGGGGGAGTATTTGACTTTTGTTAATTCGCTTGTTTCCTCTTATAGCCTAATCCCTTCTTGAGATCCTCAGGTTTTGAGAGGAAAAAGGTGGGGTGCGGGTTTCAAGGGGAAGGGGGTCAAAGTTATAGTGGAAATAATGGGGTCCACGTTTTTCGAGTCAAACGGATGTTACGGCAGCGCGCGAGCGGCGTTGCCGTTTGTTGGTTGTTTTTTGGTATTTTTTTGTTACATTCAATGTGAAAAAAATTCTCTGAAACAAAACGCACTTTACGCTTTCCTTGACGATCTTTTCAAACCGTATAAATCACAGAAAAAAAAACAGAAGAAACGCTTTACCCCCTGAAAATATGAATAAAAAGAAAAATGATTTTGCAAAAGACTACATCTATAGTAGAGCTAACCAAAGAGGTTTTAATATTTGGTTGATTTAACTATAAGGTAAGTGACCCAAAGGTGGCCATACCTATGCTTGGGGCCAATATGCACATATGAGGCATGAGAGATAAAAAAAACTAAATATGTCAATTTGCTATTTAGACAGTCGGTCATCATATGTTAATTTCATTTTCTTAAAATTTGCTTGTTTTTGAGGTTTTTTTGCGTTTGAAAAAAAGTAGAGTTTTGACATCGCGCAAAACATGCACCTAAGGTGGCCACCCCTCATATTTTTGATGCACCTAAAGGTGTACACCACCTTTTAAATTTCATTAATAAGTATTCAAATGCTATTTTATCGTTCAAAAACGGAATCTAGACTCTAATTACACCAAAAATATAATGATTTATGATGAATTGAAAGTCAAAGGTGGACTCGATTTAAGGACTTAGCTTTTACGATTGTTTACTACCGTGAAAATTAGCTGAAGACCTACAAAAATGGACGTTGCACTGTTTCGCGCCGACTGAATCGCCCGATGCTCTTGATTTTTGGAGTGGGGGAAGCTATAGCATCCTGCTGCTCAGCACTAACGCCATCTATCGTCAATTCATGTAATTAATTGAAATAAACTAGGGTGGGCCACCTTAATAGCCGGACCACCTTTGGGTCACCTACGTTATAGACTTTTGCTCGGACCTTTCCCACCAAATTTTTTGTCAGCGCTGTTAAAATGTTTTTTTCTGTAAGTCGAAAACATGTGACTCTTATTGATGAAAGGTAAATCTGCTTGTCAAAGGTTAAAAGGTGGTAAACCTTTGCTTCCAGAGAGAACAGTAGCGCAAACTAGGGGATTTGAATCTCACTACAAGTCGCTGAGAATTCACCGCGTAACTCTCTTCTGTATGATTATAGTTTCAGAATGATTTCTATCTATTTCTGCTTTACAGTGGTAAAATCTCCATATATTCAGGCTTGCAAAACCTTTGCTCGGCTCTTCTAAAGTCTTTTGCAGGGTCATGTTTCTATACCAAGGGTTTTGTCAACGCTACCAAAGTGTTCTTTCTGGTTTTTAGATATGACCTTGAACGCAACGTTCCGACGTTTTCAAACACTTGACTCTAGCTCATGAAAATGAAGGTCAAAAGATGGTAAACCTTTGCTTTCAGAGAGAACACACTGAAAAAAATAAATAGTTAAAAAAGTACAGAACAGTATGATTTGCTAAATTAACCTATAATTTTGTTAAATTAACAACTCAAATGCTAAAGCAGCAATTCATTTTGTTAGCTTAACAACTAATTTGCCCAACCAGCAAATCAAATAGTAAAAATAACAATTTTTATGCTGGAATAACAAATTAGTAAGTAAAATCAGCAATTTATTTTGCTGATATAACAAGCTGAATTGTTAGATCAATCGGGTTTAGTTCTGTATTTTTTTAACTATTCAAAATTGCTAAATTGACAATGTCTATTTTGTTAAAAGAACACAATTATGTGGTAGATTTAACAACCATTTTTGTAAACTCAACAAATAAATTGTTAACTTAACAGAAAACCCTGGTTGATTTAGCAACTTTCACTGTTTGTTAAATCAAAAAATTTTCAATTGTTGCTTTAACAATTGATTTTTTTCGGTGCAGTAGTAGCGCAAACTAGCGAATTTGAATCTCCCTGCAGGTCACTGAGAATTCACCGTGACTCTCTTCTGTATGATTATAGTTTCAGAATGATGTCTATCTATTTCTGCTTCACAGAGGTAAAAGGGGTTGTTAGTGGAATCTTTATGTTTAAATTTAAATAGAATGGTGTTTAGGTCTAAACATTAAACGGATTTGTATCCCCGAAGTACTTACTTACAAAATAATAAAATAAACAAAACAAAATAAAATAAACCAAAAAAAAAATCAAGCAGAAGCGGCAACAGCGCCTCAAAGAGCAATTCAGGGGCGAATATCTCGGGCGTTAAAGATTATCGTTAGACAGATTTCGGAGAGCCTTTCAAATGAGGACTGAGGAATGAGAAGCTCACACTGGTGTTGCCTTTTACGTCCTTTGCGTGCGTGACTTTCAAAATGCTCGACGCACGATATGCGAGTCTGATGGACCCAAGCGGGCCGGCCGGTCGGGTGCTCTCTTTTTGGCGGGGTCTCATTAAAATGCAGGCCAGCGAGAAAACGTAATCTCCAGCGTTGTTATTCGAGATTTTACCCGCAAATAATCCTTCACTCTCAGTTAGTTCCGTGCCATCAATCGCATCCTACCCCGTTATCCCCCCTGCCCCCTATACCCCCACCCTTTATCCCTATTCTACCCCTTTCCCTTTAAATCCATTACCCCCTCCATCCCTTCTCATATGCCTCTCTATCTTTCTGACAATAGCTCACGATAATATTTTTTTAAGTAACTCGAATTCCATAGCAAGTCCCTTCAAATGCCTCTCCTCTTACATCAGAACTAACAACGAAAGACACTAGTCGCAACGCACGTCCAGGCTTTGAATTTATTTCCCTTGGCCTCAGGAAATAAGAGGATTTATTATTTATTGAGAAAATAGACCCAGATAATCTGAATCCTGTGTATTAGGAGGATTTTTTTGAACTTTCCTTCTTCTTATCCCTGGAATCCTATTGGCCCCCACCGTAAGGTTTTTAAGGTGTCAGATTACTTACCTGTAGGCGTACAGGGAAAAATAAATACTCGGAAAGATTTAGCACCATGATATATACACACGGTAAGAAAATGATTGACGGCGATTGCTATGCTTGTGGTTGATTTATTGTATCCTGACCAAAAGGAATCGTAAACTCTACTGAACGTCTGGCTAAACTTTCTTACACGGAAAAAAACCTGTACAGGTGTGACAACCGTACACAACAGTTCATGTACTAACCGTTAAAGGACAGCTAGGGAAGCCGTGTTTTACAGGTGCCGGTTGAGTACGATTGAACTCTGAACCGTACATATACGGGTGTCGTAACTGTGTCTTGACGGTGTCCAAATTTTAGCCGTGATTCACGGTTCCCGAGCCCGTCTTTTAAAGTACCCGTGATTTTTTTTCCTGTGAAGATTAGGTCGAATTCACTCCATCGTTTGATGACGTTCATCAGATATCAAGCCAAATTCACTATACCGTTTGATTGAGGCCAAAATTAGCTACGTATGGTGACTTTTTTTCATTTACATGAGTTTGAAACCTACGCACGAAGATGTTGGTGAACTTAACGAAACATGAGGTACAATGAAATAGAGGAGTATGTACCTACCATTTGACCTTAACTGAAAGTTGTTCCATTCAAACCGATGTTTAGTTAAATTATTACATCATCTTGTGAAGAAGCCAAAAACATATACTTATATCATCATGGTAAATGTTACCATAAGTATTTGACCTTTTAATATTAACATTTATTTCGGTGAAGTCTGTGGGGGTATTTTGAGATTTTCAATTATCTACTTGAATACTCAATTTGAAAGCAATTATTTATTTCGGTGAAGTTTGTGGGAGTATTTTGAGATTTTCAATTTCCTACTTGAAAACTCAATCTGAGAGCAATAAGAAAAAGTATTGGAGCGACCGAAACTTTGATGGATAGTTATCTCAAATTTAAGGTGAGGAAATTGTGAATTTTTTCAACTGAAAACTCCGAAATTTTGAGACTGGCAAAATTTTAATTTCGCGCTCAGCTCCTTCTGATAAGATGTCAGAAAGATAGAGTCACTAACTCCTTTGTAAGCATTTTAAAGTTAGTGTCAGAGCTATACATCTCGAAAGTTAAAATGTCTGTAAAGATTTTGCGATCATTTTTACGAGAATTAGGTAGAATGAAAAAGCTCTGGCCTCATTCAATTAAATCCGTATTCCTTATTTTGAGGTGCCATTAACAATATGTGTAAGCTTCTTGTTTTGGACTAATAAAAACGGATCATTCATTAACTCCGCTTCACTAAAGGCTTAGCAATGAACAGACGATAAAGATCAAAGACAATGAGAAATAAAAAAAAAACCAGAGAGGAGAGAGAAAAAGAACTATCAATAGAATACGAAAAAGATTAGGATAAGATGATGGGTAAGCAGAAGATTATTGAAGAGGATTTGGATGAGGATGAGATAGCCAGAACGGTGGAGGGGGCGCCGAGAGATTGAGAACGGTGGGTGGTGGGTGGAGGGTAGGGGGAAAATAAGTACAAAACGTAGGAGGAGGAAAAATATATTAAAAGAAAATTTGAAAGTACGCAGATCAATTCCTGAAACTAAAACGTGTATGACATTCATTCAATCGTATGTAGGATTTCTGAATAGAGCAGCGAAGCTTTGTCAAAGCGTGCATACCAAGAAGGCGTTATCATTGGAATACTCCACCTCTCGGCCCGTAGCGAATCGGATTTCAAGATTAAAAATAAATAGTATGTTTTTAATCTTCCCGATATTTGATAGGAGTTATATATTACGTGATCGTAATTCTGTCTGTGCATTATATGATTTGTTTGTATAACCATACTCGCAATAGCAGAATGATTATCAGCGTTGGGAAAACGGGGTAGTATTTAAGTCCCACGAGTCCCTGTATTGTATTCGGGATTCGTGCATTTTTTTAACTGTCCAAATTGTTTGGAAATGAGTCCAAGACAATTTTGGGAAGTCATTCGTCTTTGACTTATGAATTTTTAAAGTGTAAAAAATCACTATTTTTGCGTTCTTAGCGGCTGCGACGAGGCCGAAAAAAATCATTCCTCCGCATGTAAGTAGTTGATAAAATTCAACGAAAATTGGTATATGCGGGGTTTTTAAGGTCGCGCAAGTCTCAGTTTTGCCGTCAGATTTACAGAATTTTGAAATCCAAAACTGCTGCTGAGTAGATAGAGGTTGGCAAAACTAAAATTAGTGGGACATTACTAACAGGAGACAAAAAAATAAATAAATAAAGGACACAAATTTGCTGGACGTAAATTCAAGGACAAAATTTTTATCCACGATAAATAATGGACAAAAAAATGGGCCAAATCTCCTAAAACCGATGGAGTGGTTACCCCATTTATGATCGAAAAAAGATGTAGCCACATAAGTGAATACCATTTATTATCAGGAGAGTAAGAACCGCAACACGCTTTGAAGGAGATACAACTTCCGTTTCAAATAATGTACTAAAAATGATGCGAATAAAGGGAGCGGAATCTTTTGTGAAGAAGGTGTCAAGTGACTAAGCTCTCTTTGAACACTATAGGGAGCCGAAGAAGAAGAATAACGGTAATAATAATAATATCAACAACGTCAACAACAACAATGAGAATAAGATGAAAAAGAAATAAAAAAAAAAAAAAAAACAAAACAAAAGGTCGATCATCTGCGCTCGATGCGGCGCGGCGCGGCAGCGCTTCAAAACGATGCACAACGGATTGGAATCGAGGCTTTTCTGGACATCGTTTCATCTGCAGTGCCGGCTTGTGATCAATCAGTTATTATTTTTCTCACATTTGAACCTATGCAGAAGTACCGATTGTTTTAGAGCTCGATTGAGCCATCTCAGGATCGATTCTTTTCCATCATAGGTTTAAATAAAGAAGACATCAATACATTGGAATCACTGTTGGCTCGTGAACAATCGACTATATTTTGTTTCCCATTTGAACCTGTGCAAAACTATCGAGCCCATTTAATAGTGATTCAATTGAACAGCTTGTAGATCGACTCTTTTCTATAGGCTTATACTAAGGAGAACAGACACTGTCTACATTTTTATTTTTAATAGCACGCAGAGGAAAAAGAAAAAAGATTCTCGTTATAAGAATGGTCTGAAATAAAGTTCTTTTCAAGATTAACCTTACATGGAGTTATTATGAATATTCTCTCAATGTGAATAGGAATTCACTTCATAGCCGATTAAATTCTCATCGACTTCATCAAACGTTTATAATCCAATGGAATTAATCATTGAGTCAATGCAAATTCTGGTAACTTTAATGAAACGAATTAATTATTATTGCGGTCAATATTTCATGATTCGTACCGCAACTCTGCAACGAAAAATTATAATCCGTGTGTTGGCAGAGCGTAAACAGGCAAGGGTCGAAAGCAAATACTTTAATCGTTGGAGAGAATTCTTTGAAAATCAACTGTTACTGTGCATCGATATTTCGATATATTTTTCTTCTCAGAGTTTTTGCTCCGAGAAATTGAGGCAAGTCAACAGTATATGCTTTATTATATATTAATCAGAATAGACAGGCGCAGGAATGAATTTGTTCTCTCTCTCTCTCTCTCTCTCTCTCTCTCTCTCTCTCTCTCTCTCTCTCTCTCTCTCTCTCTCTCTCTCTCTCTCTCTCTCTCTGTCTCTCTCTCTCACACACTCTCGTTCACCTTGTACACTATAGTGTTCTGTGACATGCAAATGTAAGTCCTCTCACAGGAATTGATTCTTGATAATTTTTCTATTAATTTTGCAAATAGTTTTAAATCTAAGAAGCATACATTCAAATGACAACTGTGTTAAACTCTGAAATTCCTAGAAACCACCAATTCATTATTTAAAATTGACCGAGAAATGAGAGAATGTAAATTTATTTTTCTTTTACGTATCATAGTACAGATTTTAACATGTACTGTTATGGAAAAAATACAAATTGATGAACACTTTTTAGTTCAAAGTTGATCACTCAATCTACGTGCTCGAATCTATGATTTGAAAAATCAGGTTTAAAAGTCCGTGATTGTATGAGGCATGGATTAGTATACCTATACGATTATAACCCTCAAACTCTCCCGTTTCAAAAAAAAAAAAAAAAAAATCAAAATGGATTTGCATCAGGACTCAAAAGTCCTGGCAATGGATCATGGGTATCTAGCAAAGATTACCACTAATTTTACTACTACAACTATTACTACTACTATAAGTCGACCATTATCTATTTTCGTTTTCACTATGTATTGACTAAGATTAGGAAAACTTTTATAATTTCATTACATCAGGTGCTATAGCCTTCACACTGACTTCCTTTTGATCTCAGATTAACAGTGGTGTTAAAGTTGTCGCGTGGCTTATATATGAAGAAAAGAAGAAGACGATTCCCATTTCGAGAACCTCGAACAGAACCAATAAATCAACAGTAACAGGATTCGAGGTTTGAAATGTACTAAATGAATTTCAACTCCCTAAATCTGATGATCCTGGTTACAAAGGTATCGATTGTAACTCGGAGAACACAGAGAAAATATCTCTATCGTCTGAGTCATGGATCAAACGCAATTCCATTCTAAAATCGCAGCTTAACCTCAAACCTGAACACAGACTTCCCACCACAGAAAAATCACGCGAGACCAGAGAAGCACAGACTCAATGAAATTGAGCAGACAAGTCCTCCTCGAACAATTTTTCTTAACGTTAGAACCGAGCTTAGGAATAGCGAATACGCGCAGATGGCAAATCCCGTAAATAAAGCCACGGCAATGAAACCGAAACAATTACAATACAGCATAAGTATCATGCATGAGTAAAATACTGCGATTTTGAACGCCGAAAAGCTCATGTTGTCTCGTATCATGCCGGTATGCGCCATGAAAGACGGATTTTCTCTGGATGTCTTGTCAGCCGCGCCTCGACGGAAGTTTTATAATGTGTTTGACATGAAAACTGTCTTCCTCAATAGAACAGAAAGAAAAAAGAAGAAAAAATGAGTTCGTTACATTCATCCGAAGAAAGAAGGAGATCCCGGCCTCAAGCAAGCTCCGATCCTTGCACACGTGGAGATAGGTTTCGACGACCGACGGCGTCAAAATACAGTGCGAAAGTCTTCGGGGGAACACGGAAAGAACAGAAAAGAGAAAAAAAGAAAGGGAAGGTGCCCTTTAGAATGCAAAGGAGAGGAAGGGCAACAAAGTGAAGATATTTTTCCTCGTCTAGTTTCACCTCGTCTGCAACGCGACGCTCGCCGTCGATCCCACCGTTCAATGCGCTGACGATACAATATACATACGTCTCTCTATCAACCGTCCTCCCCACACGCCTTCTCTTCGCTGCGGACGTCGCAAACTCTATCATTCTTTCCTTGGAGCACAAAATTTCAGCCCAACTCTTATCCATTCTACTTCCCCTCAGTGGCGTACCGTGCTGACGTTGCGCCCCCCCGCGAGTTAGAATTTGGCGCCCCCTATACCACCACCAACCTTCTCCCACCCCTCCTCCCGGCCCCCCACCCCTCCTCCCACCCCTCCCCCACCCCTCCCCCACCCCTCCTCCCACCCCTCCTCCCACCCCTCCCCCACCCCTCCCCCACCCCTCCTCCAGCGCATTCTACCCCTCTCTGACACTATCCTTCCCCCCGTTTTACATCTGCACCCCCTTTCCTAGCCCCCTTAATTTTTACTAAATCATAACCATCTTCTCAAGCCATTCATATTTGTATAGTTTGAACTCTGCAGCCCAAGAAAGTAGGGAAATGTATTGAAAATATTATTTTGAGTCAACACTGCATCCGGAGACTCTGCGTAGAGAAACAATTGCACGAGGGCAATTGAAAAGAGAAAATTCGCTCGTTCTGGCCCTCGCCCGCCCCGTCCTTTTAAGCGCCTTTTAAAATTATGTTTGAGGATTGATAACTTGTTTCTACCCGTCGCATTGAAGTCGGAGTCCCCCCCTTCACCGTCGACCTGCTATTCAACAAAAACCTGACGAAAATCTGAATCCTTGCCCATCATTTTTCTACTTTTTCCTTTCCTCCACTTTTTTTTTTTTTTTTTTTTTTTTTTAAATGTGAATATTCCATCAATTTTTCTTGGTGAAATTGCGCCCCTAGAGATGTTGCGCCCCCCCGCAGTTGCTGCTTCGCTACCCCCTATGTACGCCACTGCTTCCCCTCTGTCAATTTACTATCACTCATATCAGGAATAATATGAAGGATGCTTTGGTGGCACTCTGGCCTAGTCCCCAGTCTACCGATGAACACGCCGTTGACAAGTGTGGGCAAAAAAAGACTTGCATAATCAGTAAGGCTATATTGAACCCCTTAACTTCACGATATCCTTTGATTAGATATCGAATGTCAAAAATAGATTTACAAAGTTCGATATCTCGAATTTTAAAACCGATATCGACCTCCAATTGGCGCCAAAATGCTCAGTATTTTATGCCTTTTTGATCGATGTACCACTCGATCAAGGGCCGTCCTTCGGAGATTTTGAGAATGCCCCCTGTGGGGGGTAAAAACGTTAACATTTTCAGGAGGCTCTAAAACCAAATTTTGGCCAGATTTGAGTCACATTTGGAATTTTTCAGAAAAGTACTTGTTTTTTAGAGTATGACTAATATTTTTTTTAAATTCCGACTTTTTAAATAGGAGTAGTGATTTTTTGAAAATGGGTCCAAATCGAACTTTGGCCTTCGATATCTCGAAAACTAAAACCGATATCGGCCTTCGGTTTCAGCCAAAGTGTTCAATTTTTCACGTCCTTTTCAACGATGTATCACTAGGTAGGGTCATGACTTGAAATTTCTGAGTTAGGGGCCAAAAACCCCCTACATTTTTGGGGGGTTTAGAGGAAAATGGATCCTCTCGCGTGAAAGTTCACCCCAAAAACCCTATGTTCGGTTTTTACAGAATTCAAAAATTTCGCACCGTTCTTGAGATACAGGGGGGGGGGGGGTGGCCAGGACTTCTGAAACATACCGTAGATTTTAGATGTGGCAATAACGCGATTACCAGAACGATAAATTATGTTAGACCCACCCCACTTTTTGTGCTCTAGCTGAGTTACACCATTGCTTCTGGAATCCGGACGTTGAAGTCTTTTGTTAACTGATATCTTAGATTCTCATAGTTGCACGGGAATGTTCCTCTTAATCCGACACACAGTTCATTTTGAGGAGTATGCAAATATTACGATGGTCTCTCATTTCTTACAATTTCGTCAATTCCTTGAAACGCTTCAACTCGAAATAGGGAACAACGCAGTTTGAATTTCGATAAAAGTTATATGAATATTTAGAATAAGGAATAAACGTCATTCACTGTACCGAGAAAAATCGCGCAGAACGCAACTCTATATTACATACGCAAGAGTGGAGTGAAAGTCAAACAAGAGAAGTAAAAGACAAAGAAAGATAGGTTCACATTATATTGCTTCTTCTTGAAAAATTGGAATACAGAGTTTGAATTGGATTGAAAACCAGGATCAAAGTGGGCTATCTCTCTCTCTCTCTCTCTCTCTCTCTCTCTCTCTCTCTCTCTCTCTCTCTCTCTCTCTCTCTCTCTCTCTCTCTCTCTCTCTCTCCTCTCTCCCTCTTCTCCCCTCCTCTCTCTCTCTCTCTCTCTCTCTCTCTCTCTCTCCTCTCTCTCTCTCTCTCTCTCTCTCTCTCTCTCTCTCTCTCTCTCTCTCTCTCTCTCTCTCTCTCTCTCTCTCTCGGGCGAATTCCCGGCAGTAAAATATTTGCTTTTTTGTCGCTTGTTTATATTATATGCGTGTAAAATTCATGATGGTATCTGAAAAGGTCTTGAAAACGTATGATATATTGCTTTTCAGAGAGACGCATAGAGTCACTTTCTGATGAAACAATTGAATTTTACTTATTTTTGTCACAGAATTATTCAAAAGTAACGTCCTAATAAAGAAGGTAATTCATACCCTAATTGAGATAAATAAGCGGTTTACGCCTTCTTACATTTTTCTGGAGGTGCTATTTGAAGATAGTATCAGCTTAGGTTTTGGAAAGTTTGTGGTAAGCTCATATTTTTCCAAAAAAGGTCCACCCCTATTTTGCGATATACATATTGTTAAAAAGACTATGTAAAAAACCTAGGACTTTCGGATATCGTAGGTCAAAATATTTTACCAGTTTCAATAAATCGACGGTAAAAGTTCACTTTCAACCTAAATACAGGGTGTCCCAGACCACTCGTGTAGGTACTTTTTCTCAAAAACGGCTGGGAGTAGAGAGCTGAAACAAAAAAGTCAGATAGGGAATTGACCCCAAAGAATTCAATGAAAATATTTTCATAGCCCCCCGAGGCCCCCCGGGGGGGTTTTGGGGGGTTCGAAACACATTTTTCCATTTTTGGCGGGAAAAAGCCTATAAAAGGTACAAAAATAAGTTCAGATTCTGAAAGAACAACTCATTGCCGACATTTTTACTCCAGTAACTTTTTCCAGAAAACCCCAATTTTTGGGGTTATGGGCCCTTTTGGATTGAAATTTTCATTCGGCCACTGTGACCACGCTATTCAATATTTTTCAAAAAACTAAAATCCATCTGAAAGAAGAGATCAAGACCTTTCGATTGATGGGCCACATAATACCTAAAAAGGGAAAAAATAAAGGGCCCCCCCACTAGATTCCAAAATTTTGGGGGTCTTTGGGCCCCCCCACGTAAAAAAATTCAAATAGCAAGGTATGGCTTGTGATACATCGATCGAAAGCTCTCAAAGAGTAGAATAAGATGACGTAATCCAAAATTGTCTACAATCATTACTTTCAAAATGGCGGCCATTTGAAAATTATGGGTGTTCAAAGGAAAGTCCTGGGAAAAGAGTCCAAGAATGAACGATACATAGATTAAAAGGCCTTAGAAAAAGCAAACGAATGGTGCAAACCGCAAATCAATCCGCCTCTTCAATCAAAAGTTATGACCGATTAAAACTTAAAGGGCTCAATAAGGCCTATTTAAGGCTGCTTAAATTTCAACGGTCATAACTTTTGATTGAAGAGGCGGATTGATTTGCGGTTTGCACCATTCGTTTGCTTTTTCTAAGGCCTTTTAATCTATGTATCGTTCATTCTTGGACTCTTTTCCCAGGACTTTTCCCTTTTAACACCCATAATTTTCAAATGGCCGCCATTTTGAAAGTAATGATTTTAGACAATTTGGGGTTACGTCATCTTATTCTACTCTTTGAGAGCTTTCGATCGATGTATCACAAGCCATACCTTGCTATTTGAATTTTTTTACGTGGGGGGGCCCAAAAACCCCCAAATTTTTGGGAAACTACGTGGGGGGCCCTTTATTTTTCCTTTTTAGGTATTATGTGGCCCATCAATCGAAAGGTCTTGATCTCTTCTTTCAGATGGATTTTAGTTTTTTGAAAAATATTGAATAGCGTGGTCACAGTGGCCGAATGAAAAATTTTAATCCAAAAGGGCCCATAACCCCAAAAATTGGGGTTTTCTGGAAAAAGTTTTCTGGAGTAAAAATGTCGGCAATGAGTTGTTCTTTCAGAATCTGAACTTATTTTTGTACCTTTTATAGGCTTTTTCCCGCCAAAAATGGAAAAATGTGTTTTGGAACCCCCCAAAACCCCCCCGGGGGCCTCGGGGGGCTATGAAAATATTTTCATTGAATTCTTTGGGGTCAATTCCCTATCTGACTTTTTTGTTTCAGCTCTCTACTCCCAGCCGTTTTTGAGAAAAAGTACCTACACGGGTGGTCTGGGACACCCTGTATATAAATATTCACTCCAATTCTCTTTTGAAAAAAATTTTCTATTTGTAATACCATTTTCACACACACCGTAACCCCCCCCCCCCCATCTCTAAACATTTAAGGAACGAACACATGGGCAAGGAAGAACTTAAAGTAAAACTTACTTGAATAGGAAACCAACAAAAGGCGAAATTGGCCACAACTATGACTACCATGCGGGTGACTCTTTTTTTCCCCCTTCGACTTTCGGCCGAAATATGTCCTCCCGGGGCTACCCCTCTCCATAGACGAAAGAGCATAAAAAAGTAAAGGGCACAGATCATCGTCAACGGGATAAGATAGGCCGTAAGGAAAAATGATATCTGTAAACAAAATAAGAAACAAACATGATAATAATTTGCGAAAATTACTCAAACTTCAAGACAGTTATTTTATCTATATGGTGTCCAGTAATTTTGGTTTTATGTTCTCGACAGTTTATGGTGCGCGTTTGGAAACGCACCATGTCAAATCAAGAATTTAATAATGTAAACAAGAAGAGCTTAAGCTTTCTTATGGACGATGTTAATATGATACATAGACATTAAACATCAAGTCAGCCTGGTATTACTCCAAATTTGACCTATAAAAACCATAGTGGCGGACGAAGTCATTTCTTTAACTCGGTCTGATGAGGCGTTTTAGAGGGCTAGATAGATAGTCTTCTTCTTTCAATCTTTGAAAAAGTAGTGAGTCTCTCGAGTGACATAGAACGCTACGCAGCCTTTGATATCCTATCAGAAAATAAGGTTCATCTAGACTATAATGAATCTATTTTCTATTCCATGTTTATTCATACATATTCGTGTTAAGGGAATCTATCTTTTGTCCCTTCGTTTATTTTCTATTTACGTTGAAGGAGTCTATCCTCTGTTTCTTCCTTCGTTCCCAATCACAATGTCAAATGATTCGATGTGATTCCTTTCCTCATCATTTATTTGTTCCCCTAACGGCACACTCAATCCAGGTTTAGTTTCAATCCAGCTACTCGAAGGATTGACAAACCGACGATTGCCAATCTGATTTTAATCCGTTTTCCAAGACTGGTTAACAAGGGGCACGGGGATGATCAGCTCCGATATCCGGATTGGAATCGGCTTGAACAAGGATAAACACGGACTCCTCAAACCTATGAGAACCCTTTTTTCAATCAGTATCAAACCTAGATTGACAGTCGGATAATCACCAGGTGTACTAGCTTCGTGAAAAAAACGGATCAAAAACGAATTTTAAATCCGATTAAAAATGCATACTGGACCCTGCCGCAAATTGGACCCAAAACCCGGGTTTAAAGCCAGTTCTCTGAACATGGTTCAAGATGGATTTAGAAACTCATAAAGAAAGGACTTAAAAAGGGTTTTCAAACTTGCTACAAGAAGCTTCATCAACCTAGTTTCAAGTGAGCTTTCAGCCGATTTCTTAATCGTCCAGTCGGTTGGCCAGTTTAGTGCTTCGTCTTGAAACTCGTTTAAAACCGAATTAATCGGGAAAAAAGTTGGGTAAATTAAACGGGTTAAAAATCGACTCATTTCGCATACTAATCCTAATAGAAATGGAATCCGATCCAACTTCATGCCAGCCTTGTGAACCGAATTCAAGTCGGATTAAACCCCGCTGTAAAGACGGTTTGAGTTTGGGTCGGATCACGTTCGTCAATTTTTTTGCGGACATGTAAGCCATTTCAACCCAATCTACAATTCGCATTCAATCCGGTTCAGATAACTGTTTTGAAACCGGATTTGAAAGTAGAGTTTTTGATCCGTGTAAACCCGTGTTTAACCCAATTGATAAAACAAGTTTGAATATGGTTTTAAATTAGTTTGAAGTAGGGTTTATAACCCTCCAGAAATCAGTTTGAATCAAGGTGAAATCTAGTTATCCAATTTTGGTGTGAACATGTAAGCCATTTAAAATCGTCTACAATTCGCATTCAATCTAGATTGAATAACCTGGTTTGAAACCGGATAGGGAAGCGGAGTTAATTTAGTTATCGGCTTCCGCCGAGAGAGTGCTCCACCATATTTTGCAAAACGTTACTCGCTTTACTTGGCCCCGAGCTGCGAACAAACCTCTCCAATGAAACTTCGTACTTTTGGGACATCTCCATCAGTACTTTTGGTAATGGATTCACCCTGGGCCCACGTAGAGTGCCTGAAAATTGGTTCAGCGAGTCGAACCAAAACATTAACTCAAGTTTGAGTCTATACTTTCTATCAGATTGAAGTTGGTCTAGTACAGTTCATTAAGAACTTGGCTGCCATCGGATTCAATCTGGTTTTTCAAGTTTAGATACGGTCTTGTGAGTCATTCAAGTCGCTTAGCAGCACTTTGCATTCAATCCGGCTTGAGTAACCAGTTATAAAACCGGATGGGGACGAAGCTTAGTTCTTGATCCGAAATATACCCATGTTGAACCCAACTGATAAAACAAGATTGAAAACATCTTTAAATCAGCTGAAAGTAGGGTATATAATCCTCTTCAAAATCAGTTTGATTTCGGGTTAAATCCGGTTTTTTCTATTTTTGTGCGGGAAATTTAACCATTTTAAACTATCTATAATTCGCTTTCAAATCTGCTTTGAAATCTCGTTTGAATCCGGTTTGGAATCGGTGGTTTAAAAAAGGGGAAAAAACCCCGATTGAACCTCATTTTGAAACAAGTTGAAAAACGTTTTTTAACCAGTTTGAATAGGGGCTATGATGCGTGGCGAAGATAGCTAGAATCCTAGTCAAATCTAGTGAGTCAAATTTTTTTGCGGACATGTAAGCCATTTCAAACTGTCTATAATCCGGCTTAAAACCCGCTTGTGTTTAAACGGGTTTGAAACCGGATTGCAAAACTGGATTGAAATCGGTTGACTAGTTTGCCAAACCGAATTGAATCCAGTTTCAACCTCGAAATGTGCCGTTAGGGTCTATCATTACATCTTATTCCAAATTCTATCTCAATACAGGTACAGTACCATCAGACTGAACTAGTAATTTTGTACGTCCTTGCCATTACCTACTTTGAAGAGAAAATATTCGTAAACAGCAAAAGAATTGCAGAAAACTCCGTAAGAAACTTACTGACGGTGCATCATTCCAGTTTTTCTAGATCATTGACAAAAACTAATCAATCACAAAGTCAAAAACTAGTGCTCAAATTTGCATACTCATACTGTACAAATCTATTGTAAATGGAAGCGACTGAACTAGAGTGACAGAAAATAATGCAAGTCATAGATTGACAGAGAACGTTACTGGACTTGTTTCGAGCAGTCCAACGCTATTGAAATTTGTCATTATTGCTTTAATTTGTATTCTTTCAAAAGCAACACAGACTTTTAGAGGAATCAAGACGAAATGGCGAGGAAAAAAATTAGAGACTTTCAGATGAATCAAAAAGTATAAATTGACCTTATTGCTATCTTTCTATACTCCGACTTATTCTTGAGTGATTTTGTTTAATTCTAATTTTTCATTTCAGTTTTATCGCACCTCGATTGCACACATTTTGTGAACAAACCTGAAAGAAAAAATTTCTAAAATATGAACTTGAAATAATTTTCCTTCTATCGATACATCTTGATTTCCTTTAATTATTTTTCTTTCAGAGCACAAGATTGTGTTGCTCACTTGAGTTCCTCGAGAAAGAAAAAGAAAGTTAAGGCAATTACGTAGCCTTCAAGTAAAGTAGTCTCCAAGTTAATATCTATTAATTGGTGCACAGCATCCACCATCATCTTTAGGTGGCCCTCAAACTTTTTCCAGTCATCAATGTTGCCGGAGATTAGCACTAATCATGTCACAGATTCATTTCGAGTGAATATACTTCCACAACATTTTGATAGTTTTGTCATATCATTCGTCCGTTAATTTGCGAATGTTTGAAAATTATGTATGTGATATACCGATCACCAAATCTCCACTTGGGATCTACTTTAATAATCCAAATAAATTGCTTGTAGATTCCTTCAGTTTCACAGCCCCTAGTGAATTCGTTTGACCGGAAGACAAAATACAATAAAACCAATAATTACGTTAATAAAAATAGAGGTTTTCAAGGAATCTCAAACTCCAACTAGGTATTTTAATAATAATCCTTCATCCGTTAATTTCCCTTGAAGCTAAATTTTTGTCGTTCTCAAAAGGATTGTTTAAAAGGGTAACGTCTACAATCTACATGTACATTTATAAATTCCAAACGTACAACAGACTTGCAACATCCCAAACCAAAGCGAGGTACTGCAAACCCCACACGATAGAACTCACTTTTCGTAAAATAGCACGATGCTTCATCACTTGAATGTACAATATGTGCTGAGCATATTTTCAGAGCATGTGAATATAGGTACAAATATGCATGCATGTGTATATTTGTAAGCGGTTCGTATATCGTATCGCTCCTGCCTGTGTGTGTGCGCGCCACCCTTGAGAGAGCCGTGCGAGTTATGCTACGGGTAACTGCGAGGGCTTTGCGGTTGGTGCTGCTTCAAGCTAGCCGAGCCACTTTTGAGAGCAAAGGAGATTTTTATCACCTATTTAAATTAGGATACTTGTGTCCCGACAACAGCTGTGGTTAATCTGAAGTTCAACCTTTGCTTACTTCCTCTCTGTTTCCTTTACTCAAACCATTTCCATTCATACATATATTTTCTGATCCAAATCATGAAAACATGTAGTGAAGGAGTAGAACCAGCATTTTATGGGATATTTTGTCGGTTTCAAAGTGATGGAGATGCGGTATTCATAGTCGTTGCATAATTTCATCCAAAAATTAAAACTTTGTTAATACATGCAAGCAAAATTCTCTTTGCCATTAAAGTGAGCTAAATATGTTTGTGTACCTTGGGTTTTACCACTTCTAAAATCATCCGATTCAATCAAAAAATTTTTAAAGGAACAAAATGCGAATGTAGTTTGCCACCTTCAATTTTCTTGATCATGTCAATAAAACTCTTTAATTATAACTCGTTGTTTCGAAATATTTCCAAAATTCATCTCACAAACCAACAAGGTGCGGTCAGCGCTGTTACAGTTTTGATTCGGTTCGCCTTCTGCGGTACTGTTTTTTCTCGAGGTTGCGGCAACGCGGAGGTTTTTAGCCGCGTTCCAAGAGCTATGACGTTCCAAATTGAATTCCTTGCACAGGTTACCTCCCTCCGTCCCATTATCGTATATCCTTGTTGAGTTCCGCTCAAATCTTTAACGTGTTCTGCGTCGCGGATGATTTTAAAGTGCTCTTTATACTCTCGCTTCTCGCGCACTCTCGTGGTTCTCTCCCGGTCGGGTGGCCGCGGATGGCGGATCATATTGAAAAGGTATTTTGCTATTATCGCACTTCTCATATCACTGTTAACCGTTGGAGACGCAATCCGACCCCCCCCCCCTCTCTTTCTCGCCCTAGAAAACTACCCCCACCACTTTTGTTACGTAATACAATAATGCAGTCTCTACTGAAGGAAATTTATACACTTGTTTACGGCATTTAAATTTACAAGCGATTTAAAATATTTGCTCCCCTATACTCCTAAACCTCCCCCGTTATCCTTTCAACCTCTCTCTCAATATCCCGTTTTCTACCGCAAGCTCGCTTGGATTCATTCGCCCTCCATTTTACGTTGCAAGCAAGTCTCTCTCAGCGTGGGGGGATAATAGTATTGCGTTCTACGTTGTCAAGCTTTAAAGTTAGTTTTGTATATTCCTGGTTTGAAGCTCTCTTAGCTACCTTGTAGCATTCAACGAATCTCCTCCGTTGAAGGTTTGAGGCCCGGAAAAGGTCAATATACGTGCAACAAATCAAACGGAGGATTTGAATTTTATATTATTCGGTGTGTAAAATTCAAAACGGACATATTTTTGGTCCAAAAGTACCATTTTCCAGAATGAAGTCGATAGCATTATCTCAAGGATTTAGAATTTGAATAATTCTAGTCGGAAATTTAAAAAAAATAATAAGATACAAAACTAAATAAACTGAATATGAAAATATATTGATTTTGAATCGCGGTCGAAAGTTATGCAGATTATTGAAAGGGTGTTTAAAGTGGTCAAACATTTATGCTGAGAACATAGTCGCAAAGGGTTTAGAATTTAAAAAAAAAAAAAAAAAAAAAAAAACCCACAAAGATATTTCAATTTTTACTCTCTTGACTTAAAGAGATGGATATCAATACAAGTTACAGTCGGCCTCCATGGTCTGGTGGTCAGCGCAACTGGCCACTAACCCAGAGGTCCCGGGTTCGAATCCCGGCCGAGTTGACAAGATTTGACGATCTCAGATCTAGTCATCTCGGAAGGACATGGATGTAACTAACACTCTAACTCTCTCTCTATCATCTTTCCTTCTTCTTCTCTCTTCTATTTCGTCTGTTGGGCCCTAGTTGGCGAAAAAGGACACTTAAACTTCCGGAAAAAAAATAAGTTACCGAAAATATAGGTTGAAATTGGTGCTACAAGTGTATACAATTTGAACAATCCGAATGAGCAATTGAAAAAGAAAAATACAGAACATACCGAATACAAAGTTATTTCAGTGTTGGTCTCGTTCAAAAGTGGGGAAGATGAACTGATGTAAAACTGCGAAAAATTCGTGACGCAGAGGAAGTCATATTGCTAGCAAATAAAAAGTGCACAGCAGACCGATTGAGATCTTATTCGTTTGAGAGTTAAAAATATCGTTGAAAATATATCAAGATACTGATTGGAAACAAGAATCCAAACTTTGTAAAAATGTGTTCTCGTATAATACCGATACGATGAGTACCGCCGCTCTCGTCCTTACAATGGTTCTTAGTGGTGTGCGTTACCAGCAATCAATGCAGGCAATACCCATTGGCGAATACAGGGGGGCGAAGGGGGCGATCGCCCCCTGTTTGGCCAAAAAAAGGAGAAAAGAGGGAGATGAAGGGGGAAAGAAAGGGAGAAAAACAAAAACGGGGTCGCCTAAGAGCTAAAATCCCAAGTTCGCCCCCCCCCCCGTTCGCGAGGGCTGGATCTGCCAATAGCAATACCTTCCCTCAGATTTCCTAAATTATTATTCAAAATTACCCTATAAACCTACTCATTTTCAACGAATTCTCTGACATTTTACTAAGTTCTCTGTTTACGAAGAGGATCATAAAGGTTTTCCCAGGAGGAGTCTCTCCGAATACTCATATTTGCGATACGCACTGCCTACCTTAATTTCATATCCACAGCACGCCACTGTTCGGTGAGGTTGCTTAAAACGGTCGTTTGATCTTGTTCAGAAGAATAATCAACAGGTGCCGGGTTGCTTTAACGGCTTGGTGGATTTATTCTCATTTGAATTCTGGCACCGTTGCAATAGGAGGTGGAGGTGAAAAACGCACCGGCGGCGCGGCGTGGCGCGTATGCAACAGAAGCGAGATCTGGAAGAAGGGGAGAGGGGAGGAGCGGGAGTAGGAGTAGGAGGGAGAGTGAGAGGGGGGGGAAGGAGGGGTTGGTGGGGATAGGAGGAGGAGGTGCGAATAGGGGTCGTGTAGAAAGATGTGCTCTAAAACGAGCTGGCGCGCGGTAAGTGGAGCCGGGCGTTTAAATTAGGTTTCTGGATACGATATTGTTTACCCCCGCGCGCGAAAGTTGCCAAACTGCGATTAGATTTCGGACCTCGAGAAGACGCAAACCGACTCGCTCTGGTATATATATTTACATTTGTTTCTTATACTTTTATTTCTCACAGGAATAATCGTTAATAACCCCATCCTTTCTCCTGGTTTAAGCTGTGAGCGGTCTCCTTTCAAACTTCAACTGTCTACGCCCGGTATTTATTTGTGTGCCGGGGAAAGAAAATCTTCGAGGGTAGTTTTGAGTTTACCGCGAGGAAAATGGAAAAAC